>VZTU01004451.1:87889-198826 GCA_013400835.1 Zapornia atra | reverse complement strand
CTCTGCCCTCGTGAGGCCCCAGCTGGAGTCCTGTGTCCAGAGCTGGGGCACCCAATACAAGAAAGATGTTGAACTGCTGGAGAGGGTTCAGAGGAGCCACGAGGATGCTCAGAGGGCTGGAGCACCTGCCCTACAAAGAGAGGCTGAGGGAGCTGGGCTGGTTCAGCCTGGAGAAGAGAAGGCTGCGGGGGGACCTCATTGCAGCCTGCCAGTCCCTGAAGGGAGCTTATAAGCAGGAGGGGATTCAAGAGTGGTGAGGTGCTGGAACAGGCTGCCCAGAGAAGTAGTGGATGCCCCGTCCCTGGAAGTGTTCAAGGCCAGGTTGGATGGGGCCCTGGGCAACCTTGTGTAGCTCCAGGCCTAAGGTTGGTGGCCCTGCCTGTGGCAGGGGGGTTGGAACCCTATGATACTTGGGGTCCCTTCCAACCCATGCCATTCTATGATTCTATGATTCTAACTGGAATACATCGCACCCCTCGGGTGTTTACGTGTTTTCAATGTTACGTCTTCACACTTCAGAAATATAAAGCAGACACTTTTTTACACATCAATCTACAAAGAAACTGTAACATTTACAGAGAATTGTCAAGTGTAAAAGCTTGACTTTCATCAGAAGGAAGCTTTAAGGACATTTATTACAAAAGCTAAACATGCACTGGACATTGAAAAAAGTACAGTAGTACAACACTCGTAATTCAGCTGCTGCTGAGCCTCTTAATGTGATGATAAGTTGCTTCATTAGAAAGAGTTTTCTGCTCCTTAAATGAGGTGTGAGGAAAGGAGAAGTAGAGAGATAAGTAATTACATTTCTAACTGAGAATATAAAATGAGTTAAATGCATCTGCACTAGCACTCAATATGAAATAGTTTTCCCATTTTAAAGAACATTTTCAATATTGCAATCTCATTTGGATCCTAAATAAGAATTAAAACACTGTAAAAGTTTTGTGAACCAAAAACTTAAGAAAAATTTCAGCTTATGCTGATCAGAATGTTTTGCTTTCGTACATTTAAAAAACACATCATTTTGCTTTTATGCTTTGACTTATTTTCATTACAAATTATATTTCCAAACAAAATGTAATGAAACAGGACATTTATAAAAGAACAACACAAAATCCTGTATGGACATTCTGTAACTTATTCTTCAAAACTTCTTATAAATGGAAATGTCATTAAAAGTAGTCTGTTCCAGCAAATTATTTCACACCAAACAAATCCACACATTTTGGAAAAAATTGATTTTGTCAAGTTATTTTCAGTTGTCTCTCTCTGACATCAATATCTCAAGCCTGAGAAACATCAGAGTGTGTGAAGCTACTACAAATACTGAATGTGTAAATAAGTATCTCCACCTAAATTACTTCATACTTTTTCACACCAGAAACATAAATGCAACAATAGATCAATCTGACTGTAAATATCCAAATATGTCCTTTAAAAGCCAAAGGAATGTCAGATACAATTTATTTTCAGGCTGTGCAAACTGAGACATTAAGTGGCAATTCTACTTCCATTAGCTAAATCTGGCAAATATGCAACTGTTTAAAGGCATTGTCAATAGCCATTGCACAATTAAGTATTTGTACTGATGCCTTATTAAATTACCCTTTTCAAGTAGGCATAATAAACTAGGAGTTCACTGTACAGATTTTCATGGTGAAAGTCCAGATCACTGGAAAATTTATTTAAAGAGAATGCAGTCCACTGAGTAATGAAGTAAATGTCAAATGTTTTTGGGCAAATAAATCTGAGTTGTCTTAAAACTTTTTTGGCAGATATAACTGAAGATGACACTGGTAATAAAAAGCCTTCAGATTAATGATTTTGATTTATGGAGTTCCCAGGTAAACTTTCAAATGCACTGCATCTCCCAGCAGCAAACCTGCTGGGTGGGGAATGATCATTATTACGGGCAGTCAAAATTGGCAAGAGAGCCAGAGCAAGTAATTTGGATGCTTGTTCAGTGTACCACTGGCCTCTCTCTGTTTAATTATGACTTGTGCCATGGTGCCCTGGAAGGAGACCATGTGGCTGCTGCCCACTTCCAGCTGAGGGAAGAGATGCTCAGACCTGGCTGCTGCACACACATCTGGCTGTCTCCCATCCAGCTCAGCATACTGTGCAGGAAGGAGAGCAAAGTGGCCAGGCAAGTCTTTGAGGATCTCTGTTTCTTAGGACAGGCCAACCTCACAGTCTCTGGAGGTTGCTTTCCCCAGCACACCTTGCCTCTGACCAGCTACACAGGTGTAGGAGAGGCAATCCTTCACCTTGTTTCAGGGCCCAGAAAGCCCCAGGATAGGAACGAATGCCCCAGCACTGGGCAGCTGCTAGTGACCAGCCAGGTCTTTGAGGCTGTCAGGGTGCAGGCTGGTGCCAGCAACAATGCAGGCTTGGTGGGCATTTCACTCTGCCCCCTGGATGGCAAGTAAGCACCTTCATTGTGCCCTTTTCTCAGAATATTTGTCCGGCTTGCTATTGCACACAAACTGTGCTGGCTTTACCCATGTGCTAAATTTTCAAAGACTCCTTCTTGCAACCTTTCTTTTTTAGCATCATTGTCAGCTGCTGAAAAGCATGGAGAATTACCTTCAGCCCCTTATCCTTGTGCCAATTTCCCACTGTTGAAACAGCAATGGCCACAGATTGACAAGATGTTTCATGTTGGAAAATGAGAATTTTTCCTTTCCAGACCTCTTCCAG
This sequence comes from Zapornia atra, assembly GCA_013400835.1. Taxonomy (NCBI): domain Eukaryota; kingdom Metazoa; phylum Chordata; class Aves; order Gruiformes; family Rallidae; genus Zapornia; species Zapornia atra. The sequence goes on along the minus strand of VZTU01004451.1, from coordinate 196,123 downwards.
GGCTGGGCTGCTGCTTTCTTTATACACAGTGTAAGCTAGCCAGGCACGCGTCCTTCCAAGACTCAGCTGTGAGCCTGACTTGAGCTGACCTCAAAGGAAGACAGACATTGACATTTGGTAGCAGGTTCTGGACTGTTGCAACACAAAGGCTTTATCTTAAACATAACATCAAATTACTTCCAATGTTTATAATTTCCCCAGATAACTTATCTTTAAATATTTTGTTCTTTTTACATTTTTGTTCTTATTAAACATTTTCTTCTTTTTGCAGCTGTATTCAATTATTAGTTTCAGTCTGATGTTTTAAACAACAGAAGTTACAACGTCCAAACAGCTACATGTAGGGTTGTGAATTTATTCTTTCAAATTATGGCTTAGTATATTTAGTCAGTTTGTTTTATATAGAGCATTTATTTAAGTGGTTTTCATTGTATTGACATTTTATAATGCCCTCCTAATATTCTTATTATTGATTTTAATACAGCAATGGTATTATTCATGGTGACACCTATTGGAAAGCAAGCTTCAATTATATCAATAGATGCTATTATTATAACATTGATAACATTAATATTTGATAGTGGCATAAAATGTGATGCATTGGCAATTAACTCATTAATGTAGATATCATTAACCAAAAATGTCAGAGTTGTTTTAATGATTTTTCCGTTGCTTTCTTTTAACAGATTCTCTAATCACTGGCTCACTTTTGTGTTTTTGAATGTGCATCAGCCACAAAAGTTTTTCTGAGAACTAAATAACATCGTCCCTTTTAAATAAGAAAAGACAGGCTTTTACGGCTCAGAAGGTACTGCGAGGTCGAATCAACAGCATTGGTAATAGATACACTACATGAAACTCCAGCACAGAATATTCAAAAATAAAAGATTTACCAAAACATAACCGTGCCTTTTTGCTTGTTGCTTAGCAACCAGAATTGATCTAGCAAAAAAGTCACCTGACTGAGGGATTGCTGGTGGCAATATTACTCCATCATTTTTCTTTTTCACACTAAACTGATGAAGGTTCTATCAGAAACAGCTATTAATTGTTTCTTTTCTCTCCAGCTCCTTAATTATACAGTAGAAACGTTTCTATTGCTGTTGCCAAAAGGAAGAGAGCACAATGTAAAGCTCACAAAATTAACTGACTTATTCAAATACGTCTCAATCTAAAAGAGTGACTATTGCAAGCTGCAACTCACTGTCAACTCTGCCATCCCAAAATAACAAGAGCAGAGAACTGTTCATATAGCAATGGAATAACCATTTTTACCACACCTGCACTGATGGGCAATTTGCAATAATCTTTTAAAAACCACAGACTAAGAATACTTCTTGTTTTGATGACTCAGTTGGAATTCACCACACATTTGTCTTGCTTTCAGCATTTCTAAACATTAGCATTTTCATCTGTTGACTGAAAGCACTTCTGGTGCTCTATAACATATATATAAAACACTTCTGATCTTTTAAAATCCTCCTGTCAACCTGGAATCACACAGCCTCTTACATTACCTTGTTCTTGTCCTTAATGGTGACCTGCAGTGAACTCTGCACTCCCTACTTTCAGATGTTCAACATCCTTCCTTTGTTAAAAGCTGCTGATCAAAAAGGAACATTGCGCTCACTGTGTTTCCCTCTATAGCCCCTCACAATCATTTACAGGAATTACACTAAAACACAGGGTACGGACAGCGGCAATTTCATTTAACCACATACTGTATTTGGGGTTTGCTTTCTACAATACATAATTCCTTAAGTAAATAAGAAAAGGGAATGCATCTTTGTACTCATATACTTGGTCCATCATGAGCAGTCAAATACAACTTTGAGTTTGGAAGTGAGAAAGGATTCATCCACAAATACCTAAATTGTCTTTTTTTCCCCCTTTGAAACGAACACTCTGTATAAGCTCAGATGACATTTGTCCTTTTAAGAAGTGAAGAAATGTTACCTAAATGGACAATATATCCAGTTTCACTTTTCCTCTGTATCATATTCAGATCTGGTAGATGGGATTTGATGCTGTTTCCCATAATGCCTCCATGGCTTTTTCTGTAAAAGCTTAACAAGGACACAGCATCAGAGAGTCTTTAGTGGCTAATACCCGACCCCTTTCTCTCACATTACAGCTCCAAGTGACCATTTTCATGCCAAAAGGTCACCAACATTCCCATCCCCATGGAACCTATGTGCATCAACCTTCTAACCTTTGCCACCGAGAGATGATAGCTATTTGGGCTGCAATCCCTTCATTACAGATGGTCCATATTTTATATTTAGTGTGGGAGGTCAAATTTAGGAAAGCAATTTCTCTTAAAGCTAAGAGTTCCAATAATCCAGGATCTTCTATTGGCTTATGGGTGAGTGGACAGTAATGGGTTTATGGGCAGCTCTAGATTTTTTCTCTTCACTGGGGGGGGGAGTTCCGTCAATCTAAATTTTTAGGACTGGGTGGCTACCATTGTTTATTATTCAACAAGCCCTTATTAGATTATATCTAAGCACACTGCAGCAGGCAGAGAGTATCCTTATAAGTAGGCTGGCAGCCTGGATCAATATCTCAAGGCATTTACAATCTTTCTGAAACAGATTAAACAGTGATACCTTTTATTCTGTTTTTTGAAGTCATGCAGTTTTGTTAGTGACAAAAGCATTCAGTCATTATCATCATTAATCACAACTGTTAATCTACTGTTAAGGCAGCTTACATCTTAATATAGCGACTGTCTTTGGTTGAAATAACCTAGCATTTCATGACAGACCAGAGAAAGACTGAACAAATCCTGAAGAACAACAAAATTCAAAAGATCAAACTCCAAAATGTTAGTTAAAAGATGCCATCTTTACATTAAGGCAGAGGATTTTGATTCCATTTTGTATCCACTTTTGTAAAATGGCAGTTATTTATAGTCCCAATACTGCAAATACGTATGTAAATGCCTAAACTCATATGCCAAGTCCAAGCCAGCAAAGCATTTGAGCACGTTGCTGTATCCAGTTCTGCTCAGGGCACATAGGCACGTGCTTAACTTGCTGGGAAATGGCAGACCCATACATAGAGTTTGGAATGCAAGGTAAGAGTTTATAACCCGTGACACTGTTGAATGATTCTAGTTTTTGAAGGCCAATGCAGTCCCTGGATAAAATTCTCTCTTAGACCCACAAAACTCCTTCAAGACACAAAAGCAGTTTTGAAGCTGCCTGTGAACAAGCAGTTTTGTCCTCATCCTCTCTTAGCCACAAATATTCACAACAGCATTAGGGAAACTTGAATTTGTCCAAGATGGCATCAACCAAAGCTCCCTGTTAAAAACACAGAGTGCTACAGAGAGCAGAAACAGCATCAGGTCATGCTCTTCCCATGGCTTCTGGCTGCTGTGCAAAGCATCCTTAGCTTAAATCCCTACCATTTACAATGGTTTAAACCAGTAGTTTTTAAGTTTGTGGCTTTCTCCTTTACTAATAGATCCACAGATTAGAAAAGGAGATCCTTAGGCAAAGGATTGAACAACGATTATAATTTGTAACGAAAAGATCACAACTCATTCCTGAAAGTAAATTTCCCCAAAGTTTGTTTGCAGCTCCATTAGTCCTTCCTGCTTGCCAAACCTGCAGGTAAGCTTTCAAAGGAGCGGGAGGGATTCACCGAGGAGGGGAGCCGGCATAGCTGCCTGCTGACCTGTCGTGGGGTGCCCATCACCCCCAGCTCACCTTCGCATTACAAAGGGACTGAACGGGGGCATGCATGGAGGGTTTGCTGAGAAGAACAAGCCAAACTTTTACATGCTTTTAAGTGTCAAAAGATGCAGCATCAATGCCAGAGAGGGTTTAAAAGAGCAGCTAGGCTCCACTGCCAGGCACCTGTGCAGTGGGAAGCATCCACAGACTGACTAACCTGTCTGTGTATCAGAGAGAGGGCAAATGGGAAGCATATGCCAAACACCTTAAGACCACCTTAATCCATTAAAGGAAAAGCTGCAAGGAGCTTGTGCCATGTGTTTATTTTGAGAGCGCCTGGAAACATGTGGCTTCAAACTGGACATTTGGGGAGCATGGTGTGGGGACTGGTGGAGGTAATGGTGATTCTAGAAACAGCACTGGGCTGATATAATCCCACTCTGATCAGTAGGGTTATCAGTATTCTTTAAAAGGTGAGCCAGGCCAGCTTCATGTTACGCTTTTGTAGCGGTGCAAATGGAGTCAGTTTCTTTGGTGTCTTTTAAAACATCTCCCATCACCCTTTTCCCAGGTGAAGCTGTGTCTCCATGAAGTGGCCGTTGTGTCAGTGCAAGTCAAACTCACAGGGTGGCTCAGAAGGAAATGAAGGGACCAGAATTGCCTTGCTGTTGTTAACATTGCCTAGATGTTGCTTTTCAGCTTTTATTAGGCCCAAATATAGCATTTTTTATCACATGTGTGTACAACACTTCCATAATTTAAAGCAAAGATAATTCAGCAAATCCCTATTGATTTTGCCTTCCATATTCTGGTATCCCAGAATGAAAATGTTGTTCTTCGCCACACCACAACCCCACAGTCGATGATGATAGGTATCCCTGCATCAAACTTAATGAAGGCAGTTATCCAGTCTTTAGGGCTAGAAATCACATTTGCGATTCCAGCAGCAGTTTAAGACCAGGCTGCTTTGCTCCCCAGGAGGCTTTGTGGGGCCCTGGACACAGCCCCAGTTCATCAGCATGTGCTGACCCAGACGCAGGCGCAGCAGCGTGTGCGCTGGGTGCAGACGTAGGGCTGAGGGTTGTGCCTGGTATCACTGAAAGGATCTTTTCATTGAAACTACTTTGTGTTATCTCCTACCCTAATGACAGGGAGTGTTTTACATGTTTTTAACATGACTGCTGAGTTAACATTTCTGTGTTGTTTGTACTATGCATCCCTTGGAGCAGAGGCTCTTGCTGTGCTTGGGCCCATGAGGGACCTCCTGCAGCAGTGACGGGGCCTTACTGGAGACTTTCAGCTGCTGCCACAACTCACCTTTTCTGACACATTATTGCCATTCCTTTTTGTGTGTGTATCTCTATCTGTTATTCTCACATTCAAGGTACAATCTCTATAAAAGCTGTACTGTGAAACTAAACCCATCTGCCCCGTGCTTACAGACACATTCCTGCTCCAGGCTCCCATCTATCCTAGCTCCAAGTGCTTAATATTCAAATGATGCCCTGTGAAGGTACGATGGGTGTGGACAGCACCAATTTGTTTATACAGTTGTGTTTTGCCACAGAGTAAATTAAATTACGGGGTATTCATCAAAATTGAATTACCACTGTGTGAGCTAACAATTTTCCAAAGACATTGTGACATGAGCACAAAGCAGCTTGTGTCAGCCACAAGGAATCGTTGTCATCTTGCAGGCTGCAGCTGAATTACTCACCAAAGCAATGAGACAAAAGCAGTCCTCAGAAAGATGGAGGTTGCCAGCCAGTGCCAAACAGTGACAAGTCTTAAAGAGGAGCCAGGAGAAAAGAGAGAGACACCTTCCATGGGTGGGACATGCCTGAGAGCAGGCACTAGTGACATCTCAAAGTTGAGGAGGCCTAATGTCCTGGTCAGACAGGCAGGACTTCTCTCCCGAGATATTTCTAGAAAATGGGATTTTCAGTTGAACATTTTCTCTTTATTTTCTTCTCAAAACATCTCCTTGAATGAGACGGAGCATGAAACTCCCTTCTTGCCTCACATTTATTTACATGAAATTGAGATGAAAGTGAGAAAACAATTGTCTCTGAGTACAGGAAAATTTAGGAGGGCAAAGAGAGTCTGAGGAAGATTTTAGCTCTCATTTTCACCCAACCCATGCCGCAAAATAGAGAAGATGATTCTGGAAAATAAGTAACAGCATGATAGTTGGGAGATGATGTTCTAAGATATCTCTAGTTTTTCCTTTAAGAAAGCATTTTGCTAATTGTCTTCACTTGAGAGAAAAAAACGCATCAAAAAAGTTTAAATGGTATTTTAGTTAACTGAAGAAGGAGTTTAAAATGTACAATAATTTTAAGAGTATTGAAATGTTGCTTTTGGAAAAAAACTGCAAAAGTTTAAGACCTAATTTGTCTCATCTTTAAGCTATTTAAAAAAAAATCAAATCTGTGTCACCTGGCTTTTCCTAAGGAAACAGAAAATGAAAATATTTTGCAAATGAACAAATGTTTCCCTGTGCTTTCAAAGCAATAGAAAGTTGACAAATGTTTGTCAGAAATCTTTCCCTTTTTAAAAAATACAAGATGACAGTTTAACATTCAATCTCTGACAATACTATCTGAAAAAGTATCTTGGTCAAAAATACTGTAATCCCAGCCCTTCCTAGACAGTCCTACCTGCTTAGGCTTGGAGAAGTGCACAGTGGTCATATCAAACCACTACTGAGTTGTGCTTCAGCCCTGAATGATGCTCAGTCCATCAGAGCAGCCAGGAACTGCCTACTGTAAGCCATGAGATGTGTTGGATGTCCCCTCCTTGACACCAAGCACTGTGCACCCTTCGACTGTCTGCTGCGGCGCAGCACATGGTCTCCCCATCACAGAGAGTCCAGCAGAGACCCGCATGGGTTCTCCATCAGAAAAGCCTGTTTTGAGAGCGCTTTGCTAAGGCTCAGTAGGATAGATTTTGTTTTCAAAGGACAATCATGTGTCATTACATTGGCAGATAGGACGTTAGAGCTATCACTAAGTAAGAAAATCAAACATGTATCTACCTCAATCCAAAATTTACATCAGCAAGGCTACACAGTCTGAGGCAAGAGCTGGGCTGCAGACACGTGCCTTTCTGCACCACCCAATCCTGCCCTTGGGTAGGCTTAGGCTCAGCCTCCAGGTCACGGCTGCTCTCCACCAGCGCTAAGCACGGGTGTCCCTGCAGAGCACCCAGCCCTCAGGCTGCCTGCCTGGGGGAGCTGGGGCTGGGCTGTGCACCAATGCCCGGGGCTGCCTGCCTGCTGCTGGGGCTCCTGGCCTCCCCTGCAGATGGATTCCGGCTGAAAGACCAAAGTGTGCTGTGAAGCAGGAGCAGAAGAGCTGCCTCTCCCCCAGGGTGCTGCCAGGCTGGCTGGGGTGCCATGCAAACATCCTCTGGGTCACTGCACCTGGCAAAACTGTGTCGGACCAGCATCCATGACACAGATTCCTTCCTGGTATCACACTGGCTTCACCACCAGCCCAGTGGAAGCACTATGAGCCCTTTCCTTCTTCATCAAGGGCTCCCTCAGGGAATTTAGCAGGGATTTTTTCGTTCGTTTTTCAGTTTGGGTGGGGTGAGTAGAGTCGCTTCTTTGCTCTGATGGAAATCGGCTTATGCTAGTCAGTATATATATTACTGATGCCATACTGGTGCCTCAAGAGATGTTGACTGTGCACATTTACATAAATCTAAAAATAAATAAATATACTCACAAGCCTCCTCAATCAAAATATGCCAGAGACAACTAAAAGATCTTGAATCAAATATTAATGTTGGAGATTTCTCCAGCCATTTTGTAATGCTTCCAGCTATCTTTATTACACAATGTGTAATGCACTACCTTATTTTAGTCCTGAGCTATCAGGAGTATCATCTTTTTGATGGCCTCAAACTGGCTTAATAAAACTGATCCTCCTTTGAGTGCCCAGGAGCAAGTGCTTAAGATGGAGACGTGCTCGTCAGCACCTGCCGGCTGTGGCAGTTGTGCCCAAGGCGGTGCTGGCTGAGCCATGAGAAGGAATTGTTACTCATTAAAGGCCTGTTCCTCTGGCACACTCTGCACAAGTCCCCTGACACATGCCTGATCCTGGACAGGTCACAGGACCGCGAATGCTTTCCTATGTGTCTAAAATTTGTCTTCGGTACATGTAATACCCATCACGGGTTGTGCCTCACACCTTCTGTGTTCTTTTTACCTTCTGCAGTTTCCCCACTATTAAACGTACTGAGTAGTTTCTCTGCTGCATTGTGTCCTTTTCCTTACATTGCTACAAAGCTCCATGTTTCAAGGAAAGGTTTCAGATTTGCGTTTTCTAAATAAAAGAGGATGTGATATTACACTTTGCAGCAGAAACCACAAGAGAAAATGAGTCTGTTTAAAAAGAATCCCATGCAATTCCCTTGCAAATATGAGATTTGCAACATCACTATGGGAACAAACCAAGTCACCGGGCTTTCTAAATTTAATGAGGTTCAAATGTCCAAGGGCACCAGCTTTCAGGGGAAGAAGCAATGTCAGAGCATGCAGAGAAAAGGATAGTGTTTCCTTAAGCAAAGGAAAGAAAATATCTTGAAAGAGGTTTACCCCTTGAAGTGAATCAGATGAAAGTTACTGGTAAAGAGGGAAAGGTAGGCAGCTGCAAATGTTCAAAGGGGATTAGATTCTTCCACAGATCGTGACTTTTAAGTTCAATCACTGCAATATTATTTATGACAGTTGTAGGCCTATATGGCAATATCTCAAGAAGGAGAGTGATTCATCAATTCCAACACTGCTTCTTCCAGAGATGGAGCTGCAATGCAGCACATCACAAGCCACTATATTAGGAAGCAAGAAATCTTCAAAACAGGGAATGATGCAAAATCTATTTGATCGGCAAAAAGATTCCTATTACCTCCAGTAAACTTTGGAGAAAGGTGGCTATTGAAAACAGTTTTATTTGCCAGAAATTCCTTTTGCTGAAGAAGGCTTTCTCTGGTAGATTACTAAGACTGAAGCAACAAATACTTACACCCTGGAGTATTTCAGTGCTTTCTCTTCAGAGTTCCCCACCCAGCTCAGCCCCCGGGGCCAGCAGAGGCACATTCCCTTACCGTTGTCCTGTGGCCACCAGGCTGGCCGAATCTGAAGCAATCGACCTCACTCCATATCAAATGTTTGCAGCTATGCCAGCTGCCTCACCAGTAGTACACAAATACCAATCTGGGTGACTGCCTCTCTCCTACGATAGCTGCACAAAATTGCTTCTTTCAGCAAACATCCAGGCTCTCTCCTCTGGGCTTGGCTATGCCTTTCCCACCTGGGGCAGGAGAGGAGCGGGGCTCTTTGCACGCTCCCTGTGAGAGGAAGTGGGGTTTGTCATAAAGCCTAAGCCGGGGTTGAGCCTGAGAGTCATTCAGCACATTACCCACATGTCAATTAGGGTTTCTGAAGTGCAAGATACTGTGGGAAGTCACATGATGTCCTCTGAGAAAGAGACACTCCTGCTTCAAACACAGCACATATTTATTCTTTGTTAAGTCCATGTCTGCAATTTTATAGTAAAAGTTAACTTTGCAGCCACCATTGTCCTTATGGTCCACCATTTCTTCTCCAAATATTTACCCTTGTTTTCTCTGTTTGATATATAATACACCACCACTGTAAAGCAAACGCACATGAGTGGTGCACCTTGTTTTAGTACTACATCTATCTTCTGGCAGATAGCAGCAGATGATCAGGCCTCTGCAGGCAATTTGTCAGTGAAGAAGATGCAGCGATGCGTTCACAGGAGATATTACAATGCATTTTGTTTTATTTATGTGTTATCATATTAATTCCAGAACAGAGGTGCTACAACAGTACCTGGGGCAATTCTCCCTAGCAGAAGCCTCAGCCCAGTGGCTCTCCCTGTTCCCAGTGGCCAGCAATGTGTGAGACACGAGGCCAGAGAAGAGAGCATGTTCGCCTGCACTTGCAGAGCCCGTTATACCTACAGCGATGGCTCTATACCAAATGCTTCAGCAGGAACCAGTAATACGATGTATCTTCCCCAAACTGGCCATTAGCTCATACATAAAGAAAAAACCCGTGTAATAGTGACACCTGGTGACACCTATTGTTTTGCTTACCACCCCCCACACCTCCTTTTCCAAATATACTACATTTCACTGAAAACTCCCAACCTATGCTAAGTGATCAGAGGTGGAACTATAAAACTGAACATTCAAGTATAAAGAATTTGGATTAATGCTTTATTCTTTGCTTGTGCCTTTCTTTTTGACACTCCGAACATTCCTCGAACAGTTTGCCCACTGTACTGTCACATTCAAGGAGAGGTACCAGAGACCACATAGTCTACCTGGAAAAGAAATTTGTAGCTAGAAACTAATATAAAATGAAAAATAAATTATATTGCTATCAGTTGGCCTTTTTCTGTAGTCCCCATTCCCTGAGCTAAGGAGTCTGTGCTCTTGGGAAAGGATTTAGAAGATAGAAAGTTATTCTGGTTTAAAAAATCCAAACATCCAAGATTTCTTATAAAGTTTCTCTGCCAATATATTCTCAAAGTGACCTCATTTTTGTGTCAAATAAGATGAAAAAAAGCTAGATGTGTCAGGAGGATACTAATAATAACCGATACTATTAGACATTGATCCCCACTTTCCCAAAGTGTTTGCTGAGAAGCGCAGGGATTATCATCATATACTCTGATGTTCTGGTTCTGTAAGTTATCATTTGTGTCCATTATTAAATTAGCTCACCACTGTGGTGGAAATCACTACTTCTCTTCCTTGGTAACTACGCTGAGAGTCATCTAGGCCATGGACTGTGTTAAGTCCTATTGGAAAATCCTGTAAAAAATTAGGTGGTGAAAAATAAACACATCTTTCTGACTCAAAGGGGAGCATGGTGGAAGGGGAACTAGTTTATGCCTTTTATTTAGGTCTGTTCACAAAGAGAATGGGGGAGGCAAGCAAAATGTCAGTGCAGATACAACAATATAAACCGCATTTCCCAGCTTTGACCACTTAACTGTTTCCCAAGGGATGTTTTTACTGGTATTTGGTTGAACTCAGTCATTATGCTTCCTGCTATGAACTGGTTAAAAAGAAAATTATGACATGGTTATGGGAAAGGAGAAAATAAAGTAATGAAGTGCATCACAGGGTAAAGGAAAAGGAGAGAATGGCAGGCACAGAAAGGTATCTTTCTTTTCTTAATCACACCAGCCACTGTTTGGTAAATCTGTTGTTTTCTTGCTCTTGCACCAAGCTCGGATCCTACCAGATGTTTCAGGAATATTAAGAGTAACAACTGTGTCCTGCTGTCCATGCTTCAGCCTCTAAGCAAAATGCTTGTGCCCTCTACTCACGGGTTGCTCTGCACAGCTTACCTCTGCAGAGAAGTCCCCACTTGTGTGCAGGGGAACTGCTCAGGTAAGGAAACCTGTGCGCTCAGAACACGTGGGACATAACAAAGATGTACCTGGAGAAGGGCTTCTACTTGAAAAATAATGGAGAGGTCACTCTGAATGCCTGTTGCAAAGAAGGGCTGATCTGGATCATTAATGATAATTAATAATTAATTAAACTGGGCATGATACCCTGGAAATAGTATGTTAACTGCTCCGTTCTCTGGGAAATTTCCTCCTTTAAGTTAAAGTGGCTCCCACAGTGGCTGTGCTTCCTGTGTGAAAGACATGTCACTTACATACAATCCTAAGCCACTCCGTGAAGTTGTGGAAGCAAAAATCTTCTTGTTGATTGAATTTTCACTTAATTTAATTTCATTGGAAATCACAGATGGTGTCACCCAGCAGCTAGAGGCTAAAAAGGGGCACTTTACAAACCAAATAAAAAACTTATTAAGTTATAATAAGCAGCAAGAGCAAACAGAGGTGAAAACTTTACTGCAAACACCATGTTTACTCTACACTCACAGTGATATTAAAATTAAATTTCTTTTTATTTTAAAAATTATTCATGCTCTTGGTAAAGAAATTAACTCTGTAGGATGATGCAAAAGCCTGCTTGCTTATGAATGAGACTGGAAACGGATATAAGGAGCACAGTAATGCCAAAATATAGATAGGTGGGAACGGCTCAAATGCAAAAAGTTTACTTGCATCATTTTTTTACAAGTGAGAGAAAATGAAAAGCATAAAGTATTCTTGCCCAGTGAAGGCCACTAAACTTTCTCTCCCAAAGGAGCACAGATAGTTAGGTCTGTGTAACGGATTGCTTTCAAGTCAGACAACTGCAGTGTGTGAGTTTCCCCTTCTCATCAGCCTTTCCCCACCTCTTGGGGAAGTGAACACAACGTCTGTGCCACGCTGCACGGCATGGGAACCATTAGCCAGATGGAAACAGCCCACTTAGGAAGTACTGACCAGTGTCCCAGGCACGGTACAGGACATTACATCACCTGCAGCCCAGGTAATATGCAACTCTGCTGCATTTTTAGTATCAGCCTACCACTCCTCAAAGTGACATAATAGTCACTCAAGGGCACTATGTGCTAATAGCTGTTCACATTAGCTGGGATACAGCATGTCTGTGCGGGAAACTTCCAAAGGACAGAAAGTGATGCTTACCTTTTTCTCTGTGTAAATTGGGAAATTAACATCTGCCATGATTGGAAATGAAGAAAATCTTTCTGTGATCAAATGGAACACTGTTGCCCCTCCTCTGATTTTCTACATGATTGTTTTTAGAGAAAGGAATAATAAATTCTAAGATAATCCCTGCTCACAGATGTGTTATTTATTCACCCAGTTAACAGCCATTTCCTGTAATCAGTATAAACTGATCAATCTGCCATAATGAGAATGGAGCCAGCAGCTTCCTGGCCAGGGATGAGTCTGTGTCTCTTCTAATCTGCAGACATAACATATTGGAAGGGAAGACTGCTAAATTCCCACACGCTAAGCAGCAAGAACATGGTACCTTTCCCCTCTGCATGTACATGGCTAAAATAAGATGGATGAAGATGATAGTTCTTGGGTCACTTACATCATTATTGATATAAGAAAAAGACTGTTTTCTAGCATTTGCTTGAATTGTCTATTAATTAATTCTCACACTTAAAAAAAAGGTATTTTCTAGTTTCCACTGTAATATACCTGCTGCCACTAACGGATGATGTTCAAAAGCAGATCCACAAATGTATTAAGAGCAATGATTTTTGACCCTTCATGGACAAATGCTTTTATTAGTGCTGTAAATACCTCTGCTGAACACATGGATGGGGGTAAACTACTGAGGAAATGAGATTTAGTGGAAAAAAAAAGGGGGATCAAATAGTGCTTTGTTCCTACGGAAGAGTAAACCAGTAAATAAAGCAACAAAAAATCCTGTTCCTTGATTCCAGGAGGCCCCATGGGCTGCCCTCTGTTAGTGGTACATTAGTTGGTGGGCACAGAGAACATGCTCTTTTTATGACTGTTCTGTGATCCAAAGTAGACCAAAAAGTAGCTGAAACGTGCTGAAAAGACACTACCATCAAAATATTTGGAAATCTGACATTTTTTACATTTCTAATGGGGACTTTCATTTGCAAGAAACACTGCAAATAAAGACCAGTAAATACCCAGAAATCTTTTTTGACCACTGCATCAACACGCCTGGGTTTTTTTATGAAATATGCCTGTGTCTCTTCTTTTTTGGGTCACTATGTGGGCTCTGAAAAATACAGCATATTCCTACAGTACAAATATTTATTTTTTAATTAAAAACATTTGCTGCACACCTATAGGAAATGTTCCTCCCACCCCGACAACTTTACAGGGTTTTAGGTTACTGTTGCTTAGCTGTGAAGGTTTTACTCTTTACAAAGTCGTTTCCTCTCTGTTACCAAGAGACATCATGCTGCAAAACGAAAAATATCTCTATCCAAACAGTGACTCAGCACCCACCTTCAATCAAATATGATGTGAATTTTAATTAAAGGATCTGATCCCATAAAAATGTCTGCAGGCATTTATACTTAATATTGTGACTAGTTCTGCTGCCATCAATGGCTGTTGGTGGGTCAGTTATGTGACATGCATTTGCCAGACTAAATTTTTGGGAAAGCAAATGGGAGTAAATAAATAAATATCACCCTTTTCTTTTTCACTCAGACTTTTAAATAAACAAGAAAACTAAATGCCAATAACAGCAGGCTATTGTAGTGTTAATACAGCTGCACAATCAGTCGTCAGATGTGAGAACTGCAGAGCTGTAAGGATCCCGGTTCCTGTGGCTGTCCCATGTCTGCAGCACTCCTGTGTTTTTAGCTAAGGAGCGGTACAAGGAAAGCTGCAGCTTGGCTCTAGCATGTGTCTCATAAAATCTAACTGAACTAAGTTTTGTGTTAAAACCTTTGCTTTTGTATTAGCCTTTTCGTGATGTCAGTACTGTCATAACACTGTAACAATACAGTTAACTGTGAGGTTTGTGTGTGCTTAATATAATGATTAAGCTTTTTCACAGCTGCTAACGGCAAGTTTCATCTGTCCAATGAGTACATACTGATTTATTTACCTCTTAGAGCTAAAGCAGGACAACTCAATGCTGCAAGACAGAAAAAGCATTGTTTACCACAACATATGTTAAAATAGTGCCAGAAATTATTTTACTGAATTTTTACTGAAAAATAGAGAGCACTCAGTGTCCCGAGTATCATAAATACTGTGTTGGATGAAGTGCTTACAACCTGGAATTGTTGAATGTGTGGTGCTGAATCCGTGAAGGACCGGGTTGTTGCAGATGAAATACAAATCTTCCTTGTGACTGCATTCCCATCTACAGCTGTACACACCCAAATAAGAGCAAAAGCATGTAACTACGTGCTTAAAAAGCCAGATCCTGACTGCAATGCTTTGGGACCAGAACAGAAAGGGACAGTCTTACATTATATGAACTGCCAGGTTTCTGTCTCCAGAGAATATTCCCTGGTTACTGAGAGTGAAGGGCCCTCGTTAGGTACCTGAAAATCGAGAGCTACCAAGAACTGGAGGATTGCTGACAGCCCCACCACTGAGGAGGCACCTCAGAGGTGACTGTGCTTTACCCTCCTACGACCGGGCAGCATAGCAGGATGCTGCCTCTCGCTGTCATCATCCCCTTTCAAGGGATGTGAGCTGTGCCTTCACCTTGCTAAATAGCAGCTGGCCTCCAAGGAACAAGCACTACCTTGCGTGATTGCTTAGTGCTTGTTACAGCTCACTGCCACATACATTTCTATGCGTAGTGGTGCACCGAGTTTCTAGGTTGAAAAGTGCTGTGAGAATGCAAAGAATTATTAATATTGAAATTGTGAGTCTAATCATTTATATCCTGCTTTCTCATCAGTATCTTGCAAAATGTCCCCAGCAGCAAATGTTAGAAGTCATGACATTAAATGTTCTTTAGAGGAATGTGCTTTTTTTTTTTAAACAAATAAGACTCTTCCCCCTAAAAAGTCACTGGGAAAGACTCCAGCATGCCCAAAAGGGGCAGGATCTGCCTGTTAGCTTGTGAGAATATGCAGTTCATTTCAGCTGAGCTACCCTTGATGAAACCTCATGTGATAAATCATACAACTCAGACGTGTTTCACTTGTTTGCCAATGAGTTTGAAAAAGGGCTTATAGCAGTTGGGAGTGTAAATACAATTTGGTTTTAAAATTATTCAAGAATAATTTTAAATTTCCCCTGAGGTTTCCATGTTAACTCAAATGGATTTTGCTTTCTGTCAGGATTCAGCTTCTTCTAGGAAAGCTTCGGTGGGAAGGCAGGTAATATAACACCTAGTCCTACCTCAGAATTTGTGGACAGATCTAAATTACAATACCACTGTAAACATTTAGCAATGTGCTTTTAAGATAATGAAAAGCACATTCATTCATCTTCGTTTTTTAAATCTGAAACACAACTACATTATCAAGATCGTTTCAGCTCACTGCAAATATTCTTCATCTTTACACCAACGGCCCTGGTCTAATTCTGCACGCCTGCATCAGATGCCTGATCTGTGGCTCTTCCCTGTGCTTTGGGTCTCCTGTTGTGTCAACACTTTCTGATGTTGCTGGGGGGAAAGGCCAAGGGTTAATTCTTTTACTGATGAGATGTGGCTGTCGGGTCCTTGAGACTAGGTTAGACTAAAGTTGGAAGCATGCAGGAAGGTAAAAAAGGGCTTCCCAACTCTAACCAGTACATCTTCTCATCCTACTGGGATGAGTGTGTCCAAAATGAAGTAATCAACATTGCAGCACAACTGGTTTCACTGGTGTATCAGAATGGGGACATTTGAAAACACACGCAAAGTCCTGCAGAGGCCCAGCACCGTCCTCACCCAACTCCAGACTGATCTGCACAAAAGCCTATTGTCTGAAATGGTGTCACCTCCTCACTTCTCCCACCTTACTCTTCATATTCAGCAGCACTTTAAATGTCTCAGGAAATGTACAAAGAAACTATTTGCCATTGATTAGCAGTGCACACATTTTTCATAAGGGTTTCTGTTTCTGTTTCTTTTTTTTTTCTTTTTTCCTTTTTTTTTGCTAATCATGTTTGGAGACATTTCCCCACAGAGAACCACTATTTCCTAGTAATGAATAAACTCAGCACTTGTGAGTTCAAGCTGGAAAATTGCCACTAAACATTTATTATCTCTGAACTACTGCATGAAGAGTCCAACTATGCAGCTGAACCAGGGAAAAGGAAAAACAGAAAATCCAGAAGGACACATAGGTGCCAAGTTTTAAACTTCTGAATGAAGGAGATGCCTTTGAAGGACCTTTAATTTACAGAGATTTTGGGTTTTTGGCTCTTTCTGGGTTCTAGGATCAAGTTCTCAATCTACATGGGCTGGTCCTATTAAGCGGGGGGATGACATTG
Organism: Zapornia atra; assembly: GCA_013400835.1. NCBI lineage: Eukaryota > Metazoa > Chordata > Aves > Gruiformes > Rallidae > Zapornia > Zapornia atra. The sequence continues at coordinate 179,580 of VZTU01004451.1, read as the reverse complement.
CCTTCAGCAAAGCTAGAGCAGTGCTCTCTGTTAATGTGGTGGTGCACGCGGCCGCTGGCTACACCCTCACTTCTGGCATGCCCAGCTGAGACCCAAGGCAGGAAAGGTAGAACCTGTCAGTGGCAGGTGCTGGTGACTCCATCAGTTCCCCTCAGCTGTACGGAGAACGGGAGTCATTCTGCAATGACCAAAATATTAGCAAAACCCCCAAGGAAATAGTGAAGAAAAAGATTGCCTCTGACAACCAAATGCAGAAGCTGGTTTTGATGGAGGTCTCCTCACATTTTTGGCCTCTACAAAGTTGCAGTTGCTTATGCCAAATCTTGATTTAAGTAAAGACATAAGTGAATGCTTGCTTTCTGCAATTTTATTTTAAATCTGCAATTCAAAGGGATTCCAGTTTTGGCCCATCTCTAAGGAGAAGCCTTTACCATAATCCACAGACAAAGAAGAATCTGTCTAAGAATAATTCGTTCACAAACTATTGATGCAGGGATCATTTCTTGCTCTGTGTTTGGGCAGCACCTGTCAGTACAGAGTCTTGATCCAGGACTGAGGCCTCCAGATAATATAGATGAGCACTGGCCGGCTTCCCGCAGCAGCACAGCAGCTTTTCAGTAGATAAAGAGAATAGGAAAAAGGCTTCTCAGAAACTAACTGCTCGGGGATTGTTTTTGAGTAGCCAGAGATGAGCAGTCCAGATATAAGCTGACAAATATTTATTGCAGAAGTTCCAAGAGTTAAAAACTCATTCCTCTTAAGTAGCTGGACATGATATTTCTTCTGATTTTTTCTCATATGCTATCTCTTCACCTCGATAGAAGATATCATGGGAATTTTACCAGCCTTAACCTCTTGTCTCCCCACAGCTCTACCCCAGGTAGGAGTTGACCTTTGCTAAGTGTTCAAGCTGCCTTTAATGAGGGAGGATGTGTGTTGTATATAGATCTTCCTGCAAATCCATGAAATAAGGCTGTTGCCCAGTAACAAAGGGTCCAGTTCGGCTTCTTTTGCTCATGACAAGCAACATCCACCCTTTCAGGTGGTCCTGCTGCTTCCTTTCTCTTACCTGAGAAAATAAGCATGACAATGTGGATGAAGGTGAGAGGCAGGGCAGGAAGCTCTGTGGACAGTTTCTCCAGGGAAGAGAGACCACAGGGCTCTCCAGCAGACCTGGTTACTGGGTAGCTGATTTTCCCAAGGTTTTCCTGCAAATGTCTTTGCTATACAGTGACATATGAGGCAGACACTTGACCTATGCCTGCTATTTAATTAAATGCCCTTCTCCACCTTTCTTCTCTGCGTCCATGCCGTGATCCACGTAAGGATAGAAAAAAATACAGTGTTGTTAATAGGCAAACTTATGAAGCTTAAATGGAAGATTTGGCTGGTTGTCTTTAATTAAACAGGCATTAATACCATGCAGCATCCTAATTCTGAATGAGAAGGCATTAAAATAATTAACCGGTCTAATCTAGGTTTAAGAGGCTTGAAAAATAGGTTGAAAATAGATGCCAGTGTGACAGTATATCCTTGTGAAGGTGACCTTAATACTAGACATGGAAGAAGCATGAAAGCATCCGACACATACTGCAGACATATCAGCATCTACTGTCCTTTCACTCTTATGCTGCACAGAGTATCACACATCTGCTTGGCTTCTCAGACTTAAGCAAGACAATAGGAAACAGCCTAGAAACAATTAGGTGTCACACAGTCGGGACACCATGTAGGAAGATATTTTTATTATTTTGTACTGACCTTGTAAATAAGACAAAAAATGCTGATAAACAGCTGATTTTTACTTGCTGACAATCACACAATGTGGGTGATGGTTCTGAGAATCTCATACCCCTGTCACTTAGGAAACCACCATTGCTTTTCTGTGTGTTGTCTCCTGGCACCAAAACCCAGTTCCATGAATCGAGGAAAGAACCAGCTGTAAACAGAGACTTGCCTGAGAAACACCACGTTCAGGAGAAAAGTCTCATTTATGCTTGCTCAGGAAGGTTGTTAGCTACTGATGCCCCTGTTCTAACAAAGGTTTTGCTGAGTTTAACATGGATATTGTGCAGAAAACAGAACTGCTATATAACTGTGGCATGGAAAATGATGATTAAAGGCAAATTTTTTTTTGCCAATGTATTCAAGAAATGTTAGGATCTGTCAGTGTTACCAAGTGGTCCAGCCTAACAGAAGTGGATCCGAAGAACAAAAGAGCTGGTGCTGATGATGCCCACGCTACACAGCTGTGCGATAGGTTGATTCTATACGTGTACTAGGTGCAGGCCTGAAGAACGTGTTTTGGTGAGCTGAAGTTATTTCTTCAGACACCACAAATTAAAGGAAGAATAATGAAACCTGGCCAGGTATTCCTCCAAAGCTCTGCACATGAAACCTGAAGAAACCGTATGATTCCACTAAATAACCCATTTCCACTAAAGCCAGATGAACTGGTATTATTAGACTCCAGTGTTAACACTCACTGAGCATGCACAGATTAGACCTTCAGGGCAAACCTGCTCCTTTGTTTATCAATCTAAATAGGGTTACAGGAAGAACAAACATGGCCATTTGATTTTACCTCCCTCCCTGCATAAGACTGTCAGCATCATGCATCTGTTCAGGCTGGAAAGTCATCAGTGAACAGTCAGATCTAGCATTTGTTTTTTAAATGGGAGCTGTGCCTATGCAAATCACACTGCTGTTAAGCAACAAATCCTAAATTATAGTACATAACAGCAGTCATTAATGCCTGGAAGCTCTGATCGGTGTGTTAACTCTGTGATGGAAAAAATCCAAACCACTGTAGCTAAAATAGAAAGGAAAGCAAAGTACACCTCTAGACCCTGGTGTGATCTCAGCTGCCCAGAGTACAGTGGCAATCTGCAGGATTTTTGTCTTTATTTATCGGACTGCATAATCTAATTATCTCTCATTAGTCCAAAGCTGATTATTTCATTTATCTTTGTATATGTGACAACAAAAGGCTCTCTTTAATTAAGCAGATCAGCAATTAGTTGTTGTTTTATAGGCAGTTTTAAACATCCCTGTACAAATAGCATGCAGCATGATTGTAATCAGATGCTCAGGGAAGAATTGTAGATGAGGACATTTTGATTTACAGCCCCATTTAGTTTAAAGCTGCATTGGCAAGTCTAACTCCAAAAGCAAAGGCTTATGAGATATGGCCAAGTTGCCAAGCAGCCACGATGGAACGAAGCGTAACTGAGACAAGATCTGAAATTTAGTTAGATCTGCAGAAAAGCCTTTTGTGGGCTGAGCCTGAAGAATATGGGAGCTCTGTTTACATCCAACAGGACTGCTCTACTGTTTATAGTGAAGGAGATTCACTTTCAGACTCCTCGGTGAAACGGTGACAGGCAGGTTTGAATGTACAGAGCTCTGTCCAGCTACAGCAATGAGGAATGCCTCTGGTTAATTAAAATAAGAGAATTACTCTCTATTTGTGATGATGCTGTTGACCACCCTAGAAGGAAAGGAAGCCATCCAGAGGGATCTTGCCAGGCTGGAAAGATGGGCCCGGGGGAACCTAATGAGGTTCAACACTGCCAAGTGTCAGGGGTGGCACTTGGGTCGGAAGAATCCCAGACACAGATACAGACTGGGAGAAGAGCTTCTGGAGAGCAGCCCTATTGAGAAGGACTTCTGGTGGATGAGAAACTTGAGCCAGCAGTGGCTCTTGCAGCTTGCAAGGCCAATGGGATCCTGGGCTCCATTAGAAGAGGAGTGGCCAGCAGGGACAGGGAGGGGATTGTCCCTCTCTGCTCTGCCCTTGTGAGGCCCCAGCTGGAGTCCTGTGTCCAGAGCTGGGCCCCCAATACAAGAAAGATGTGGAACTGTTGGAGAGGGGTCAGAGGAGCCACGAGGATGATTAGAGGACTGGAGCACCTGCCCTACAAAGAGAGGCTGAGGGAGCTGGGCTGGTTCAGCCTGGAGAAGAGAAGGCTGTGGGGGGACCTCATTGCAGCCTGCCAGTGCCTGAAGGGAGCTTATAAGCAGGAGGGGATTCAACTTTTTAAAAGGACAGATAATGGCAGGACAAGGGGGAATGGATTAAAACTAAAGGAAGGAAGGTTTAGATTAGATATTAGAGGGAAGTTTTTTACAGAAAGAGTGGTGAGGGGCTGGAACAGGCTGCCCAGAGAAGTAGTGGATGCCCCGTCCCTGGAAGTGTTCAAGGCCAGGTTGGATGGGGCCCTGGGCAACCTTGTGTAGCTCCAGGCCTGGAGGTTGGTGTCCCTGCCTGTGGCAGGGAGGTTGGAGCTCTATGATACTTGGGGTCCCTTCCAACCCAGACCATTTTATGATTCTATGATTCTATGACAGCAGTGGAAACTGCAGGAAGTATGAGAACAACTTAATTTGGCTTGTAAATTATCCAAAAATCAGAGCAGCAAAACCACCACAGCCTGGATATCCTTCCAAGAATCTTTGGATGGATTCCCACTCCCAGCGATTCCTTTATCTCCTCTTAAAAAAGGCCTCCCCCACGCTGGGACTCATTCCTGGGGGAGGATTTGTCTGACTCCCCACTCTGCAGTCCTTCACAACAGACACTGTAGTCGAGCTAAAACGTCAAAGCAGTTTTATGACTAACATTCCCAAATTTCTGTCTTAGTTTCATCAGCAACACCAAGTCTTGCATCCAGCCATGCAGAAGTGTCAGTATGGCCTGGGGTCTGGAGAGGAAAAAAAATGCAGAAAAGAGAAAAAAGCAGTAAAAAAAAAATCCTCACAGTAATTTATGAAGCCCTGATAAGTTTTAATTTGAAGATGTAAGTGCTGAGATAAGCACAAAGAAATGAAGTTGGATGTCTCTGGTAGCACAGAGAGAAAGAACAATGGATTGGAATGCAAATCTCCACACAAACTCATATTTGTAAGCACGGGTATTGTCCATTACTTGAGAGTAGCTCAATTTAAATAATCAATTTGCAAGAGAAAACTGCTGGTGCATTTAATATACTGAACTTCCCCCACTGGACTGTGCTTGTGACCTCCTCTGCTTAAAATATGGAGAAACAGGATTTAACAAACCAGAACAAACCAGATGCTTTTTTCATTACTTCATTTTGCATATGCAATTTCTTATTTTTCAAAAATCACCTAGAAAATTATGTTTGCTTGAGTTGATACAGTTTTCAAGATACAATTGTTTTATTTTGGAAAAGAAAATTATTTTAAGTTCTTTTTCCCCTTACTGGTTGATGGCAACATTATAAGTTTTTTGACAGGAATAAACGGTGATATTCCAGCTGAACGTATGAGGAGCTCTCCAACCTATGAGGAGCTATTGGGAACTTCAGAAGAAATGGGGAGGTCCTTCAATGCCCTTTAGCCCCTCTTTCTGCAGAGATTTGTCTGCACAGGACTCCTTTGCAAAGTGTAATAAGCTTGGAGCAATACAGTGTTATGGGGCTGTTTACCTGCTGGTAATTGGCAATTAAGCCTAGTATAAAAGGCTAATGGCAATTCTCTTCTGCTTGGAGAGTAAGAGGTAGAAATCTTGCCTGAACAAACTGAAGACATCTGTGAAACTCCCTGAAGTGAGTCATGAAAAGGATGTAACCTCTCAAGCATCTGCCAGGAATTTTAAGGGCAGAGTCCCACTAAAAAAACATATACGAAATCCATGAAAAATCTAGGGCATCCTACTGTGCAAAGGGAATTACGTTGATTTTAATGAATCATATTGTAACAGTCTTCGTCTAAATATGCAAAACAAGTAAACTGATTGCAGACAGTCAGCTCCTGGAGTCCTGATGTAATCCCACTCTTGGCTGTGAATATCACTGGGAGACTTGGATGACCCTTTCAGCACAATGCTTTTATTTAGAAGAAACAAAAAATGCCCAGTAGCACTGATCTCAACACTAATAACAGGGACAGAAAAGAATAACAAAAGGCTGACAAAACCGGTGTTAGAATTATTGATTGGCTATTCAATAAACAGCCCAGTGAATAAGTAAAGACCTTTTACAGGATATTTTTTCCCTTCATATTCTGACCAAAACACATCTGTAGAGACAGTAGTGCAGCCAAACCTATTCTTTCTCTTTTCAGATACAGTCTTAAGATGAGAAAAAAATGTTCTTCCTCTGGGCATTTTCTGAGAATATCTAGTAGGACTTGAGAAGCAGGAAAATGAGATTAGAAAGTGAATATCATAGATGGCTGATATCCTCTGTGGGAGAGAAGCGGAGCATCAGGCAGGCTGGGCAGCCTGCAGTTGCAAACTTCCAGGATTGGTGATACCACGTAGGACAGAGATCTCCACTGCTGTGTCACCTCACAGGCACGGACCCCACAGTGACAGCTTCATTAAAACTAAGGTCAAAACGACAGTCCTGTCTCAGAGAGTTTGCGACCTAACTAACTGCCATTAAACACTTCCCAGAGAGCAAACCAGGCATGACCCGAACTCTGGACCCCTACATAAAAAGGTGCAGGACGCCATTGTAAGACACCATTGTAAGTGTGTGCTGTTACCCCTTAAACAGTGTTTTCCTCTTTGCACTATGCAATGTTGGTTAATATGCACGCAAAAATAATCTCCAACAGAAATATGAAGTCAATATGAACTTGAACTCATCAACCACAATAATAGCTTTAAATGATAGTAGAAGGAGAGACTGCAGGTTGAGCCAAGGGTCATAACTGCTGAAATCCATGCTGTGCAGTAAGAGCAACAAAGGTAGCCTCTGCTCCTATTGCAAAAACTACAGCAGAGAAAGCTTTGAATGATGTCAGATCTCAGAGGACTACTTGGAATGGAAATCAGGGCCATATCATATCTATTTGCACACCCTTTCACCCCACTGGGTTTGGTTTCCTAGTCAAGGAAGTGGAAGCAAAGCCGGGAGTCGACATAGTGATCTAGGAGTACTGAGGACAGCTGATGCCTTCCCTAGAGTTGCTCCTCAGCCAACCTGGAAGGCAGCACTTGGTCCATACTCAGCTGCTCCACAAACCCGTGTAGGGAAGAGAGCAAACTACATTGCAAACAATTTTCAGCATGGGATACTCCCTGAGAATAGAGCTAATCATCTGAAGGGAGATGCTCTGGCTATAGATTTCTTGAGATGATTTTATTTTATTCATAGAATGGCATCACTAGTTAGCTAAGTTTTCTGAAGCCTGGCTACCTTCACTTTTAACTTCTGACCATTTGCTGGCTTTTATGCCTTTGATGCATTTCCGTCTCATAAATTGCAAATGAGGAACCTTTTTGAAGTATGTGAATTTCACTTAATGTTATTCTAGTCCACTGGGAATGTGAACATGAACCAAACTTTCACTCCCAACAGAGGTTTGCTACAGCCACGTGTTTCTTACTGCTTCATTTACATTTTCTAATTTGCACAGGCCCTCAACAATAAGTAAACAAACAATTAAAGGGGCTAACAAACCTACAAACCTAGGGTAAGTTAATGGTTTTTTTCCCTGAAAAAAAAAATCAAAATATTAAATTGGCTTATTTCTGATAAAGGTATTTTGCAGTATGTACTTCTTAGGAACTGAAAAGCTTCTTGCAACATACAAGAAGAAGAGTTTGAGGGTTAGGGCTTTACTTCTGTACTTCCAAAATATTGCAGGCAACTCCTCTGCTTCCCATTTTGCAGATGAATTAAAAAAGCGTGTCATTTTATGACCTTGTCCTTAGGCTGCAGTAAAATATCAGCAGAATGAAATAAGAACCCAGATTTCTTTCCCTGCATTCCTTTCCCTCCTTCCTTCAAACTCAGGTCCAAATTTTATCATAAAAATAACTAACAGAAACCATGCATACATGGGACTGACATGTTTTTGACCTTCTCTTTGCCACATGAATCCATTCAGACCAAACCACCTGGAACGATGGCTTGGTGTGGGAATGTGGCCAGGTCCTATGTCCTTCTGCTCTCCTGACAAACCTGGATCAAGCTGAGAGAGAAATGTGGGGGGTTTAATTGCTATTTAATGCTCACCGGCTGGCCCAGGCAGGCGAGGCGGTTACAGGTTGTGGTAACTGGTCTGGGACTTGGTTTTACGCTCATTAGTTTGCCTAAATTTAAATCAGCAGAAGAGTTCTGCTTTAATGGAAAACACCTCCTTTACCCAACACTGCATCTCTGTTTAACCCTGGATTTCATGCAAGTTTTGTTTGCACTGTAAGGGTATTTGGAAAGCAGCTAGCTCCCACAAAGCGCTGCTTTTAGGTAGCATATGGGGATTCAAAGCAGATCAGAATTACACTGTCTCCTTTTTTTCCTTCTGCTGCTTGTGTCTTCCTTGCTCCAATATTACAAACATCCGTGTGTGAAGAACTCAAGCCTCTTACAAATCTACTTTTTCAGAGAAAAATCTGTCAGCTTAATGCTGTAGGAAGAGAAAAAATTGTCTGCTGTGAAGTGGAAAGAAGAAAAACTGTGACTATCAGCCAGTTGTCCTTTAAAAGCATGCCTCACTTTGCATTTTTTGGATAAGCCCCACAATCACATTGTGAATTGTTTCTGCACCATTATTCAGGATTTTCTAAGGCTTTCCTGAGTTTATTTTTCATACAGGTTAATCACTGTATGTAGCAACTAATTGTTCTCATGGTTAATTCTTCAAACTGGAGAAGAGGGAAAATGCAGAAGTGCAAGATACTGTAGAAATCTATCTCCATGGAAAGCAAAGGGGAATCTTTGAAATTCTGTATTTCTTTTATGCAAAATATAATTGTTTCTCCTAGAAGATGAGCTCGGTGTTGCAACTGACACTCCCTGTAATGATTTCTAGCTCTTGTATCGGTAAGCTGAGCAACGTGTCCTTCCCTGTGATAGCTCCTGCTGCCAAAACACACACACCAAAACAGCTGTCTGTGCAGTTAATCATTGTTCATACAATCAAACAGCAGCCACAGAGTAAAATGTCTGGATAATTATGATGCGGCCCAAACAAGTTTGAATGGTTTTTTCATTCATTCTTGTAAAGACAGTATTAATAACAGCTCACTGCCAAAAATGCTCTGGTTTCCATACTTCAAGTGCTCTACAGGTGTAGAAGAATTTAGTTTTCAACAGGGCAGAGGCTTCTGACAATATCCAAATGAAGACAGAAAAATACATACAAAGAGACAGATGCATCAGAGTAGGAAAAGCCCCTGAAACAAGATCTATTAGCTAATTAGCAAAGATATCAAAAGCTTTATGCCTCTATGAAGCTATTAAAGTACACCTCTCTTAGTTCCACTATTGCTGCATATTTAGTTGAACCAGAACTTTGAAGAGCCCTGTAGTTACTGAAAAATAGACCCCACTAACGAAGGGATTCTGAGTTGCAGGGGCCTGGGTTTTCCACTGTACTAAAATGTCTGGCGAAGGAGATAGTAACAAAAAGCTCCTGAGCAAACCTGTATTTTACCTTAGATTCTCAATAATGCTTTACACTGAAATCAGTGAGGAAGAACTAGCACCTGGCTCCTTTCTGGATGTTTTTTCCCAAATATATAGGCCTATTGAACGAATCAGCAGGGCTTCCTTTGCATATTATTCAGTGCCTTGAAGTGATCATCGCACGGGAAAGCAGAGATTTAAATGTTCCCTATCACCATTGCCTATGTCAAACTTCCCTTGCTTAAATAATTCACCTACTGCCCAAAATCTGGTTTTATCCCAAGCAGAAAGGACAGGAGTAAGTGCTTTTGAGAGGGATGTGTCTTGACAGCATGTTAATATGATGACCCTTAAGTAGCTGAATACATTGGCCAGGTATCATACAGATTAATTCTGACCCTTCTAGTTCTGCTTTGTAAGCTCAGACCTAGAAAAGCCACCCTTTTCTGCAGCGAGAAGGTAATTAAAGCTCCACTCCCTCAACCTTGCTGTCTCTTGAAAGCTAAGGAAACAAAGAGCAGGGAGTGGCTCTGTGATAGAAACTCCTAGTAAATGTGAGTTACAGCAACCCCCTACAAATTAATGTAAATGGTGTCTTGCGGGCTTCATATATAATTACGCTACACAGACAGGTGGGGTGCTGCAAGGGAAGGAACCGTGAGCTCGTGTGTATTTATTGTTATTAAAAAGACAGGAAAACGTCCTCTCCTCCAGACACTGCAAGTGTATGTAAAATTTAAATGTAAAAATCAGCTGAAGTCTTAGGAGACTTAAGTAGACATGTACCTTTTTTTTTTTGTTTGTTTTGTTTCATTAGTGAACTCTAGATTTATTGAAATAAAATAGTTTTAAATTAATTTAATCTATACTGAAAACCATGTTCTATGTTTAATAGCAATCTGAGGCCAGGAGTTCTAAATCTCTAAACCTAAAAATCAGAGATTTCATTATGGGAAGTGCTATACAGCAGTACTGAAAAATTCAACCACTTTAATTGTATGAGCTATTACCTTAACTTACAAAGCATTTCATACAGTCTGTCTGTTCCTGTATTGTATCTCCCAGAAGACAGCAGTAAGTATACAGAGCTGGATGCATTCACTTGAACGGTGTATTTTTCAGCCATGTATTTCTTTAGAGATGGTATATTTTGTGTTATCGTGAAGCGCATCCTGCATAGCAACACCGTAGATTATTGATTCCATTGAATTGTGCCAGACTGAAATTCTAAACCGTGCTTTTTGCATTGATCCTTAAATCGTATCATTAAAATAAAACTCAATGATGTTTTGAATACACTGATCCTAATAATTTCCCTGCTTGTGAAGTTCCATTGCAGCACCAATGACTAACGGCTCCTGAAGAAAAAAAATATAAAAATCTTCCTGAAACACAATTGTGTCCAAACCATTTGAGAGCTACAGAAACCAATTACAGTAAAATTCTGTGTTCTCAATCAGGCTCCATAAAAAACACTCTAGCACGGAGAGATGCTGGGTTATTTATTGTGGGAAGTTACTGAATGCTTAACTATGCAGATGAAATTCTGCTCATTCTTTTATACAAGGCAGCAAAATAAATAACTTAACAGCTCGCCGTTCCCAAGGTAGACTTGTTAATCGGCCCAATATTGTTCTAATTCTCCTCGTAGCTAACTGAATTGGAGCATGTAACTGGATAAAATGTGTCTTTAGATACCATGTACTTATTCCGATTACTATTTGGTTGATTGATGACTTTCTGATTTTTTGAAACAATGCCAGCACAGTGGCCTCTTGGTAGCTGAACACATGACTGCTGTTTGTTGTGCTTTGGGGGGACTGCAGTGCGAGGTCTGGCTCAGTCATTTTTAAAATCAATACTTGCTCTCTGAGCACGGGATAATTTAGAGAACATAATTCAGAATTCTACCTTTCAGCATGTATCCTCCATCAAAGGGGGATTTTTGTCCAGAGTCAGCACAAAGGCTACATGACCCAAGAATGCACAGATAGGTTAAAAAAGAGAGGAAAAGTACATATTTTTTCAAACCAAAGCATCACTAGCCACATGTGTAGATAAATGTGCCTTTTATGTATGTGCACATACAGCACATGTGTAACTCCACAAACACCAACTGGAACTGGATGCTTTGAATAAACTCCAGTTTTTGCTTACTCTCATGCTTTTTTTTCCCTCCTGTTTTGACTGTTTGTGTACTATCTCACAGTTTCTTTGAAGTAAGGTACTACTTCACTGCAAAGAGGGAAACATCTGAAAATGGAACCTGAAAAGCCTCCGATTGTCTTATGTTCAGCCTTCCTAATACTGGAGTTCAGAAAAAGCTGAAGAATTTCCTACACAGGTATTAGTAGTGTTCTGCTCTCAGCAGCAGAGATTTGAACCAAATTTGCTGCATTAAGTCAGTGCAGTTCTGCATGTGTAAATGGAGAATAACAGAGATCCTAATCACATCCACTGTTCTTTTGGTATTGACTGAACTCTACTGTTAGGCTTTTAAACCCTTTTGGATTAATCTTCACGTTTAAACATTCTGGTTCTACATTATGCCTTCATTTCACCTTCTCTATCCCTTCCATTAATGAAAAGCGTTATTTCTCCAGCTTCTTTGGACCTCAGTGGTCTTCTGAATCATCTCACTGCCATTAAAATATAAAGTCCTCTCTGCACTTTCTTTTCCCTGCTTTCTCCATGCTGCCTCTGAGCTGAGCATCCACAGAGCTTCCCATTTCCCGTGCAGCGCTCCAGATACATTCCTGCACCCATTTCCTGCCTGATTCCCCCCTGTCCTGCCATAGCAAAAAAAATTATTCCTTTTATGTTTTGACAGAGGTTGCTGAAGTCAATAGTGTCTTTTTCATATTTGAAATACTCTTTATTTGCTTTAAAGTTCTGAATGTATTTTAAATTCTCAGTACAGCAAAGCTCAGGTATAATCCTACTGCCCAGATTGCCCTCAGTTTAGAGGACCAGCCCCTCTACATGCTCCTATTTTTATTCCAATTTTGCTTCTACCTCCTTTCAAAATGGGAAACTTCCAGGTGTATCTGAGCAAAGTTTACAGCTTCTCTGTATTGTCACAGCATCCTGAGAAAGCCAAGAGGGATCTGCCACAAAAAGCCATCTCATTTTTTAGCCTTTTTCTAATGACAGTAACAAAAGAAGTGGTACATAACATTCCTGGAGGTCTGGAGAAGAAACGTATTTAAAGTCTGTTGCCTTACTTAAAGCCTATTAATTCTTTTCAAACTTCCCATCCTCATTTCTTCCAAGGAAGATATTTGTAATAACTCTTAGCAACACTTATTTGCGTTCCACTTGGAAAGCCATAGATGGCAGCAAATTATCCTTAGCATGCTGGATTTACTAATTATTCTCCTTTTTTGCATGCTTCTCTTGATAGAAATAAAGTGAAATGCAACACAAATCAGTGGAGAGGAGTTACAACAATGGCTAAATAACCATCTAAAGACAAACAAACCCCTCTAATTTCTCTTGTTTCCTTATTTGTTATTCTCAGTCCTCTAATGAGCCTTCATCCAGTTATTCCAGTGTGGACCAAACCAATAAAATCCACTTGGGATACAAAAGTTTCAGAACCCGCATCACTTCTAAATTTTTTATGAGGATTATCAGCGCTGTTTCATTCTCTACACTTTACTGGATGCCCATATCAGCAGCTGCAGCACTGCAGCTGTGCAAAGCAGTTTCCCTTTTAACTTCTTCCACAGCTTTCTGAAAAGGTCATCCTTTAGGGCTGGAATTTCTAGTGCTTGTAAATAAATTTTAAATAGGAGAGTTAAACCTTATTTCTTTTTTGAACTGGGAGTTAACATCTATTTCTTCTGGTTTTAAGGAAAATCCTTGTTATTCTTTCCCACAGAAGGGCTAATCCAAACACCTAGATGCTTCATAAAAATCTGCATTTTTCAAATAATCAGATCCAAGTTTTGTGTCCTAGGGTAGGCATTTCCCAGCCTTGCTTGATATTTTCTGCAACAAGAGAGATGCTTAAGCTACGGATTTCTACCCAGCCAAACCTCAAAATAAAACACAGAAATAGGGGAACAGAACAAAGGTGCTCAACAAAACCCAGAGAAAAGAATTTAAAGGACCAGTTTCTGTGTCACTGAGGCACCTTTCTCCTTCACGCTGCACAGCCTGGATGCCCTCTGCATCACCTCTCAGGTGAGTATTGCACTCTCACACAGAAGAAAATGTGAATATTGTACACAGCTTGTTATTTGCTATGTTTGAGAATTTCTATGAATGCAGGGTGGGCATCCCATGGTTGTTCTACAAATGATCACCTGAATACATCTATTTTAAAATCAAGCTGACAGACTTTTCTGCACTTTATCTGACTTGGACAAGGGCAACAAGAAGAAAGAAGACCTCTGCCTCATTCCTCTTTATCAGTTGTCTCTGGTATGCTACGATACAAAAGCTACATTTAAATTACAACGGCTTTAAAAAAAAAATTACTGAATGCTTTCCCATTTACAGTAAGTTTATAAATAAATAAACAACAAGAAGGAAAAGTGAAGGGTCAGGAAGAAGCCCAAATTCTCAACTCTGCACCTGAGTACCCCATAGCGGTTATCAGATGGGAATGAAGGCACATAGATGTTCTGTGGCCTCCCTGACTGGAAGGGAAATGGGAATATGCACTGGAAATCTGCAACAGTGCTTCCTGCTATTTAGCAGAAAGAAATCGGGAAAAAATAGCATGTAGGGACACTACAGCCATTACAGTTTGGGTTTTTTTTTCTTCAAATGAAAATAAAACAGAAGCTGGATCAATTACTTCAGCAATGAACAGCAAGGATAAAAATCATTTGACATGAAAGTTTTTATTAGCAGTGCTTGATTACAGCTTTATTTTATAGCGCACTATCTAGATGTATGGAAGGGATGGTGGCTTTTTTCAGTTTACTTGCTTTGGATTTTCTGTTCTTACCCTTCAGTTACAGGTACAGATCTAGAAACCCTCACACTCAACTTCTCAGCAAAGGCAAATGCTCAGACATGCACCTGCAGTGTAATTTTCTGTCTTCAAGCTGCAAGTATAAATTATATGACAGAAAGATGGGGAGATTGCAGGTTTTTGACAAGATTTTATTTAGGATATATATGATTATGCACACATCATTCCAAGTTAGAAATGATCTCATTTGTGAGAAATAACACCTCTGGCTTCACTGAATGTAAAACAAAAGGTTTGTCGTGGCAGCTTCACCAAAAGGCATCTCCAGGAAATACGGTACCTTTAATGGTAGGGCTGCTGCAAACTCGAAGATATTTAATTCCAAGATATTTTTAAGAACCTCCACAATTATAATATCTATATTATAATTTCATAAGCCATGCACAACTACTTTGCCACTGTTTATGTTGCCAAAGCTGTAATTATAAGAACAAAGACTGCAAAAGCTGGCATTTCTTCATCCTCCCACACATCATTCATTTTCCCTGTTTTTAACCCATTGCCTTTACTTCCCGTGGCACGGGCAGCTGGACTGCCTATTCAGCTCATTCACCGAGCCTGGACCAAATGTTTATTTATGCTTATTCAGTGAGCCTGGAACTAAACCTTCCTTTGCCAAACTGTCCTTATCTTCTCTCCCTTGAAATCTTTCCCTTTGAAGATTCATCCCGCCAAATTTTAGATGCCTGAATGCCAACTTCAGGACCCCAGCTGTCCTAAGCTGTGTCTATAATCAGGTCTCAGCTATCCTGAATCCAGCCCCCTGCGATGGCAGCTGAAGAGCTATTGAAATGCCATATGCCTGCAGATTCAAATAGAAACTACAGCTTGGGGTTTTTTTTGTTGTGGGTTTTTTTGTTTGTTTTGGTTTGGGGTTTTTTGTTGGTCCCCCTCCCCCCCTTTATTGCAAGATCAGAAAAATTCTTATCCCACAAAAATACGTTTCTATTTTACACAACTATTCTAAAACTCTCCTTGGGCTATCACCCTTTTCCACACCTTCTCTGTGAGTGTGTGTGTCACAGAGCTGTTCCCACACTCCAGCTAGCTGTGTCCAGGAACACACATCTGGGTTCAGAGAGTGTGTGCTATCACTTTTCTGACAGTAGGGCTAATGTTGTCCAAAACAATCACCAGTGATGGATATGCCAGTCTCATTTCTATCTTGAGATATTGCCAGCCCAATTACTGTCAGGTTGCTTGGAATTAGGGACAGGACACTGAAGTTTTTGCCTTCAGATTATACTTTAGAAACCCAGTTTGGCAAAGGCAAAAAAGATCTTGTCATTTTCCAGTATCCTACAGCACGTGAAATAAATAGCAGTGGTACAGCCCAGTGCTTTTGCAGTCAGCTTATTTTTTCCAACATTTCAGGAACATCCCATTTAAACGTAAAAGACTGTATCAAAATGTAGTGTTGGTCTTGGTTCCTAATTAGAGATGCTTTGGCAGAATTAACTCCCCTAGCATGTCCAATCCATAGGATTTTGCAGATCACTCAGTGAGTGCTCATGACATTGAAGCTGGGTACAAGTCATTGCTCTCTCTGCTGGGAGAATAGGAGTAGGTAGTATAAGTCTTAGGAAAGAGAAGAGCAGACTGTTAATGTGTAAATGGATATTATTCCAAAAGCGTCTTTGGACTTGCTGTGCTCCAAATTTTGGGTCTGGAACAGAGACAGTCCTCAAGAGAGTATTGGTATCTGCACATCCATGAAATTGGAGAATCCAGTCCTAGCTTTTAAAAGAGCCAGTGAGAATATGGCCCTGACATCCTTGAATTTATTTTCAAAGTCAAGAAATAGAAAGGGATTCACGTTTTGTTTATGTGATCTCCCCTTAGTGCAGTGGGTTAAACTGAATCAACCTCTGGACTAAAACACTTCTGAGTGTTTCATTCTTATAAATCTGTTTTTGAATCCTGTGTCTTCAGACCTCTCAAGAGCCAACACACAATCTAAACACATGAGTTAGTAATGAGAGGAAGGCATATGTTACAGAGTAATTTTTTTCCTTTTTCCTAGTCAGATGAAATTTTGTTGAGCACCATTGGTTTCCCTGCCAGGTTTTCTGACAGGATTCCTTCACAAAAAGAAAATCTGCAGGAATTGGAATAATGTTATAAAAAGTCACATACCCTTTAAAGTATTGATCTCTATAGCCCTCTATATTTAATTAGAATTGTTTTTCTTTAAGTAATTTCATAATTCCCTGTTAATGAGCAAGTGAAGAGTGTTTTGGACTAATTAGCATGTGGTGTCCAAACTACCAATCACTTCCCTAGACCTCCTATCTCTCAAACCACCTGCTAATCATAACAATTGCTAATTTGAGTCCTTTTAGCCATTTCTGGTGTCAGTGACAATGCCACGTAGCCTGCAATGGCCATTTGGCCAGTCTCCCACCCACCTCAGCGACTGCCGCCGCTGCTGCCCATTTTGGGCTCTATTGTTCTCCTGCCTCTGCTGACCACGAGCAATTCCTTCTCTCCTGATCTCGGGGGAATCTCTGCCTTCACAATGAGAGCAGGGCCATTTGCTTTGTGTGCAAGATAATCTTTTATAGAATTGTTCTCACATGCAGACACACACACACTACCCTGCTCACGCTCTTTCTGCTGCTGGAAGGCTGCTGAACGGCACTGGGGAGGTTTCAAAAGCAGATAGAAAGTGTTAACTATGTCTGGTTAGTTGTCCCCTTGATGATATGCACTTAAAAATACATATAGATATGGCTTAATGTGGAAATAAAGGTTTGAAGTAATCATCATTATTTTCACACTCTCCCTAAGATTAAATCCAGCAGTGCTTTGAATATACTTTGTGGCTACAGTCTGAGAACAGATAAACAAACAGTTCACTGGATTTGAATTTCATAAATACCTATGTGTAGAAACCATACAGAGATGGAGCAAGTGCTTCCCACAGTATTTCAAAAAGAGAATGGAAAATCTAAGGTGATCTGTTAAAGGGAGCACAGCTGACAGCCCCTGTGCTCAGCATGGTATCTTCCTGCCTTACGAATGCTCCTCTTCCCCAGCCCACTCTGAATAGAAAATAAAATTTACTTGATTTCCCTGTCTGAACTGTTGAAATATGACTTTGTACTAGGCTTTACCTTTAAGCCCTCCACTCTGAAGGATTTAAAGCTAGTCATTATATTATAAAGCAGGTTGCAGGAGAGAAAAAAAAAAAAAGAAAAAAAGAAAAAAGGTAGAATATATTGACCAACTGCTTTAACAAGGGTACAAAAATCTGTAAATATTATTGTACCCTACACTACAACGATTAAAGACATAGAAAGAAAGTATCCCCGTTTGCCTGTGACATGGGTGACAATTTCAGATATTTCTTTCAGCTTTTGAAATAGCTTTTCTGATTTGCTTCCAAGCCTTTGCCTGAGCAGAGTACAGAATTATCTGCAAAACCTGCATCAAGTAGGCATTTCTTCTTGAAAATATTCACACTTGACTCTACTAAAAGAGCAAAGAAAACGCTCAGAAAAATCACAGCTCTGTCATTGTGCCTCCTCCTGCTGAAAGCTTTCCTCCTCCTCCTCCCCCCTGGCAGCGCAGCCCGCGTAGATGGCTCCCTCTAGGCTTTGATACCCAACACAGCAGGAGGAATCGCCGGCGGATCAATAATCGACCCTACATCTGCCCATGGCCAAATCACAAAGCAACAACAAACCCCCAAGAAGACCCATCCAGCTAAAGGGAAACTGCTACTTCTTTGCAGGACCTGCAAAGTCAGGCAGGGGCCGCAGGCTGACCGCTGTAGGACACAGGGATGTACAAACATTTTGGAATCTCTTCTGACACAAGCGCTGAAAATAGCGGGCGTGAAAAACAAATCTAACATGTCTGTCTGTCCCCTGGGACTGAGTCTACTTGCCCTGGTAGGCACTGGATTCATGCTCTGCAGCCAGGGCTGTAGTCACTTAGTGCTTTGTTGTACTGCTGCCTTTCATTACTCTCTGCTTTAGCCAGGTGGTGAGGGCCATGCTCTGAAAAGCTCCCTGGGGTCCATGTTGTCTAATAAGTATGGATGTTGCCTGAGGCAGTTGGCTAGGTCCCTGTATCTAAGGCCCAACAAACTCAAGCTTTATAATGATTGGCAGATTTGGGGTTGAAGCGTGGCTTCTGACATGACATCGTAATTCAGTCCACAGTGCTCTTTAACGTGTAAATTACCTGTGATATTAGGGAGTGGTTTACTTTGCCCCCTCGGATGCTTGTATCTCATTGTGTTTCACAGCCGTGTCAGCGGGCTTTGCGGCGAGGCTTTACACACGCAGGACAGACACGGGGGAAGCCCCAGGTACCATGTTTTGTTACCTGTTTTCTCTGTAGAACACAGCACAGTAAAGAACTTCAACTGCCTCAGTCAAGCTCAACAAAATGTTACAGACGTCACATGAATGTCAGCACTCAAACCTGGTATTTAATCACTTGGTTCATAAGCAGCACTTGTGCAGTGGTTTCTAAAGAAGAGCGAGCTGCCAGCACCTCTCAGGAGCAAAAAATCCTTTTCAACACAGCATCAATCTATTCCTGCACCTTATTTCTCTTCCCTCACTGATCTCAGCTGTGATAAGGACTTGTAGATAGTGCTGTGTACATAAACATAACCACGCACACAGACCACGACCAAGCGTGCTACTTGCTCACTGTCACAACTTTCTTGTGGAACTAGCAGTAAAGCAAAACTGAGACTATCAAACTTCAGCTGATGTAGAGTAAGTCACAGATACGATTAATTTAATGCTTGGAAAACTGACAAGATATTTTGTACTGATACTTGAGTTTTACTGGAGCATGGTATATTTTACGTAAATAGTCATACCCCAAATCCTCCAAGCTTTGCCATGGCTAAGTTTCAAAGACTGTAATTAAAACACAGCATCTGGTTTTGAAAATAAGCTTTAAAGTGATGCTTGTAATAATGATTTAGAAGGATGCTGTCTGTGCTGCTTTTACCATAGCAGCCTAATTTTGCCACGTGTGTGTGTGCAGATGCAAAGAGGAGGGTTGCAGTATGCATGGCCTCTGGACCTCTCCCTAGTTGAGACCTCCTGGGCCCCAGCGCCTCTGCCCATAGCACAGATCTCTGCTGTATATGTAGGAAAGCCCCATTTTTCAATGATTATTACAATACTTGATATTTATAACTTGTAGCTGCAGATAGATTTTTCAAGATACCTGATATTAGCCAGGCTGGCAATCACTTACTTTAATGCTGGGGATTTAGGAAAAATATATCCTGAGTACGTTGACTGCCCTTGAGTTTCTCTGATGCCAAGGGAATCTGGAAGGATTTAGCATCTGGAGGAGGTGGCTGCAAACTGAAGGGTTCAACTCGCAAGCTGAAGAAAAATGACTGGGCCCTGTTTCAGGCCTTTGCGGGGTTGGACCCAATGATCTCTTGAGGTCCCTTCCAATCCCTATGATTCTATGATTCTATGATTTCTAGAAATCTGCATCACTGCAAACATATTTTGGCCACCCTTGTGATGGTGCAAGATCACTGCCAATTTACACAAATGCCTTTATCTCAGACTTCAGTAGGCAGTTTTTGGCCTGGATATTTAGCTTTATTTTTTTCCCTTCTCCCTACATCACAAATACACTCATCTTCTGTCCCTGTGCACCTAACCCCAGATTTACTTTCACCACTTCTCAGTCCCTGTGAAAGTTTACCATCTGTAACAGAAGCCAAAATGAATGCAAACTGTGTTGAGAGTCTGTTACAAACCCTTTACATCATCCTAGCTAAACCCCAAATGAACAGAGTTAAAATACCAACCCATCCTTCTCTTAAAGGAGCACACATCTTTGGTCTATAGTGAACAAATGTCTTTGGGATTGTCTCCATTCACCACAAACTATTCTTTGCAACAGTCCCAGCACTGGGCACCTGCAGGAGCTCTGAGAATAGTAATATGTTTGAAAATTCCATTTTAATTTGGATACAGTGCATCTTCTACAAGTTTTGAAAAGCAGATCTTTTTTGCATGTATCTGGCACTAAAAAATTGCTGGTTTTGTCAATGCTAAATACAGGACCAAATTATTATTATTTTTAAATTTATGCTACACTAACTGATCACCCCAGCAATTCATTTGGCCATGGTTTAAAAATAACTCACATTATCTCCTCTAACTGTACTTCGCCCCATCTCAAGGTAAAGTAGCTTTCCATAACCGCACCCAGGTATGTACAGAAGATAACCCTCTTCCCCATTTTGAAACAGTTTTAAAGCTGTTTATAAAATGACAAGACAGTTGCTACAGAAGCCTATCTCCCTTTCATCCCTAGCAAGACAAGTCATCATCTTCAAGACAAGTCAAATGTTGAGCTCTCTCAGCTTTGACCACATTAGTTGTTGCAGATGTTCAGCGGTCACAGGAATGATTCTCAGCATCACCCTCTCAGGAAGGTGAGGGGGGGGTTCTCCTGCCCACCTCTGAAATTCCACACCACTTCAATTTTGTATGTGTTTTGTTGCATAGAAAAAAAATTATTTTTTTTAGTTACCCAAAGCAGTTTTTCATTTTAACAGGACACATTCTATATTGCTGTGAGGCTGAGGAAGACACCGGAGCTGCAGCGGCTCAATACTGGGTGGTACAAAGCAGAGAGAGTTAATCAGTGCTGAGCCAATATTTCAATATAATAATGTTAGCGGGCTTCGTGCTATTTTTAGCCCCTCTGCCAGCTGTACTCATTGTAGTTCCTGTGGCTATTCTTGACAGAGGGGGAATATTACCTCTAGTTGCCTGACCAAGCTCTTATTCTGGCAAGTTCATCCTCCCTGCTGAAACAACCTGCGTAGCATCTGCAGAATAAATGTGTTTCCATTCCTACTTCAGTAGCACACGGCAGTTCTACCCTTCATGAGGCTGATGTGGCGTCCGGCAGAGTGCAACAAGCAATTTGATATTAATTTTAGGTGAAGCCATTTATCAGGTGAAATCACACAGATTCTGTACCTTTGTTACTGCAAACGTGGCAAGCTAAACAACTGCTAATTGGTGACACACACTGTTCACACCGTACTGATTGGTTAGTAATGATAACGAGTTCTGATAAGCCTAGCTTACAGCTAAATATCCTCACTTTACCTTTAATGCCTAAAAACATCCGCACACCTGCTGGTTTTGACCATCTTGTTATGGTCGGTTCTTAACATGTTCTGTTACTCCCAAATAACTGCTTCTTGGTTTAGGGTAGCCTTCCCATAACGGCTTCTTGATTTAGGGTAGCCTGTACCCCTATCAACAAGGCAGCTGTGTTTTGAGAATGTGATTATTAGGATCCTCTCAGCATGAGTAACTTCTCCTTTCTCATGGGAACAGAAGAATATTGTCAGGGCCTAAATCTTGGGAGAAGAGAGCTAGGCCGCTGGCAGGCTTCCTGTATTCCCTGACAAGCTGATACTCCCTTCTTCTACAGCAGAGTGCTTCCTGGGGTGGTAATTTCACTGGACATATTCTGCCTGTGGGACCTACCCTGGGGGGGATACTGGTGTGTATGGCAGCATTTCTGTCCTCCAGAAGGCCTGCTGGCCCACGAAGTTACTGCAGACAGATTCCAAGAAGCATCCTGCCTGGTCCCCTCTGCCTGTTTATTTAAATGATGAAGTGCTTGGGAAAGCAAGTGCATTTCCTCATGCACCCGGTCCACTGCTGCACACATTGCCAGCACTTGGAGAAGAACAACACATTCTTTTCAGCCCTTCACCCTTGCTGGGTGCCCACTGCCTAAACAGGACATGGCAATTCTCTCCTGTGTTTACGAGGGCTTTTGTTCATCACCAAACACAGACCTGAGCCCCCAAATATAAATATACCCCTGCTGTTTAACTATTACATTAGAAAGTGGAAATTTTCCATGTCTGGGTGGTTATTAGAAGAAAATTTAAATGTCCTGTGACATTTTTTTTTTTTTTTGATAAAATGTTGACCCTGGTATCTTAGACACTGTTGCTTTAATAAACTGTACTGCATTACAGTAAAATATAGATATGAGCATACCCTTGGCTCCAATATAATCTTGCTGCCAAATGGTTTGAAAAACAAGGGTCTTCAGATTTTGCTTTTAAGTCAGACTATCCCCCTAAAACAGAGAGAGCTACCTGACTGTGAAGTGTTGCTATCTTTCCCTTGCTTTCTCCATTTTCCTTTCATGATACAATACAGGCATACTACAACAGAAGATGCGGTGCATTCTCTGCCTCCTTCTCTTTTAGTGCTAGAATCACTTTTATCTGAAAGATCAGCCACCTAAGGCTCTTTTTCAGCACATGAGTATGTGTGGTTTTCTTTCCCTACTTTGAAGGACGTCAGTGAATGCTGTGCTCACAAGTACACAGAATGCAAAGATAACTATTTGAGGGTAAAAATGCTCTGGAAATCTGTCAGCCATATATGAAAGGAAAGCATTTAATTGTGACTTAACTGCAGAGGCATTTCATGTGTTTTAGCTGTTACAATAAAGAGGAAAACTTTCATTATCGTGTTCTGGGATTCAGCTGTGCATCTTTCCTTAACAATAATAGGAGACTCTGCTGTTTCTGCCCACCTAACACTGAAAAATTACTCAATAAAAATTACTTGTCTGGTGCAATTACGCCCTCGTCTTTCAATTAGCATTCTCTCTAGTAGTTAGGGTGGGCTTTAGGAAACCAGTAAAGAGATATTTCTTGGCTGAACAAAGTCATCTTCTTACCAAGTAGATTGGTTAGCTTCAGCCTTTCAATGAGCACAGGATCCCGAAAGCATTTCATCCTCATTACTGAATCACAACGCCGCTGGTGAAGTGTGAATGTGGATGCTTCGGTCTTCTGGGAAAGGGGAGCTTAATATTGAATAAACAACTATCCAGGGAGAGGCAAAAGAGACTAAAAGGAGCTTCTGGGGCAGAAGAGGGCTAAAGCCAAATATTTTTATTGGTATCATTTTTCTTTTAAAAGGGAATGAGCTGTTTAAGTGTTTCCTTTGATTTGTATTTGGCTGACTGAATTATTGTCAGAGAGGGGGAAATGCCTGTAATGCAATCCCGAGTAG
Organism: Zapornia atra; assembly: GCA_013400835.1. Classification (NCBI taxonomy): domain Eukaryota; kingdom Metazoa; phylum Chordata; class Aves; order Gruiformes; family Rallidae; genus Zapornia; species Zapornia atra. The sequence continues at coordinate 156,145 of VZTU01004451.1, read as the reverse complement.
CGAAGTACACAGCACATAGGAAAAAACAATACCAGGGGCCTTCTATAGCAAAACAGCACAGAGCAGTCCTTGTATATGTGAATCCCTCTCTGACCTTCTGAGTAAGTTGAATCAAATAACAAAAACACCACTAAGAGTCTTTTACCATTGCACCTTTTTCTCCCATTTTCAAAAATTTCAGTCTGAGCAAAACTTTTTTTCCCATAGCACTTTTTGTTCAAAATACCAGGAAAAGAAACCTGTGCTAAGCGGTGAGGAAGGTGTGATGGTGACACAGAGGCAGCTCCCTGGGGAGCTGGGTGAAGGCAGCACCACAGGGTACAGCTCAGGGACCAGTCCTTGGGGCTGCCCCACAGCAAGGAAAAGGACTTGTCCTTTTCGATTCCCAAGAGAGCAGCTCACCCTGTTCTCTAGGGGTCTTTTGAAGTGAGGTCACTATGATCTCACCTTTCAAAACATTTTTCTCTTGTATAAATAAGCATACATGAAGCTAGGCAGAAGAATTCCTGTCCCCTGACCCAGTTGAGGTTCCCCCCCTATCGGGATCCAAAAATTATTCTCTACCCTTCTTGGGCCAGACAAATGTTTGGTTATTTAAACAAAGCAGTGGCCAGCATTGTTTTTATCAAACTTTTGAAACACAAGTGAGCACTCCTACCCTTTATGATCTGTTTATTATTGAGAAAAACCATTTGTGGGCCAATAAGGGCACAATATAAGCCTCAATTTATAATGCAGTTAAGTACACTTCTAAAACTTCCCATCAATTAATTTTTTTAACATTGTTAATTAACAGCAAATGAAAGAGAGCAGAAGGAAAATGGAGTATTTCAGTAAAACTTTAGAAGGTCATTGCCAGATGTTTTCCTAATTTTTAAATTTAAACAAAGAAATATCTCTCGGATAAGATTAACCCAGCGCTGTCCTTTGCCCACCTACTCTGCACATCTAGCCCTGAAATCCGGCCCACAAGACCCTGCTCTGGACAAGAATTGCAGTCGCAGACAGCCTAAATCCTTTGATACAGGGCTAGTGCTGGATCAGCACAACGGAGAGCAACGGGAATCGCTGCTGTGAACTTGCTCCATACCCCATTGAAGATGGTAAAGCTGGGCACAGACCATCCCGTTAAAAAAGCACTGCCACTATTTTCAGTGGCACGTCTCTGTTACACACAGCGCTGCCTAACAGGAAGGGACACGAGGGAAGGGACAAAGCAGAACCAGGTGAGAAGAGTGCAACTAGAAAGCTTCAAGGAGTACTCACAGTTGAATTGCTAATGATGGCTTTTGTGTTTTAGGGATGTGTGGAGTTTGTTTGGTTTTGCCTGCATTTGTTTTTAGAACTGTACAATAAGAGTCTTGAGAAAGGCCACTCTACCAGGCACATCTGACACGAGAGGTCAGAAGCTGTGGCACTAGCATAAGGGTCACTTATTTGGGTAATCAGTAGGTTACACATTTTGCAGTCTCTTAGCCTCCTCTATCTTGAGAATGCACAATAAACATACTTTGGTTGCTTCTCATTTTACCTTTGGTCTGTCTCAGAAGTCTGGGAACAGGACAACCAAAAAAAAAAAAAAAAAGATTAAAATAGGAAACATTTCACATCAAGATTGAATGAAGAATCCAGGATCTATCAACGAAGGCATATTCTTGGAAATTCAGTATGCCACCTCATCTCCCAGGCATGCTCAGACAAGATTTCTATAGCCAAAACAACTTCCCAGTATTAATCCAAACAGAGCATCTAGTGACACTAATACATTGTGGCCTTGTCTCTGCACAAACATATTAAAAAATGGGATTATTTTACAAATGACATAACATTCCTACATGGCAGAAAAGCTCAGAATTCTGAATACGTATATTGAAAGATGTGATGCTTTTTTCAATTGGTAGTAGATAATTTCTCAGATGTTTAGCTTTTCTTTTGTTATCTATTTCCCTCAAAGTCAGTGTCTGGGAAATGTGAATTAACAAGCACTGGTACAGTGGGAAGATGACCACACAGTGATTTCAAAATCACGCTCTCATTACTGCTAAAAATATAGTTTGTTATTCCAAGAAGGGATGTAACACCTCTGTAATTAGGGACTGCTCTGGCCTCAGGGGAATCCTAATAAAGCAAATTTCATACATTGATGTGCTTCCCATTGCTTCATTTCTTTGTTCTATCACCCTGTTGTTAATAACACCCTGCAGCAAAAAATGTTCATGAAGCCAAGAGCTGTCCAGATAAGAGAAAAGGTCATGATCCCCATAGTGCGCGTTCATCAGTGAATGGACACCAATCTGAAAATAAGAGGATGCCTGTCAATATGGAATGGAAGGCAGCAGCATAACATCAAATTAAAGCCAACGAATGCTCATACAGTTGTACTGGGCTCCAACCTTAACCAAAAATCAATAGTCAACAAAGTATTACAATATGAAGTGACTGAATCACTGGGGAAGGAGGTAGCAGAGGGAGGAAGTGCAATGAAAGCTTTGCAAACATTATTATACTTATATACACATACGCACATGGATGATGGAGGAGAAGATGCTCTGCTGCCTCTAAATTTTAGTGGGAAACAGAGCCTTAGCTACCAGTTTTAGGAAATAGAGTACAAGATTCCACCAAGCCCACGTTGTTAATGAGGGATGCAGCAGGTATAGCCCTCCTCTTGTGATGCAAGGTCCTGAAACCAATAACATGTATTACACGCAGCCTTCAGGTTTGATCACAGCCCCAAATACCAAGGGTGACTGCTGACCATAATTCATGTATATTTTATGGCAAACCCTTTGAATAATCACAGTAGCAGTAAAAATTTCACAGAACAAGCGATGTCAGATGGCATTATAGGAAGTAGGATTTCTGCCAAGGAAGGGGTACAATAAAAATATCAGTCTGCCTTTGGTCTTTTTGATAGGGTATGCTTGTGGGGGAAAACACCATGTGATTACTTTACAGATAAGCACAGATATTCCAAAGAGTTTGCCTAAAAACCCTCTATGTTTATCAGTAAACTTGCAAACAACAGTAAAATTGTAAATTTCTATCCCCAAGTCTTTGACCAAAACTTTTGACCAAGTAATTTTGTCCTTTTATTTTTAGGCCACTAATAGTTTATTCCAAATGCACTCACAAGCAGCTAGGAAACTCCCAAAAGCATCAGTGAATTTGGTTCAAGCCTCAGAGATGTGGGGGATTCCCCCATCCCTAACTACACACTATGCTCAAAAAACCCCCACAAACAAATAAAACCAACCAAAACCAAAACACCTCCCTCCCAACTTTATTTTTCCCTGTTGTTTTCAAACAGGAAGAATTCCAAACAAGGCTAAAAAATTAATATGAGAACGACTGAATTTCCTATTTGTACATTATTTTGTGGTGAAACAAATCCTTTAAGCAGTGAGATGGCTCTCTGTTTTGGTGCTCTTCATTTTGCCCTGCTGAACGTACAAGATTAATTTTGCTGCCTGAAGGCCACCCTGCACATAATTAGGCCTGATGTTGGAAAATGACCTTAATTTTGTCCATCAGTTTTGTACCCAGAGTACGTATAGGAGCACTTTATAGCCCTTAGACATTTGATGACCAGATTAAACATGTAAATCAGATAGTTGGACATCTAAGCGTGATTAAATTGATCATCCCTTACTTGACTCTATAAACCTGCACAAATAATTAATTTTAAAATTTGCCATTATTTCTAAAGATAAAATGCATCAAAAAATTCAGAGACCACTTTTGGGCTCTCCTAAAATTCCCAGAATGTGTGTTTATAGCTTATCAGAGAGGCAGGGAAACTTAAGATTCCTCTGAGATTTTTCAGGCTGAGTTGCCAAAAAAACCCCTGAAGGCAGTGTTGATTAGGATAAGACCCAGTTGTTCTAGGCACTGCACAAACCAAGCAATGATCACCTAGATCACATTATGAACCAAGACGACAGGCTTAGGCAAATAAATGAGGGAAAAGGAGTATTGCAAGGGAGATATCAGGAAAAGGGGAGACTGAGTGCAAAGCAGATCAGTTCCACTAAATTTTATTATTTCTTTTCTTCCACTTCAAAGAATGGTTTGTATTAGCAAAGGTATTTCCTTGAGGAAACATTAAGGCCTCATGTTTACTCATGTGCTTAACTGCAAAATGGAATGAAGACAACAGGAGACATCAGTCCTATTTCCAGAGCAGCAAGTGAACCTGTGCTTGGATGCGAACTTTGTTATCAGACCTCCATGGTTACTCGATGCGTTATGTGAGAACTATGGTGTAGCCTTTTCTTATTACCCAAGCCATAAATTTACAGGACAATTATGGCCTGCAACCTACAACACAGTGTCAGTTCCAGTAACCCAGGGACTCTCATCAAACAATTTTTTGTTTGGTTTGTTTCTTCCAGGAACCTTGGGCTCCTTCTCATTTTCAGGGCAAACTCTACCTGGAGCATATGGTGTCTCAATAGCTGCATCATAAGCAAATCTTCAGGTTTATTACCCTGTTAATTAGGGTCATTGCCCACTAATAATTTAGCCAATAATAGGATATTTTTAAATCAGCTAGTCATTGCATTTATTATTTCCTTTGGCTGTAACCGTAATAAACACTATGAAATACTTTAATTTATGATACTTCCACCCATCATAAAAGCATTTAACCTGGCCCTAAATTTTCTTTAATGGTAGCTTTCATTTCTATTATTTCAGATATTTTAAGACTCTATAATACATGTTCTGGTAGGTGGACTTCACTGTCATTTAGCACATTAGCCTTGCTCGCCAAATCCACTTCTGAATAAATGTGCATTTTGTTCTCTTTCTAACAAGGACTGTAGCAGGGAGCTGTTGTCTTGCTGGGTGTGATTACTGCAGGATACACATCGCCTGCAGACGATGCTGTAGACCAAAATGTTCTTTCTGAAAGCAGGTCACTATTCCAGAAGTGTAAGGCAGGCTTGCAGCCACAGGAACTATTTGGAGACCTGACTCCACTCTTGGTGCCCAATTACTTGGAGATGGCAGTGGCATTTGTGGGGCTGATTATAGGGCATATAATCCTCAAAAGCCTCCAGGAAAGACCTTGCAGTCTTCCTAAACAAGATCTTCAGGAACTCTGCCCTGAAAAACCAGACAAGCTCAATGCTTATATTTTTCCTATTTTCACTCTGCTGTTAGAAGAAAGGCTTGTGCAAACCTATTATAGATGAGTATGAAAGGGGAGAAGTAGGAGCTGGTAGTATTGTGCCACATTAATGAAAGGTGTTGCAGCAAATACTTAAGTGGTTGCACTTTTCAAAAGAAGCAAACCTCTGAAAATGGACACACATTGGAGAAATAAATGCCAGGACTAGCTAAAGGTTTCCTTGAGTATACAACTAAACAATGATGTATGCAGGACATAATGCCAACAGCTCATCCTGACAAGCAGAGATAGGCCGAAAAGCAGAGTAATGTTCCTTTCCTGAGGGAAGAGTATTAACCATGAAGATGTTTTTCCACACCAGCAGGACTGAATGCATTAGGATTAGGAGCAGAGATGGGCAAAGCAAATCCTGAGAGGTAAGGAGCTTGTCAGCATGGTATTGATGTCACAAGTCATGCTGATGCCCAGGTAGTAATAGCGCTATTTTTTGTAGCTGTTATTTGTATTAAAGTAGCTGAGATTAGGATCTCTTTGTGTTAAGCCTTTAAGCAAGGGAAAGTCTAACCCCCAAAGAGAATGCAGTCATCAATAATAAGACAAGCAAAAGCTGGGAACAAGGCACCATTATTATTCCCATTTTATAGCTGGAGAACTGAGACACTGAGATTAAATGACTTGTCACAAAAAAATAATCTTTGGCAGAGTTGTGACATGGAGCTACATCTCCTGATTCTACAGCTGCTGCTTCAACCCTAAGACCAGCCCTCCTTGTTATTACCATATAAATGGTGAGAGCAGGTAAGTAACATGTTACTCACCTAAAAAAAAAATAAATCTCAACCCCCTTAACAAATACTAATTGACCCTAATGATGACTTTGGAAGAACAGTTTGTATCCTCTTAAGTGTTCTCTTGATCTAAACAGGGAGGGCTTTGTCTTCCCTTGTTCCAATAATGCACATTGTATCAAGGATGCCAAATTGTCATCCTGGCATTGAAAGTATCATCCTAATTCACACTCAGGATGGACGGCAAAAAAAGTGTGACATATGAATGAATGCCTGTAAAACTGTTAAGTACTCTGTCACTTTTACTGGATTAGGAGGCTGCTCGTGGAGTATAGCCACAGTATATATCTTAACTCAGATTCCTGCCAGCAAGAGAGAAATACTGCAAAAGCAGGAAAAGGATGACAAAGCACAGGGACCCTCCAGAGCTGTGGGTCTTGTAGCCCTTAATACCTCAAGGCAAGAGGCCCTGTCTGTGCCCACAGCAATGGGGAGTGCTAAAAGGCTGGACATTACTATGGGCTCTAACTTCAATCTCAGCTGTCCAAGCCAGATGCTGTGATCACATCTCAAGCAGATTTTTCTTCCTTAAGCTTGGGTGGGTTTCTTGTTATACCTAAAATTACACCTTAATTTATGGCTTTATTTGTCTGAGCAATGCAAGGTTAATGTCCCGTGTGAGGAAAAGTGGTATTTCCTTTATTAGCAATGACCAACACTACAGGGCTCTATTTTAAGTCCTGCTCCTAACTTAACACATCAGAGCATACATTTTAAAAGATACTTCTCAATTTGCCACTACATCAACATGCTGCAAATTAGAGTCAAAAAAATCTAGGTGCAACACCTATGGCTTTGTTTCTCTTCCCAAATGGTGAAGTCAACAAGCCAAATGAGACAACAGCTTGGTGTTACTCCTGCAGTGGTTTATGTTGCTAAGAAGCATCTGGTAGCACCAGATAAGTAGTGGTTGTAGAAACTGAGGGAAACTCATCTCATTCTCAACCTGGTGACTTGGTGCTTTATTTCCTCTATCCTTTTCCAGCTGGAGGGAAGGTGCTCTGTCCTGTGAGGCAGGATTCCCCATTTTTCTTTCTGTGTACACTTGACTTTTGTCAAGCAGAGACCCATAAGAGGACAAACTAAGCAGGAAGTCAGTAACACTAAGTAACAGACTGTTGCTCTGTAAGAGTAGAGCAGGTTGAGACTAATCCAGGAAAGGTTTATTTCTCTAAATGCTGTGGCAACCCCTCCAGACTCCAGGGATACTCATGGAATAGTACAGGAGCCTCATATTCCTTAGAGCACAGCGGGGATAACCACAGGCTCTGGAGCAGCAGACCTCAGTGAACCATGCATACAGTTTCAACAGGAGTTCAGCTCTAGATCCTCATGCAGTGGCCTGATGCTCTACAGCAGCAAGGCTTTCCATGGGCTGACATCCAGAGAGCTGCAGAAATAGATATTCAGCAGCTGGGTTGTCAAGTACCAGAAGGGTGATACATGTGGGGAATGTTGGAAACTGTTATGAACTAAAGGCCCTTCCACACACATAAACAAGATAAAGTCGTATACAAATGGTCCATGTTTTAACACGCCATACCAGGCCAATAATGCTGATCACAATAAAGTGGTTAAATAAAACTTCAAAAATGGAATAGAAAGTTCCATAATTATAGAAGGCACTCCACACCCTAGAAATCATAGGGTCATAACAATAAAGAAGCAACATAGTATTCTCCAGCAAAACTGGTATTTATATTGCTGCTCAGAAGAGAAAAATGGAATGTTTGTTTTCTGCTACAACACAGAGTGTTATTTCTAGGGATGTTAAATGCACAGAAAAAAATTTATGAGCTCTTCAAATACTAATTGTTTGACAAGTGCTACAATGAGACACACAGAACCATAGTTACCCAAAGTATATGGTATATGAAGAGTTATCACACAATCCCGTCCTACATGTGTTACTCAGAACTAGACTGTCACCATCTGTGCATTGTGAAGACAGCAAGAACTCATTTCATAATTAGTATTGGTGGAAAGCGCTGTACCACATAAGCACAGTGTTCTACATAACAACAACGAAGCTCGATAACAAGCTTAGCATGTTTAAGCATAATTGGTTGAAGAAATCAATCCTCTTCTCTGGTGCAATCGTGGGGCGTGCCAGCGAGGAACGGGACGGAACCGGAGCGCGCTCTGCTACGCGGCTGCTTTTGCCGCAGGTTCACATTTCGGCACAAGTACTAAGGAATGCACTCAGAAATCAAGGGAGGATGGGAAGAATGTTTCCTCACCTATTTCTGGGCAGGCCATAAGCAGTAATTGCAGTGAAAGGCGATTTCTCCCATCATGCCTTGTGCTCTATTGAGTTCACTCAAGATGTAATTGGAAAACAAATACAGCAACACCATCATCAGGACAGACACAAGTGCTTGTCTTGGGAAGGAGCTGTTGTATAATGTGATAGGTCTTATTTCCACTGACACTCTTTATTCTTACCTAATAAAATATACCACCAGAGTCTTTGGAATCCTATAGTAATAATTAAACCTCATACATACATATTGGTGCCCTGTAAACATTCAAAGGGACAGTTTAACAACTACTAAACATTAAGAATTGGCCTATGTCTGGAAAATAGAATATAGTTAATCACCAAATTATTTTGTTAATATAACATTCTCCCCCTCTCACATGCTTACACAGCACATAAGGGAGTTGTAAGTAGCAGCTAATACAAGTGGATCTTAGTAAACAGAAATGTTTTTGCTAGAAATAGTGCCTGGCATTACACGGTGACGCTTATTTTTAACCTTTCTATTTATACCCATTTCCATTGTTCTCAGTGAAGTATCTGAGTGACTCTCAAGATTAAAGATGCACTGATACATTTACTATGAAGTCCATAATCTATACGAAGAAAATAAAAAAAGCAATTACCGGTGAGAAATGCCACACTTGTTTAAAATACCAGCCAAAGCTTAAGAAGCTAAATTTGATGAGATTGCACATTTGATATGACTCATTTGTTTGGCAGTTTTAGTCTTAACAGGTACATGGTTGAACCTGAAAGGATAATTTCAAAATAAATGTATAGCTATTAGTTGCTGGACACCACAAAAGTCATACCAGAATAGCATTGCAAAGTCAAACAAACTAAAAATATTTCAAGAGACATAGTGACACTGCCAGTGACTGCAGCCAAGAAGCTTTTTATCTGCTTCAGATGCAGTAAGATTTTGGACTTGAAAGCATTTCTCTGCTCCCTCATATACACCTCATTTTTTCTTTTAAGGCTGCAAGCCTGTAGACACAATGTGTAAGATGCAGCTGCACAGGAATTCACTGCAATTTAGCATCATTCGTAGCCACCTATCTGATACAACAGTGCTGTTAATTATGTCACACTCATTAGTTAACATGGGACCGCAGAAATGCTTCATGTAGCAGTGTTTAAAACTGCCCAGTGGCTTTAAATGGATAAACCATATTAAATACAGATACTGCTAAGAACGCACCTCCCAAAACATCATGTTGCAAAGCTCCCCCCACCCCTCTGCTGATAAATAGAAATCTTAATATTTACTACAGGAAGTGCAAACATATAGAACTTGTCAAGTAGCATTTAGCCCCGCTTACACTACCACAATTATTTGGTTACCTTCTCCTGTCTGCTTCCTGTCTGCTAAGTGTGATGCTTTTTTTTCTCCCTAATATCCTGTGAAGGTGCCAATTACCCTGCTGCTTATCAGCTGAAAACTATGCTTTGTGCAAAGGGAGCATCAATTATTTGTGAGCAGAGAGCAAAGCCTGTTTGAATCATAATGATAGGATGCTGGGGCTTCCAGCAAATAGAAGATATCAAAAGGTAACATAAATCTAATAAAGTGTAGGTCATAAGGGATCATCTCAGAAGTCCACACTTCAATCTTTAATTGTTATAATTATGTTAGCTTTGCAGAAGGCAAGTCTGTGAGTGTACATGAGTTTACAATAGCTAATAATGGAAAAAAAAAACCCAACCACCACAGCAGAAAATATATTTTCTTCAAGCAACATTGTCTAAGACAATTTCTTCCGCTCAATTCATTTGAATCATTAGGCTTTCTACTTAGGTGCTGTTTATACCTTGATTCTACATTGATAACCATTTTGCAGCAAACCCTCCTTCGTCTCAGACAGACAGAAACATGCTGCAAACCTGTAATCCTCTGCAGATTGCAGAGGGAGGCTGTAAAATGATTTTGTGGGGACACCGGTCTCTTTATTTGGTATCAACATCGCCTTTACAAGCTTCCCCCCCCCTTTCAATTTCAGGCAAGCTTTTGTACATGGGGGATATGGGACAGAAAGATTAGGTTATTCCTTGAACTACCTCTGTAAGGTCAACTCTTTATATGCTTTTGAAACCCAATTTGAAGGGCTTGTCCCTACTTTTTCCTCGAGGATTGTGATTCACAAGGGTTACTACAAGAGACCATTATCTTATCGTAACACCTGCTCCAAGTGGTGGGACTGCAGGGTAGCTCCTGCAAACCAGCTTCTTTTCTATTACAAAACTGCTTACCTGCTGACTGACACTCTCTCATTCAAATGATGTACAAGTGTGTCCCAACCATTTATAGGATTATCGTGCTCTCCTTTCATGAGGCTAGTACCCACCCCCACCCTGACTCAGATCGGAAAACGAGAGATGGTGCTTCTGTGGAAGATCTGACTGCTCAGGGTTGCAACACGTAAAGAATCAAGATCACATTGGTTTCTCCCAGTGGCCTGGGAGGCTTATTTTGGATTATTACCCTGTTACAGGGAGAGCAGCAATGCTGTTTCTTACAACACTGTTGAAACTTTTTAAGCTAAGTGCAGAATATCACTTTTAGGTCTTAGGCAAAGAGCTTCCCAATTCCTAAAAAATTCCTGCTTCCTAATGAGTGCACAGAATACTACACTGGTAATCTAAGAGAAAAACAGTGGTGCCAGTGTCTCAGAGGAATCACCTAAAACACTACAGTATTAGTAAATTGCATATGCATACAGATAAACAGGCCAGCCTCTAGTGACAACCATCATCTGACAATAGCTGTCACATGATAGTCAGAGGCATGGGAGCTGCTTGAAAACCCAGGGCAGCAGATGTGACCCAAACAGCATCATAGAGGAAGAAGCAGATTGAGGTAGCTGAGGACCAGTGTCTTTTCTGCCTCCTCTCTGCACATTTCAGACCAGCTACGATGTTCTGTGATCAATTATTATACCTCCAGGTCTGCTTAGAGATCTAAAGAGAGTCAATATTTTCATCTGCAGCTTTCTTCCCAGCAGTTTCAGGCCTTTAGCTTCCAGAAAATGCACCCCCACACCAGTCTGTAATCCTGTGCTACTCACAGCTAGGAGTACGCAGGCACTCTTTGTGCTAGAAGGAAATACTGGTGCTGATGCCCATTAATCACTGATGGTCTTCAAAGAAACAGCCTCTCGTATTACCCGTTCCAGTGAGTACCCACCATTTGCCATTTCCAGTGGTTGTGAGAGGGACACATTCTTCCCTGTCAGAGCACAGTGATCTCCCATCATTTGCCCAATACATCCAATTATTTCTCTACTCTGGCACAGCACTCGTAGTACAGCCATCACTACCAGTGCCATGCCTTCACTTCTACTCCTCTTTGTTGCCTTTGGAGGAATTTAGCAGGACATGGGATTAGTTTCTGAAGTCCTCACATCCCAGCTTGTAACTTGAGACTGTGACCCTGAAAAATCAAAGCACGTCCTGCGCTACAAATACTATATACTATAAACTACACTGCGCTGTAAATACTATATACTACAAATACTATCAACTATGCAGGAGAGTAAGATGTGTTGTTCTAGCCTCTTGTGTCTGCTCCTCACAGCATATACTCCTCATGTGGCACCGGAGAACCTCTCTCCTCTTGGGAGAGGGTTTGAGAGGCTTGGGCAGATCCAGGCTGACAAGCTCACAGGGTAGGATGTTATTTCCTTGAAGTGAGCATCTGTAGAGCCACAGATTTTTTTCTGCCACCCAGTAGATAAAAGATGGGAGTTGCTGCATTTCTCTTTGCCCCAACCTTCCCTCTGATGTACCCTGAGGATTGCTCAGTTCCTTGGTTTGCAGCCTGGCTGGGACAGGGGGCTGCAAACCAATAACCTGTATCACAAGGCGACCCAGTCATAAGACAAACCATTGAAGCCAAGGTTTCCAAGACTGCAAGTACCTAAAGTGATATACAAGCCATTTCTGAGCAACACACAAATAGCCTGTGGACAGCTGACTGCTTTCTCCTGGCACTTAGGCAGCTTGGCCCAGGCCCAGGCCTAGCAGTTATTGTTGCCGCAAGTAGGGATAGCCAAGAAAGTTAGTTAATATAAATAATAAAGATACAAATTAATATCAACAGTGAAAAACCACAATCTTATCAGAGGAACAATTCTTCAACTTACACAGCCTTATTTAATTCACAATTTCTGGGAAAGGATGAGAGATTAGACAGACCTTGCCATGACAGTGAAAGTCAGCAAATCAGAATAAAAGGAGGACTTCTAAGATGCAGGGTCTAACAGCAAGTAGGTGTATACACAAGCACAATTAGACAGCCCGGTAGAGTTCAAAATACCACTTGACCTATCTAAAAAAACCTTGTAAACAGAGCATCAAAATTTGGACAGCCTCTCTGTGGAGTGCATTCTCTCTTGCATGCCCTGGTTGTGTCCAGTCTGATATTCTTGCTAACATCACATTTAGCTCTCTGCATTTAACTAGAAAACAGAGAAGTAATACCATAGCACCCCAGGCCAGTGAAACAGAAGATCCAAATACAAACAGCACCATAATCTCCACATCTCACCTAAAATGCATGTTGATTAGAAGAGCTTTAAAGGACTCAGTCTTTGGGAATCTTGGCTTGATTTGTTCACTCAATATGACATTTTGGTAATCCCTTTTAGAGAAGGCGAGTTCACTTTGCACACAGGGATCGTGATGGGCTACAGCATGACCGCAACCTCCGTCACAGCAAGGCTTCTCTCACACTCTGCTCAGGCCCTTCTCTGCTGCTGAACACGAACTCTGCTGCTTTGGGGAATCTGGTGAAGCCGTGGAAAATCTGACAGCAACCAAGGTGCTGCAGCAGAGCAAGCATGACATGGCTCTCCCTGGATGCACGTTGGAAAATCTCTCTTGGGTTCATTTTCAGTCTTTGCAGGGACAGTATTCAAAGGGACAAGATAAGAGCATGTTTCCACAGTGTGCCTCTGTGGACAGTACTAATTTCCAAGGGATAATGTTAATCAGAAAGGCAGGAATAATCCAAGTACTAATCTGCACTGTGGACAGTAGGGGATCATGGAGCCAAGTTAAGAAAACAACTGGATTTAGAAACCTTTGTGATACCTGAAAAAAGTGGCCTCACAGAAGATCTTGCTTTATCTGCCCTAGCTAATTCTTCAACTTTCTAGGGTTTACCTGGATTGCCTGAAGAGTCACAAATGAAAGAATTATGTCTCTTCCATCACAGTCCTCATTTTTCCCCACGTAAATCCAGGCAATTTCATTTCAAAGCTCTATCTACTCTATCATAGAATTTGAGGATAAACTTAGTCAGTCTTCTTGGCTGACGGCTTGTACAATTAGACCCAGACTGACAGCAAATGTTTATCAGGTTTGAAATATTCTGGTTCTGCTATTTCTGAGGTACAGGAACAAAAAGTTTAATACAATTTTGCTTTATCTGAAAGTTCATCTAAAGAGAAAGAATATAAAAGGAAAGCAGGATTAACCATTTTCTAGCTATATCCAAGAGTATAAACCTTCCTGGCTACCTCCAAAGAAGATTATAAATCCTTCTCTCCAGGCTTACACCATCCATTCTGCTGACACTCCTTCAGGCAGCCCTGTGGCCCTGGAAGGAGGTAATATATTTTTTTCCCTTCCATCACTGGTGAGAGTGGACATAGCCTTCCTCATCGGATAGGGCAGGAAGGGGAATGTACACTCTTGGTTACCTTTCACTGGTCTGTACTGTTTTGTGGAGGACAGTATCACTGGTTGGAAACAATGACAGACACAAGAAAGAAAGGGTTGCTTTTGCTGTTCATCTGAGCTACCTTAAGATCTCTGCTCCTACTGAAAATTTCTGATCACAGTGAAAAGACAGAAAAGCTTTTCAAGGAACCAAGTCAGGTCACATAAATCAGACACTTGCTTATACTTGTTCTTTGCAGGACCTTCTCTCTTCCTTTATAAAAATCTTGGTAGACTGGCCTCATAGTTTAGGCATTTCAGATAGGTCCTTATGACGATTGAATCCTCCCTAACACAAGGTCCCTTCAGTTATAACTGATGTTTAATACTACAGCAGTCAAATGATCAACCCCGCCCTCCCACCAAAACCAGGGAAAATGCCTGTAATAGTGCAGTGGCTGACAGGTTGAAAGGTAACAAAAAAATAACTTGTACACAAGGACCATTAAGAAGTTGCCCCTATGGGAAACCCCCAAACCCTGGGGCTGCAAGCAACTTCCTTGCTCTCCCGCCAAGGAGGAGGAGGAGGTTTGAGCACTCCCTGCCTGCTGGAGACACCAGAGCTGGCAAAACACACTATCCCATTTTCCTTTTGCAGATCTTGTATCAGAGTAAATCTGGTGTTTCTGAAGAGAGAATGGCACTCATTTGCTCCCCTCCTCCCTGAGGTTGAATTTTCAGGGGAGGCTCAGAGGTACTCCCTGCCAGCCAGCAGCTATACCAAAAGTGCTGGCTTCCAGCTGGCACTTTTGAATTGGCACACTGGGGTTTCTGGGGTTTACAGGAGTTTTGGGGTCCCAGGTGTCCTGTACATGCAAGATGACCAATGGGGAAAAAAACCAGCTGAAACACAAACGCTCAGCCTAAGTTAGGAAGAGAACAGAGGAAATTGCAACCAACATTACCAGTGCTGAAACAAAAGCTTTAGCAGAATTCAGCTAAAAAGATAGATTGAGATGTATAGTCAGGTTTTTATTTCATCTGCACAGATTTCTCCATCACAAGAATTTTTTATGATGTCTTAAGAAAAACAGACTGACCACATCATAGAATGAGATTCTGGCTAGCTTACACTGTCCAGCACTTCTGTTATGACTATTTATGCTCTCATGAGTTGACAGTTAATTAGAGCAGATTTATAAAGAAAGAAAATAGATGCTTCAAATTACAGTTTATAACTGTCTCATTACTGCAGGTGCAAGTCTTTAGTATAGTGATCTCTATTGTTAATTTCTACATAGCAAATATTAAACATTTTAGGCAGCCTAAAAGTGCTAAGATTTGCTTATGTTTAGGAATTCAAAATTAAATCATGATAATACATTTGTCTTTCTCACAGGTCCTGGTGACCCTAAGCTAATCACTACTTATAGTAAGAGGAGTATATTTGGCTAACCATTGAAAATAGAATCTTTAAACTTTACAGAGTTTGCAGACAGTCCCTCCAGTGTTACAGGACACTAAGGATGAATGCCAAAGAGGAATTTTTTATCTCTCCTTTTTCCCTTCTTCCACTCTGAAACAATCATCAATTACCCTTATCCACTAGCACCATCTCATCTAAGTTCATTTTCAAGATGAAGTTTCCTCGTTGGATGGTGGCTGTCCAATCCTCTTTCTGTCCATCATGGACTGCTTTAGCGCTGTCCCCAGATTGACAGCCTGAGAGCGAATCAATAATAATTATCAGACTGCAACCACAGCGAGCTGTGTAATTCTGTGATGGGATAGCACTGAACAAACAGCCCCACATCTACTGCCACAGCTTTAAATATGCGGTCCAGGGCTGTCCATTTAACTACTCTGATCATGTGGGTTAGTAGTAAGCTGTTGGCCTTTTTTCCATTCCAAACATAAAAGCTTTAAAAATTGCCTGCTACTCTAACACGACCATGCCTTCTCCTGCCTTTTGCTATGTAAAAGCTCTTTGCCAGCAGATGTTCTGTAAGCTCGTGAATCAGAACAATACATAACTGACGAGAAGGGATAGGCTAGCCCTGGATGCGAGCACGTACGCTGCGCTCCAATAACAGTGACAGGCATTCCGCGTGCTGTGTGAATGACAAAGGTCCAAGGGCTTTTCCGGGTGGTGACAATGCTCCTGTCTCAGCTGGGATATTGCAATCATCTTAGTCACACTGGATGCACATGCGCACACCAGGTGCTGTCCAACTGCCCGGGCAACGAAGCAGTTGGACTAACAGAGAAACAGCCTCATGTTTTCCTGAGGGAAACATCCTAGGGATCTACAGTGAAGGGAAAGGCATATACTCTAGAAAAAAAGAAGTAACAGATGTGTGCATATGCAGGCAAATTGGTACTGCAGTGATTGGCAAGTCAGTTTTCAGTCCCAAGAGCAAAATTAATGTTCTGGAAGCACTACAAGGTATAAAACTCTAGTGTAGGGAAAGGAACAATGTGAAAAAGGCACTGGTCTAAGATGAGTAATTTTCACAAGATCCAGAGGTGTAACAGAAGTATAAAGTAGCTCAAGATAAGCAGGAAGAATAGCTTTTATATAATCAGCATGTGGAGCAGAGATGGGCAGGCTTCTAGAATGAAGCCTAGAAACTGAAGACAGAAGAATTAAAAGTACACAAAAAAAATACTACAAGGCACCATCTTTTAATCAACTCTAAGAAATGTGAAATTAAGATTTCTTAACAGATAAGACTAATTGCCTCACACAGAATACAACATTCTAAAAATACACAACTAGGGAAACACTTTGCCACACCGTTACTAAAATGGAATGAGAGATTCACACGCAACAGGCTGACCATGGTCTTGATAGAAATATTCAGTAAAAAACTGCACGCGGATTTTATACTGCATTTCTTCAGGTTCCCCTCAGTATAATTCCAGATGTTACTTGCAATCTCAACAACAAACCAAGGCAAGGCATTATGACTTCACAGACCAGTATGAGGACATCTGAAAGGGCCAAGTGCCAAGACTAATCTATGTTATTGACCCCAGAAATGTTAACACATAGCTGGGCACAAGTTGAGATCTACTAAAACATTAGGCAGGAAACAAAACTTCTTCTAAAATATATGCACTTATGAAAGATTGGATGTTAAATGGAGAGACTTATCATGAAAGAAGAAACTGAATAAAAGTTAGCCAACTATTTGTCTCCTCCAGCATTAGGAGGACCTGTTGAGTGTATTTAGTGGACACTGGATGCTGGTAGAAAGAGTCAGAAGTTGCCAAATGCAAACCAACAACTGTGAGGTAAAGGGGACTTCCCAAAGAAACTTTAGAAGCAACATGAACATAGCAGTGCAATCGATATTCACAACACAAGATGGACCAAGTTAAGTAGTCTTAGTAGACAGCAGGTGTTAACAGGTATCAGGTTTATTTGACAGTCTCATTAGTATGTTCTTGATACAGCACCTATAAAAGCATATGTTAAAGCTCCCAGTGCCTTTCTTTTTACAAGACCCGGTGTACAATGATATAAAGTAGAAACAACATTTTACTAATGGATCAAGAAAAATTATGTTGAGTTAAAAGGGACTAGTGACATAAAACAAATCTGTGCATTATGTATTTATGGTAACTATCACAAATTTATCAAGTGGATTATGAAGAGCTCCAGCATATGGGGGTCAGTAAATAGCTTAGCACAGTAAATAGCGTAACACAAATAACCAGAATTCAAACTGTAGTTCAAATCCCCTCTGGCTGGATTGGCTTTCCCCTCTGGCTTTATGCCTTGCTGAATTTCCCTGTTTCCATGACCAAGTAAGAAGCTAGCTGAATTATTGCCTGGTTAGCAGTCAGAATAAAAACAAAAGCTGAGAAAAAGCTTAGTGCTACACAAGGACACAAGGACAGTGAAAAAATGGCCTAGTCAGTCATAGAGCTGAAGGTCAGGATGCAGTCTTGAGTGTTATCTACCATTGCTAGATATTGGAAATCCTTATAAAGAGTCAGAAAGGTGTTGCATATTATGTGAGAGGTTTAACACCAGTAAAGTTATTATTGCAGGAGCAATTTCTGAAAGCCTAACAGAAAATCTAACTCTCTAGTTCCAAACACAAAACAAGCTCATCACGCTTATCGTTGAATTCCCACTTGAAGCTCCCCAAAATTCTACCTTCTCTTGTGTTTGTTGTCTTTTTTTTTTTCCCCAGTGATTTTTCTTGCAGAGAAGTGCTTATTGCCTTCAAACATACATAGTTGCTTACTTTCTACTGGCATGGAAGAAATTAAATGAAACAAGCCAGAGGCAGGATATTAATGCAGAGTGCATTAAAAGGAAAAAAAAATGATGCTATGAACAGAGTACTGACTGATTTATAAAATCAATCACATACTTTTGGCTCGATGTCATGTTATAAAAAGAAAAATAACCCTGTTTACATGAACAGGATGATTAATCACTGTTTTCCTACTATTTAAGAGAGGTCCTTTTTTCTTTACGTCCTTTTTTCTTTCATATTATTTGCAGGCAGTAACATAAGTTGGTTTATAATATAAATCTAATCATTTGATTCTGATTCTAGAGAATTTGTGTTCTGTAGTTAAAAGGTCTGTTAGCAGCAATACTGAAACAAACTTTCAGTCATTTCTAAATAGTCATAAACATTCAATAATGGATGAAACAGCTATCAAGATTTATCAGAGAAGCAAATACTGCAAACTTGGACGTAACATCCATAGATCACATTGTATGGCACTGGATTTCAAGGCAGTTGGAGCTCAGTTGTTCTGTGTAAGCTTTCTGGGTTTTTTTCACATGCATAGACACAAATTGGCAAATTTTCAAGTAATGTAAAATGTGACTGCTCAGGGTGCACCTGTGAATTATAAATTTGCATGTGTGTATTACTAGTGTAAAAGAGGGTTCTTTTTGTACTTTGCCAGCTACAATAATTGCAAGATAACACCCATTACTGATATCTGAAATCAACACTTTAAGCCATTTTACATTTTGAAAGTCAGTAAATATGTACAAATTGTTATAGCTAACACCTTTACATCCCAAACCATCTATTTCCTGGGATACATACAAAAGAGAAATTAGAGAAGGAAACACAAGTAAAGTACTGTAAAAATAAAGGCATTGGAAATGTCTTCAAGACCACAGGGTATCCATGCAAAAGGAGTTTGATGTCAGAGTCTTATAGGTCCTGCCATACCATTGCCACAATTAATAGCCAATAATAGACATAATCCTTGTTCTGATCTGAAAATGTGCACCTGCCTCACCTATATGAAGGATCTTCAGCATTAAATGTGGGCTGAGGAACAGCTGCATCAGCTTGTTTTTATGTATCCTCTATGAAAATATACCTAGAGATATTACCTACAACTGATACCAACACTTTCCCTGAATTTTCTAGTATTTCTTCACCCCTTAGTCACATACACTCACATTTACTTGTCCTCATTCTAAAGGCAATATTGTAAAAGCATTTTAAAATTATTCCACACAATTTGGGAGAAGATGCTGACATAAATGTTGCTAGTAAAAATGATTCTTTTAAATTTCAAAGAAGACCAAGTAAGATTTGACAAAATAATCAAGTGTTAATACTCTTCAGTAGAATATAATTACATAACGTCATCTTCACAGAGTTCTTAGCAATCAACAACCAATATACAGATGTACTTGAACTTCTTGATGGGTTTTAATTGTCAGATATTTTGAGAGAAAAGTCTTAGCTATGTGCTACAATCATGGACAATTAATTCAGGTGGTAGGACAAGAAAGGATTATTTCCTACTCATGAAGAATATAAGAACTTAATTAAATTCTCATCAGT
This sequence comes from Zapornia atra, assembly GCA_013400835.1. NCBI lineage: Eukaryota > Metazoa > Chordata > Aves > Gruiformes > Rallidae > Zapornia > Zapornia atra. Next base: position 136,399 of record VZTU01004451.1, on the reverse strand, counting down.
GGTGAAAGTACTCCTTTCAAATTAAAGATCATTGACTACCAGCCCATACTTACATAGTTAAAATTAGAGTATATTAAAAAAGTTAACAAAATAAGCACACAAATACAAGCAAAGTTAACTGATTAAAAGTCCTTTGATTAAACATATGAAAAATGTTGTTTATATGGTAGAGAAGAAACATCACCACTTACAGAAAACCTGTACATTGCCATTTAGCTCATGTGAGCTTCTCTTGGTAGAGCATTTATACCTTTTACTATCTATTGTTGCCTGTGAAAGCTAGCTTTATGCTATAACTGTACAAAACATTACAAATTTTATCCCCCAGACTTCTTTTTAATCTTGAATTTCCAGTAATTTTAAACTTTCAGAGCATATGATTTGCCTATGTAGGATTACCTTCCTCCCTGTTGTTGATAGTGACATGTCATTAATTCATTTATACTGTCGCCCAAAGTTATCTTTGTGTATCGCCAATGTGTTACCAAAACAAGAATTCGATGATACAAAGCAAACCACATATTCCTGGCAGTCTCAGCTCAGATGATGCAGATGGAGCCAAGGAAAGATGAATATCTGTTATAATTTCCACCTGAGACAAGTTTTGAGGACCTAAAGAACTCCAAGAAGTTCCTTATGACCATGACTTCTGTGGTCAGCATGAAGCATGATAAGGTGGTTTCAAAAGGGTTTTTTCGCCAATGAGACTAGGAGTCATCAGCCAAATACTAGTTCTGCATTCATCAGTCCATGCTGTATGAAGCTAGAGAGTCTACACTCAAACTTGTCTATTCTTCTGTTTGGGGAATCTGAATTCAGATATTGTCACGGAGCTTGACTAAATCCTTCTATTGCTTATATGCTATTTTTCTTTCCTATTTCTGGGAATAATTGACTCCCAGAATAACCTTTGGGGCAAGGATGGCTTTGTTACTTCATATCATCAAGTGTCATGCTGAAGGGCACGTGCAAAAGGTGCAGCTTTGGTTGCATTCTTGCAGATCTCATTTACAAAAAAATGGCCTTTCTGTGGCTACACTTTTACATTGGCATTTAGCCAAGTCCCATGTGAATAATTTCTCATGACAGCAGTATAGAATTGTTAATGGTATTTCACAATATTACTTAGTGTTCAATAAAAATGCAAATTATCTTTAATTCAGGGAAACATCCTAGATTTAACCTAAACTAGGACCCTCTAGCAAGCGGTATGTTGAAAAATCTAATTCAAAGCAGAAAGCACTTAGAACTTTTGGGTTGAAGAAGCAGCACAAGACCTGATGCAAACACCACTGTATCTTTCAAAACATGGTATTTTATATGTTGTTTCATTTGTTGACTTGTCTGAATTACTTTATATACTCATAGCACCTGACAAAGAGAAAACGCAGGGAAAAATCCAGAAGAAATTGTTTAGATAGAAGGAATTCCATTTAAGTGTAATTCCCCTGATAGCATTAATTTGGTAAAAGCCCTGGTACATGACCCAGTCCTAACCTTATATTGAGCAGTCAAAGATAGCAAAAAAATTCATTGTCAATTCCAAACTGCAATTGCACTTGTTTGCCACCTTATATCACGTGTGCAAAGTAACCAATAAGTGCCTGATTGAAGTTTTGACTTCTATTAGTCTGGCCAAGGCCAGAGCAATTTTCTGGGTTTGAGTGTCCAGGGTTTAGTTTGATTCCCCTGAGAATCAGCAGGAAATACCACTGGAACAAGATGCTCTGCGCCTGAACTGCTTCTTCCACATTCAGTGCCATTGCACTACTCCAGCTGCTCTAGCCCAGCTCCTAGTAATGCTTTTGTATGTCAGCCCTGGCTCCCGATACAGGCAAGGACATTATGCTTAAGCTATGTATGGAAGTGTGGTAATCATGACACTGCATTCAGTTTTGGGGTATTTTTATGAGGGATTTGGTAGTATCACTTCTTCAGATTATATCAATCTTTTGTTTAGGCACCACAGTAATATTTGAAGGAGTGTAATTTACAAATGGACAGAGGAAGACTAACAATTAACATCTGTGATGCTGCATTTTGGATGGATGTGGGAATCAGTGAAAGGATAACCACACTAACACAGAACGACTGACAAGTCTAGAAACTTTATGATGACTGGTGAAGGCACAAACCGGCCAGCTGATTCCAAGGCTGTGTAACAAGCACTGACTTCAATGGGATTTGACTCACATGCTCCAGGTTTACCATGTTAACTATGAATTGCCTGCACGACACCAGTATTGAAAAGTACGGTTATTCTCAGCCAACCCTTCTTGCTACTTATACCTTGAAGGGTTTATAGTGTATTGCAGGTTATTACTTGTTTTTATTAAATCCATTTTGAAGCCCAGGGGCTAAATCCTAAAGTCCTTGTCCAGTCCTTCCCTTCTTCCCCCAGACAAACACCCCCATGCCTGCAACAGGAACCTGAAATCAGTGGTAGCAGAAATGATCCAATCAACTTAAATTTAACATCACCTTTTTGTTAATTGGTTCATCATGCAGTTATCATGCAGTACCTTTATTTGCTGAATGAACGAAGTTTATAGAACTGTTTTCCTGTATGAGGATTAACAAGGAGGGAAAGGATTATATACAGAACTTTTTTACTTGTCTGTAAGTTTGATCATGAAGTGTTTCCACCAGAGGAGATTTTATTGAAGCTATTACTTATCTGGTGATTCTATCAGTGCAAGCCTATAAGATCTGCAAAGTTTACAAGGTGCTAAACAAAACCCAAAACAACTAGATTAACTGGTATAGATTTCAGGGTATTATTATACGCGATAGTGCCATCTACAAAGTCTAAGTCCTGAGTGTTCAGAATGGAAGAGAATGCTTTATATCTAGAGGGTCAGATAAAATATGATTTTGCCCTTCCTTCCTGTGATCAAAACTGAATAGGACTTGTTTTTTAGGGCTTTAAACCCTGGATTAAACAGTAATTCCTCTAAACCTATTGGAAATCATTATTATTAGATCATTAACACATGCAGTCCTCCACAGAGGGCTCCAGTTGCAGAAGTGCTAGAGAAGCAGCTGTTGTCTGTCCCACACAGGCACTGTTTGAACCAAATGAGCCAGGACCACCCCATTTTCCACATCTATTACTTTAAAATCATTTCAATTACTAAACTCCTTGCCATTCCGTAATACTTCAAACCCATCTCCTTCTTATCCACCGTAGCCTTGTGTCCATAGCAGCAGCAGCTCCCTGCATCTGTGTGAAGTATCGGAGGCCTTACGTTACAGAGCGGTACCTGTGCATGGAACACACAATAGGCAGCTCTGCATTCTCTCGCCACTGAGGGTGGTGCGAAGAAATTCCGTAAGTTATCCCACTGCACAGAACATCCCTGGCAGCAGAAAGGGCTGCATGGGGATTTCCCAGGCATTTTTGTCATAAGGAGACCGCCCTCCTTATGTGGGACTGAGGACAGTGAAGGGCTTGTGCTGTGTTTTTTACATAATCTCTTCTGCAGACATTGTGCAGGAGACTGCACTGATGGTCCCAGAGCTGCTGTATGCTACTGTGAGCAGTGTAAGGAGGCAGGCTACTATTCTCAATTGATGATTTCTCTTGCAAATAGAGGGGACTAATAACATTGAAGGAGGCCGATTTCCATCAGAGATGTTTTCTCATATGCTGAACCTAGCAACCCTTTAACAAGGGACAAAATCAGCATGAGGAAATTGGAACGTCTCCTTCGGCTGAAATAACAGCTGGAACATTCACAGAAAAACGCACCCAATTGAAACAAAATCCCCAACCTTTCCCACAGGTTTAAGAAATATATGCTTGAGCCTAAAGAGACCTGTTCATATTGCTTATTATAAATTTGCTGCTGGGTATACAGGAAAGGTAGAGATTTTCAAGTTTACAGTCTGCTAAATGGAGGGGGAGNAGTTACATCAAAGCTGTAAAAAGAGAATGGACACACATTGACTCACAATTACCTACATGTTTTTGATAAATGCCAACACCTTCAGGGAAAATCAGAACATTTTAATAGACAAAACCCTTTCAGTCTACTTTAGTTGCCATAGAAGTTCATCACTTGCATGTCTATCACAATGTTGAAAAGCTTTTTAAAGAAGCAATGATAAGTGAAACCGTGAATAAAATTGGTTAAAATTGAACCTCGTCAATCAGCTGACAGAATAGAAACACACCAGTTAATTTCCAGCAGCCTTTAGGCATGTATTTATTACTTGATTTCTAATCAAAATTATATACAGAAACAGGAAAAAGTGCAATTACTGGTCTGTTGTAATACAAAACAAGTCCAAAAAGCTATGGATAGTTGCAGCTGCACATTTATAAACTAATATACTTACATGCTGCCAAGTCTAATACTGTTTATTTGATTTCTGACTGCAAAACCCCAATGATATGTTAACTTGGATATCCAATTTTCAGCAAGGATACCTAAGCACTGTCTGACATTGACAGTTATAGATAGCTTAGCATTTAACTGGAGTCTCCCTTGACCTCAATTACCACATTAAAATATTGTTAACAAATTTAGAGCCAAATTGGCATTTATTATACAAGATTATGTTCACTCTTAGTAATTTACATATTGTCACCAGGACTGCCAACTGCTTACATCTTCATTTAGTTTGGGGAAAGCAGCCAATGTTAATATTAGCAGGGCAGATGCAATGGCAAATAAAGGTTTATGCCCATGGCAAATTGGAATTTTCCCTTTGACATCAATGGATAAGGATTTCACTCACAAAAGCTATCACCCTACACACTGCCTACATCCTTTATACCACAACTTAAATGGTTCACAGATAGAGGTAAGTATCCACAATGTTTGACCCATGTGAATTGTTTTGCCACAGTTTGAAGTGGTGTGTTTAACGCTGTACACCTGATGCATTTGTGGCAGTGATTGTTCTGTTCTATGTTTCACTATCAGTATTTCAACACATCAGTATTGCAGATAACACAATTGCAAAAATATTGAAAGCATGCATAGTTATGTGTTCATGGTGACACATGAAAGATGAGCAGGAAAACGTGTGCATGTTTACTCATCATAATAAGATACATATGCATGTTTCACTTGTGCCTTGTTAGATTAACAGGTTTTCCAATATTTTAAAACTGATGGCCATCTTCTGTTTCAACCTATTTTTGTGCCTCTTCTTAGTCATAAGGGAATAAGTCACACAGCATTAGCAATCTAACTTTGATCAGCCTTTGGAGTCCCATGAGGAAAAGTCATGAAGCTTCTGGTCAGTTTACAGTCAATCCCTAATCAGACAAAATGCCTAATGATTTCAGTAATGATTTTATAAGGACTCTGGGATTTGTCCTACTGTTTTTAAGCAATGCAGAAGAGGGATCATAGACTACTTCCAGTTTGCCTACAATCTAAAAGGGTATTTAATGCATTAGGATAGATCTCATAAGAAATGGTTTCTTAAAGGCAGATGCTGCAGTGGAGGACATTTCCAACGTATGTAATCCCTTTAGCAGAAACATCAATTTATCTCAGCATGCTGTAAAAACCATAATAGCAAACAAAACTACAAATCCAGAGATCAGTTTCTGCCTGATATTCAATCACAAGTGGTTTCTGAGACCTGCAGAAACTGAAGTTCTGTGTGATTCTCTGGTTGCTTCTAAAAAAAATTACCTTAGTTTCATTGTAAATCTTTGGAATGATGTGCAAATATATGGCTGGTTTACTCAAAGTGCTTATTTTATTGGTTGCATATTTGCAGTTCTAACTTGCCCAACTCCATAGACCTACTGTTCCTTCCTCTTGCCTGTATGTTGGGTTTTTTTCTTTCTTTTTTGAAGAGGGGAAAAGGATTGTAGAGAAGCTTTGTATGGAAGTTCATTGAGGTTCTCAAAGAACTTTATCTGCCTAAAGACATTTCCTACATGAAACAGCATCTGATTGTTTTTTCTGAAGAAGTATCACAGAATTCCCTAAAGACCTTTCTACTTGCAAAATACAGGACACTCCTACTCCTGAACTCCGACTGAGACAAAATAAGGCACATTCGCAAGACTTTGGAAATTTAAGTAGGATCAATGGGTTTAGAACTGAAGTCAGGTAGGAGTTTCTAGAAAACACACAGATATTGGTGAAATCTGAAATACTTCTTGCACATGGAGATAGAGCAAAATAATTGTTGTTATTTGTGTTAATTTTTTTAAAAATAACAAAACCTCATACATTATGAAATCATTATTTCTATATTAGATGTTTAAAATTAGCATGCTTACACAAAATATATTACATGAAATTAGCAAATTATGCAGATTTATAAATTGTGAGAAATTGCCCTTTTTATCTCATAGCCTTATGGCTATGTTTTTGGGTCTTCCTTTATCTGAGTTTTAACTTTAATAGCTAATTTAACACATCACTACACTTCGTGTTTCCACCTTCCTTATGCTTTCTTTTGTATTCATTTGTGCAGCCTTAAAGTAGGAAAATAGAACATAGGACTCCTACGCTTTAGATCCAAACTCACCTGATTCTGCTATGTGGCCGCTGGAAGTCATTCATTATTCTGCAGATGAGCATTTGCTATGAATGCCCTCCCATGACAAGGCCAAAATGCACAATCATGTGATTAGAATTGCACTTAGAGACGTTATGAGACAGGTCCTAGACCTCGCGAGGTATTATTGCAACGATTGTTTCCCGTGGTCATGGTGAGGAACGAGGAAGGCAGAAGCTTCACTGAACTCAGCTCCCTAAGGACCAGACTGGAAGTTGCAACAGATTTTTTGCTATTGCATTTACAGCCCAGTAGTATGACACTGAATTAATGGCTTGGTCCAATCCAGATGGGCTGGTCTTGTGGAGTCTGGGAGACTTTGGTAGCTTGGGTAATATGTTCTACAGAGCAGCCTCTGCAAAGAGGGGCCAAAGGCAGAAACCAGGTAGACTTCTGTTTTGATTGATTACCTACAATGAAGTAAGCTGACTTACTATCCAGAATACAGAGTAACTACTTATGAAAATGAACTTTAAGAATCAAATAGCACAGTAACTACTGTCCTGGAAATATTACATACTGACTAATCACAGGTGACTAGACTGACAGGGTAAATCTAGCAAAAGATATATCCTTACATATTAAATATACTCTGCTACTGAAAGGTACTCAGTAGACTTTAAAGTCAGGTTCACCTGGACTACTAGTGCAATAGTCAAGCTTAGTACTAGCCACAATGAGGAGACAGCAAATATGACTTGGCCAACAAATTGTTTCAGCTATGGCACAGAGCGAGGATATGATGCTCCCTAAAGTTTTCAACAGTTGCCATCTTTTCTAGTAAGCAGAGAGCTGACTGCCAGGTTCACAAGCTGCAGGTTTCTAGCATTGCAGCCTTGTGATTTGGATTCCATACAAGCGAGCTCCCTTCAGTTTGCTGTGCCACTCAAGTAAATCCAGTTTACAGCACGGTTTGGCAGTGGATTAGTATTCAGCTGCTTTGTTCTGGGCCCTCTGCTTCAACCACAGATTTGTCACAGATTCTTGATCTTCCTAGTGCTCAGGAAAGCAGGTATCCTTATATGCATCTCGAGTTTTTCAGTGGAATTTAATGTGCTTGCTGAAAATCCTTCTAACACCGAGCATAAGTGCCAAGTCACTACAACAATGGCTGCTGTAGCATTCCAGTAAGATTTATTGCTTGCCATTTGTAACGTGAATGTGTGCCTCCACAGAGTCTCTCAGGAACCAGGCAGTTCTTACACAATTACAGTGCCACCCTATACACCTCAGAGCAAATCCTCCTGTAGATCAGCAACTTTTACTATAAAATGCCAGTAACCTAATAACAGCACATTAGATGGTTTGTGAACAATCTCCTCTCACTCTTTAAAAACATCTTGCAAAAGGAAAAGGGTCCTAAAGCATGCCCTGTAACTTGGCCTTATCAAGCCAGAACTAGATGTCATTCCAGAGCCTAAGAGCTCTCACAGAGAGCTTTTGCAACAATCTACAGACCGAAAGGAAGACAGCTGATTTTTCTTACCTTTCTATTTAAAAGATTTCTGTGGGCATCACAGAAGCTTTTCAATTTTATTATAAAACCTCATTACTTCTTTTTATTGCAGACTGAGTGGAGCCTTCTTGTAGAAATTAATCATATGATTAACTGTGAGATGGTCTTTTAATACTGTATAGACCATATATTGTTAAATGTCCTTCTTGACCCTTTATTTGCAACTTGGGTATTCTCGTAGGACAGAAAATAAGAGACAAATCAATGCAATAAGATATTTCATCCAGGGCTTCCTGCCCTATCCTAAACTCATATTATTTTAAATCTTATTATTCAAGGAAGGTATGGGATCAAATTCACAACTGTCAGAAATCATTAAAGTCAGGGGAGCTCTACCTGCTTATTCTAACAGGGGATCTGGCTAACATTGTACATTTTATTCTTGATTATCTTAACTTGATGCCTTAAACAAGGGAAGTGTTGAAATACAGTGGTAATGGAGAATCTCCAAATTTCAGACACTATCCAAGACAGGAGGTACAATCTTTAAAGGCACTGACCCTTCACATAAGACTGCAGCTAGAGATTATCAAAAGCAGAGATACTCAGAACACAATGGCGAAACCCCCATAAACCATTACCACAAAGACTTGAGGAGACATTTAAAGGATCTGGAACTCCTATATCTATATGTGATAGTCCACAGCTGCACAGACAGCTCCTTTCATTCCCTTTAAGTGGTGGGATTGCAGCTGCCATTTTTACAAATCCACAAATTTAAAATGGAATGATTGCAACATCTGTTTGAGGTTTTTAGAATGCACCCACCACTTATTTCAATCTATCACTTGGAAGAGTTGCACTGAATAAACAGATCCCCATCCCATGTTGCAGCAGCTGCCCTAGGATCCTCTTTCTCTCTCTGTCCTGATCATTATCACAAGAGTCAGAGCATTTGCCAGCCCATTTAGTGAAGTTAATGCCAGTGAAGATGTCTAAACATCTGAGAGGTTTTTTCACGAGCTTGAAGTCCCAGCACTCAAACTTATGTGCTCTAGAGGCTCTAGAGGATTTTTGGGAAAGAGATTGCGTTTTTGTAATGCATTACACTGCTGTAGCCCAGCCACTGCAGCATCTTTGCTGTGTAGGCAGCTCTTGCCTGAGCACCTGGGGCATGAGGTAGCCAAAATTCCCTTTGAATTGGAGTAATGTTCTTACCCAAGGTGAAAACAGTTCCACTAACCACCACATCCTCTCAGGCTACTTTTTGCCATTTCAGAAACTGTACAAGAATCTACTTACTTTTATCTGCAGCAATGTCTAATGGCCAGAGCAGCCCTCTAAGGGTAAGGCATTCCAGAGTTCTGGGAGGTACTGAACACATTTCAGACTTTCCCAGTGCATCAGCACAAGGACTTTGGGGTTTTTAGTGCTTTGGTGGTCAGTTTCCAGTTTTAGACATTTAAATTAAATATATTTAGTGAGAGACTTGCATAGGTTGGAATTGTAACTTTAGTTTGTGCTGCTATCATATATTTGTTAAAAATGTTTGCATCCAGCATATTCAATTGAGTATACTGACATATTTTAAATATGATTCTTCTACTTATTTCAATATATTTACAGACTAGGCACACTAATAAAAGGTATGCAAGTGCCTAAGAGTTGATAGGTGTCTGCTTAGGCATTTGTGACAACTACCATGGATTTTCCCTGACATCTCAAATAGCCTATATTATTTTGTAAACCTGCCCTGGAGAGTGGAGCTCATGACTGGTGAGCCCTAAACCTGCCAGAGAAAAGTCTTTATAAAGTTCTTAATGGTTTAATGTCAGCTATCTTTGCTGTTGACATGATGAAATAGAATCTGGTACATGCAAAGATATCTAGGAGTTTCAAAACAGTGTCTGGAAAAGTCAACAGCATTAATTCTTTATTTTACAACCAAGTAGAATACATATTGCTAAATTAAAGCACTGTCTCCTAATCTTCTACTGCTTGTAGATTTTCATAGGACAGCAGGATTAGGCAGGCCTGAAATGCAGAATTCATAGCAGGCTGGGTACTGCAGGAAGAGCTGACACCACCAGCACCCCCCACCTGCTGAGGGGCTCAGCTCCTGACAGGAACAACAATGTTCAGCATGTGGATAATGGGGAAAAAACATAAATTCAGTCTCAGGGGTGGGACTCTTCTCACCACAAGTATAAATCAGGAATAAAACTTCTGAAGTTGAGAGGTCCATCACAGAAAAAGTCTGGGGTATTGAAATCTAAATCCAACACGTACTACATTTACCAGAACCTAGCCATCATTTCTTTTTTCCCCCAAGGAGATTGTATCCAAATCTGCTGCTCACCCTACTGTGCACTATATAGAGATGTCAAAGTTGATACAAGTGAATCTGCATAGTTCTGGCAATTTTCTCTAGTTTAGTTTGGTGCATTGCAAGACAGTCCAATATTACTCACTTCACTATAAACTTGTCTTTTCAGCTGTTTCTATGGAGAATGAAGTGTGTGCCCTCTACTGCAGTTCTACTCAAATACCTCTATCATTTTATTGACCTGTTGAAAAAAAATGTCCCATTTTCTAGCTCACAGATTGGGGTTCTTCATGACCACAGAGCAGAAACCTTTCTGAAGATGCTTTCCCTTTGTGTCAATGTGGATGCAAAAGAGAGAAAGGACAAATAAGTGTCCTTACAAGAACTGTGACTTGCAGAAAACAGTGACTTGGTTAACAAATCATGAGCTCAACAATGATGAAATGCTTACTGGAGATTTAAAAAAGATAGAATCCAGTGCTGATGGAAAGCCCAGTGTATGAGTTGAACAGCACAGGAATTGCCAACCCTTTATTCCAGGGCAGCTGAGCCTGGTTTGCCGCTTTGCACAAGGCACTGTGTCCTTGAATTTTCATGACTTTTTTACACCTTTTTTTTTTTTAAATTTCCTCCCATTTTCATTCCAAGTTCATGTCTTCATTCTTTTTTCTAGCAATGTCTCATTTCTGATAAAGACCAAGAAGCATATGGCTGGGTGAGGAATTGTATCTCCACCCAGCAGTTCCCTGTGCAGAAGGGAAACCCGAGCTATCTTGGTGATGGAGAGAGAAGCCTCAGTTCTGGGTTATGGCCCTGTTCTGGTCTCTACTATGTTTGCAGTTGAAAGAAAGGTACAATTTGGAACTTGGAAATCAATGGTAATCGGTCACTGTACAAATTCACTTCAAGTTAAAGACAGCTTCATGTGATGTCATACTGATTAGAAATCAATTTTTGCCAGCAAAAAAATGTTTTTAGGCATCTCACAAGCTCATTCCTAAAGACCTGGATCACAGCCATGTTACAGGGTAGGAGTATTTGTCCTACATGAAGATTTGGACCTTAAAATTTCAGAAAAAAACAAAGTGAAATGTTGATGCAAATACCCAATCATCCAAAGTTCATTGAGCATCTGTCCAGCTGTAGATTTGTGAAAACAGCAAGAATCACAACTGGAATTGTTTCAAGAGGTTTCCCACTACAGATGATGTACAGCTGCAACACAATAAATACGCTGTGTAATCTCACTCTGAGAGGAGCACTGGCAACATCACACACATCCTTCAAGTCATAAAATGTGTAGCTGGATGGTAGACACACTTATGCTCCCCTGCTGCACCAGTCTTTACAGGTGCACAAGAAATTAGGGAGCTCAACAAACAAACTCAGTTTAGCCTCTGCACCCTATTCCATTTAGCTGGAGTATAAGTAGTAAACAAATTAATTGTTTGGAACTCAGATTCTCAGTAGGCATTATGCTTCTCCACAGCAACACTCAGATGCCATACTTTCTAACTGTGTCTATGTGGGATCCTACTTCAAGGCAGCTTTCCGTGTCCTCTGAGTTCTTCTAATGCTCTTGGTTGTGCTCCATCTTCTCTGAAGTATAAAAGAAAAAACACTTTTCCCCTTTCATATTTACAAGGCATATTTTCTTTTCCCTATATCTGCTGACTCTCACTGCCAGACGTCAGGTATTACTTCTTTTCATTGCATCCCATCACTTTGTCTTTTTTTGGGAAGAGCACTTTACATTCTCTCCTGTGTTTTCCCTCTCAGTTGGGTTGGGCTTTCCAGGAACATCTGAAAAGCTACAGAGGCATTTTATCACCCTCACTTAAATGTCAGTTTAAAAGTCCCATTCCCTACGATGCCAACCAAGCCTGTGCTAAAGTGAGTTCAGGACTATGCTGAGCTACCACCTGGTGTTCTGGCCCAAGGTACCTCACAGACCCAGTTCTCCTGCCTGATCCCTGGCTGGGCACAGGGCCAAGCAGAGCCTTAGATCAGCAGTCATCCACCTTATGGTGGATAGTGGTCTGAATTAGCCTCAGACATGCAATTGATTCAGTGATGCTGTATGCTCTGTGTGGAACTAGAACATATATTTATCTCCAGATGACTTCAGTATTTTTTGCCCATATCAGTATTTCTCACTCCTTCAAATCTTTTTTTCTTTAGCTTACAGAATATAGGTTAGGTCAATCTTTCTTTAGAAGTCATACTTTCAAAACCCTAAATCATGCATTTGTTTGCCTTCCACTGCACTTTTGCAAGCTCAGTCAGCAATGTCCTTCCTATAATACATTGCAGAATTGCAGATAATCCAAATGGAACCTGACTAGTGATTTTCGAAGTGGCAGAGTAACTGCAGTAGTAACACACACGTGCTTGCATTTGTACTTCTGCCAACATTTTCCATTCAAGACCATATTGGAATCTCTGGTTTCTCAAAGCAAGATGGTAACTGATGCCTCTCTGAATGCAAAAGCAAATGGCCTAAGCCATAATAGTTCCTTCCCAAACATATTTCTTCAAAGATGGCAAAGCTCCTTCAGAGTAATTCACAGCTGATCCCCTACAAGCTAGTTTAACACACTGAGTATATCCACAGCAGTGATTTTAGGTGTTGTAAGAAGCATCAATATTAAATCAGTAACATTCATATCCAGTTAATCAAATGAATCCAGAGCCAAAACCTCAGAGTGACTCTAAGGGTTTCCCCACTCTGATTTCCTGTTCTTTGGATGAGATGCACACTATAATCTCTCTAGTAAACATCCCTTGGAGAACTTTGCAACATCCTTTTGGTACAATACTCTGGCTCAAATCCATCTCCTAACAGTTCTATCTCACTCTCAATAGCCTCTCCTTCACAGCCTCACCCTACCATCCTGAAATATAGTCTAATGTACAATGATTAGGAACTGCTGCATTATACCTTGTGAGGGACATCATTTTAACACCGAGGATATTGATTCCAATTTAAACTCTTTAAATTGATGCTTTAGGACAAAAGACATCATATAGAATCACTACAAAGGATCACCATGTCTCCTCCAAGATTATATCCACTGATGGGCCACTTGGATCCAGTGTTTGGATCTGTCAAAGATCACTTACTCCCTGTAACTCCCAAACTTGATACAACTGGGCATTCTTCACAGCCTGTGTATGTTTACCTGTTGACATGACATGATGACTGGCTGCTCACAAGTTGGTCAGACACTTCCCCTAAGATATAAGTTACCAGGGAATATGAAAGCTTAGACAGGAGGCCTAGATAACATTTAAGTGCCATCACTTTTACAGGAAATCCTTTCCACTGTGACAGCTCTGCCCACACTGGTGTCACATCCCTCTTTACACTTCATCACGCCTGTTCACACTTTGGTGCATTGATGAATCAATTAAAGCATTTTCTTGGCTTTTCCTCTCTCCCTTTTGCATCAATATGGGACAGTTGGCTCACAGCATGACAAACTTTCACATCTAGATCTTCAAACTTTTCCTGGAAGACAGTGGAAATACATGTTCCACATGTAAATTAACCAGTATGGGAGGACAACAGTGGATTATTTCTCTATTCTTTTTCCTACAAAATCTACAAAATGGAGGCTCTGACCTCCCAGAACTGGTAGACCGAAAAGGAGAATCTGATTTACTTTTTATGAGTATAGGACTTGCAACAACTACTACTATGAAAGCTATTATGTATGGATTGTGTGCTAAAAATATAATTCTTGGGGTCTGGCCAAAATTTTGAAGTCTTAATGAATACATATTACACTGAACCTAATTTGAGTTCCTAATAGAAGTTGAATTTCAGGAGTGGCACAAGTCCGTGAATCCTGTTATAATTTGAGAATGCTACAGGCACCTGACGGCTTAGAAAATATAGCTGCTTCTAACTAGATGTAGGAATGTGGTTTAGAATCAACATTTAGGTGCTCATGTTTCAAAATGTTTATATCATTAATGTTATGACATACACACCAATGTAATCCATGGGCAATCTTTTTAATATCAAGTCTACAGAAAGCCTGTTTTCCAGAAATACCAAGCCATATTTGTGTATCTCCTTGAAAATCAGACCCCCCAAAAAAGTGTTCTAAAGGTTCTGAAAAGCTGCTTAAACAGCCACGCTAGAGAACTCCCTCTCTACTTGAAAGTTTGCCCACTTTTTAAACTGTGATATGGTACTTCCCCAAAGTATTCCCAAATGGATTTTAGACTTCCTGCTCCAGTCCTGGCTTTATGTACTCTCATTGCAGAACTGACACAGAAATTGTCAGGACATGGAAGAGAAGTGTATTCTTCCAGATTATAACCACATAAATACACACAGAGACACATATATTATATATATGTGCACATACACATTTGAAAAATACAGTATGAGAAGAGATATATTTTGCAAAACTATAATCGAAAAAAATAAATGTATGACCACTCAAGTTTAGGACCATGGAGGTTCACCCAAAATTATTTAAACCCCACCTGAAGATTTACAGTGTCACTCAAAGCCAACAAAATGTACACCGAGACCATGAAAGTCCTTTTTAAAAAATCTGAAAAGCAATCACCTTTAATGATTGTGAAACCCTTTACTAAAAAATCAGACTAAAACATGTTCTTTGAAGACAGCTACGTTATCCTTTAAATAAAAGGATTTTGCTATACTCCCCACCATACGTGAAGTATATGCTCTCCATAAAGATATAGTGTTTAATCCTATAGTTTCTTCCCTGAGAGTTGTACTTGCTATTCACTAGTAATTTTTTAAAGAGTTTGGGCCCATCATGTAAACACTATAACATGCATGTTTATAACATAGATTTTAAGATATAGGTTTTATCCTAAGCATGATTAAAACCATGTTACCCATTAAAACTTTTCTTAACTTGTTGCATCTGCAGAGAGACATTCTGAGCCTTTCCCACAATACTTTTTCAAGAAGATAAGGTAAATGAAATTTGTGTTAAAGCTTCTATAACCTTTAATTCGCTGAATTAGGGATTTCCCAATTAGAGAAGAAAGCAGTTCCAGGAAAAGTGACATGTGAGTATTTACTTTCTGTTTAAAGACTTTTTTGATTAAAAGATATTGGAACAGATAACACAACAAAATTAGTTTTTGCTGTGATGGTGAGGTTAAGGTTTCTGCTGTTGCTAGGATATACTGCCCTATCACAGCCAATCTTGACGGTGAAAATTGGTGCCTTAATTTCCCAGTGGTCCATGCTACTTCTGACTTAGGCCTCATTCTGGTTAATCATGCTGTCATTCTCACTACAGATTGCCTTTTGACATCTTCATCTGCAAAAAGATTCTACAGTGAAGCCTAACTATGGTGAGTCAATTCAGTGTTTCACTGATGGTCAAGACTGAACTCGTGGTTGAGCTGCTTGTGAAAAGAAGAGCTTCACTGAAGGATGAGGAATACGGTAATTGAAGAGTTATTTTACTTGGCAGAGGCAAGCATGGTCCATGTCTGAGCAAACTGTGACTGGAGGAATGATCACAGTTGGCTTCCGGTCCTGCAGCGTCAGGAGCTATTTACACTGTTGTGTATTGTTGCAAGAAGCATCAGAAGGCAGAGCCTTGCCCTGCCTGTGTTGGTTTAAATAACAAACCAGCATCCAACTGCTCCTGGTTTACACTTGAGACCTGCAGTGGACATTATGCTTGGTACTGCCTTGTCTCAGATGACAGATCCTGTTAAATGCCTGTCTTAGACACCTTTTTTCTAAAAAAATAATTACTCAGGTTTTACTGGTTTCTATACACTGATCATAACGTGTAATAGTTCATAACGTGTGATCCATTGGAATAACTGATCATCTGTATTAATTCCCTCAAAGAGTTGCGATTCGTGCCCTTAGCTCCCTACACATCTGCCCCTGCGCAGGCAGCTCCAGCGCAGTGAGGTGTACCAGATACCCCACCGAGCATACCCTGCGAAGCCATGGCTGCCGTCAAACACGGCTGAAAGAGCCTTTCTGAGGCTGAGTGACAGGTGTCTGAATACAGGCTTTGTCTAAAGAGCAACATAAAAAACCTATGAAATCCAAATAAGGTGACTTCTAACAGCCTGAAAAGTGGACATCTGTCTGAAAAATAAAAATAACCTGTATGTTATACAAGGAAAGAAACTAACTCAGTGAGAAAATTAAAACAGAGACTTACTTTATACACCATTAAACCAAACTACGTGGGTTTTTTCCCAAACATGGTATTGCTTCCACTGCTGTATATGTTTAATGTGTCCACAAACTACATTAGATCCCAATTCCCACCAGAGAATATGTGCAGATGTCATCAAAATCATACCAGTAGAGAAATGCAACAAAAAACTGTGCTGCTTTGCTACAGGTAGGAGTAAACAGGAAGCATTTTAGTATTTTGAATAATTTATTGATGCTTTTGAAAAGCATATGTGCTGTCATTAACACTGCCTCTCTGATAACTTCTACCCTTACTATGAAGATTTCTTCTGGTGCCAGTCATCTGCTATAATTGTGGGGAAAAAAAAATAAAAGCAGACCACTTACTACAGAGCACTATGAAGAAACATTACAGCCAGCCTTGCAGAAGATTTCTCAATAGTTACTATAATTTTATTAGGAGAGATCAGAAAGATCATCTGATGGTCTTAACACCTTCCTTGATACTTGACAGTTCTCAGCTGTGAAGGTATTAGTTGAACTAACTATAATAACTAAAATATACTTATTTCTAATAAATCCAGTGAGCTCAACTAAGAATTTTACTAAGAGCATCTAAATTTAAACCATATTGTTTAGAGAGAGTAAGTAATACTCAATGTAACCTAGTACAAGAACTTGAAGTTTCTAGAACACAGGATAGCCTAAAATAAACCTGGCTAATACAGAGGCTAAATGGATGTAAATATAGTTGCAGGGCACTAGAGCAGGGAAGCAAGCAAGGAGTCAACTGAATGTGGCTAGTGAAGTAATTAA
Source organism: Zapornia atra (assembly GCA_013400835.1). Classification (NCBI taxonomy): domain Eukaryota; kingdom Metazoa; phylum Chordata; class Aves; order Gruiformes; family Rallidae; genus Zapornia; species Zapornia atra. The sequence continues at coordinate 119,101 of VZTU01004451.1, read as the reverse complement.
GTTTGGCATTTATAACCCAACCCAGAATGAATCCCAAATCTCAATGTAAAGATATACAGAACAGCACATAAAAAGGTACACCTCTAAACAAAGCATAGAGATCTGCTTGGTCAAGGTGTTTCCAGTCAGTATCATTATGATTCTTCTGCTAATTCATATCACCTTATTAGTGACATGATCCTTTAATATCAAGGCTAAATATTATCCCTCATATAGAATAATTACAACACCCACCATACATGCAGCAGTGACATACATGTACTAAACTCAGAAGCCAAGTGATAAATTGCATTTCTTCAGCACCTCTGACCGCCTCACCTGTACTCTGCCCACTAATCCATCTTTGCCAGGGCTACCTCTAACCTTCCAAACCTATCAGCTCCTTGCAGACAACCATCATTTTTTTCAGATAATAACCTGCTAAAAAATGTTTTCTTCCTTCCTACAAATGAGGAATTTGCCCCCAAAATGTATTGGTCTGAGGTTCAGGGCACTCTTAGAGCACTGACAAGTTTAAAGTCCAATATCTCAGAACACTTGAAGGTTAGAAATAAGTACTTTATATAAATGGGGAAGAGTTACAAATTCACTCCCCTAATTGTTCAATATAGGCTTTACCAGATATAAAAGTTTTTATTTGAGCCCTGGTAGATCATAACATGTCAAATTTCCAAATTGCAGTGTTGTAAGGCACAGAAAGGCTCTCAGCTCACATTTAAATGTTCTGAAGTTAATAATTCAGGTTCTCTGCCTTGAAAGGCCTGTAAAACTAACTTCTCAGCACTGAGGAAGGTTGGGACAAGGTAAAGAGAAGGGTGCACACACACATGACCCTTAAAAATTGCAGAATACATCTGCTACTATGCAGCTATATGCTTTACCAGTCTGGGTTAATTCACATCAAACCATCTCCACGATCAGATGAAGTCTGCATAGTCTGCAACAGACTTGATTTTTTTTTTCTTCCATGGGATAAACAAAATACCAGGAGATGCTGCCAACCTTTCCAGTAGGTAGGTGCATGTGTAGAGAACTTCTAAAATCAGGGGCAGTGTTCTGCCTCAACAGAAGGTAGGCATTTCTCATTGCGTATTTGGGCTGAGGAGCACATCTCTCCAATGTACGCCGATAATGTTCAACTAAAACACCAGTGAAGCCATCACCCCCCTCTTGTCTCTGCGTAATGCACTACAGTGGAAGGATATGAGATGCTGTAAAGCAACAGAGTATCTTTATGTATTCCAAAGCTCTCCTGCATACTCCTAAGGAAAGCTGTCTCATTTTCCTGATCTACAACTGGCGAGTTAACAGGACCCAGAGAATTGTGAGATGTTTGGAAGAAGCAGACCTTCCTGTGCGGTGCGTTACCAGCAGGACACTTGTCCTCCTTCCTTATTGCCCTATTGATTGCCCTCTTTCATTTACAAAGAGCACAGCACTTGGGAAGGAAAACAAATGGCCAAGGGTCTGCCCTGACCCCTTTCCTCCTCCTAATGTAGGTGGGAACAGGAGCCCACAGAACAGGATTTTGGGCCACTGCTGAGCACACCTGCCAATGAGAAGCAACGGCAGTGAACCTGGCACAGGGAAAGGCAGACTGGCGTGTGCTGTCCCTGCCCGTGCCGCTCACCCCAGAAGTACCTGATGTAATCATGTTTTGTGCAGATGTTGCAACTTGTCCTTTCTGGCATGGGAATTGATTGGTTGGGGTTTTTTAAAATCCTAATATAACCAGGGATACTGTTTAACAAGGCCAAATAATCTAGCCACTTTTGCAAGAGTTAAATAACTATCTAAAGTAGCTCTCTGACCATTTGCATAATACTGAACTGGTAATTGCAGAAATGAGGATACTTTGAGAGATTTCCTTAAATCCCTAAAGTTTTCCTCCTCCTTTATGGCTTGGTTTATGAAAAGTGAAGAAAGTTAGTTATTCTTCCTTCTGCTTAGTAGTATTTCAAATGGCTACGATGATAATTGAAAATAATTAGTAAACATGAACTCGTTTTCATTTTAACAACAGTAATCAGAGTGTACTAATATGATATCAGTGTAATGCTGACAGGTTTTTAGAAAGAATTTTAAAAGACTGAAGATCAAGGAATGACTTTAATAGACCAACAACAAAGGTTGGAAAGAAATAGTTTTTTCATAAAAATAAGTTTCACTGTGACCAAAGTGCTTCAGATAGCTTATAACATAACATAACGTTGATTTATTATAGATTATAATAATTGTATTTATTTCAAAGGTAGGAGCAATCTGCATAGAAGTTATAATGTATGGACAGTCAAAATCCTGTTTTCCAGTGAATTTTAAAGGCTGCTTCCAGCTAACTGCTTGTGACCAGAGATGGTCAGATGTACACAATTAGTTTTTCTAGGAAATCTCTTACATGCACTCTCAGGTTTTTAATCCTTGGATTCCCACAGAACAGTTGGGGTTTTTTAACCATTTGCAAGCCACATGTTCTGAAAAGAAAATAATCAAGATTTCAAATCTCACTCAGTGATTCAGAAAATCTTAGAGAGATCATGCTTGTTCAGTGCCATCACAGGTATTTTCCTCAGCTTGCTTTGTTACAGTGATCATAGGTGACAAGACTAGTATATTATCATCTCCTGGCTTGAGCAACTAGGCTTTGCACAGATGCAGTTCATAGCATCTTCACCCCAAGGAGTTTCCAGAAAGCCTAGGACAGCTGCTTCCCATGTTCCTCCAAACAAATACAATGCAAGGGGAATACCCCGTTGCCATTTGTACCTCTGGACTTACAGTCCCACACCTTCCATTTTCCAAGTAAACCAAAGTCCTTTGTGATATATAGAAAATATTAAGCTGAACAGGAATAATCATGAGAGCAAACATGAGACCCAGCCCTTAAACTATGTATTTTGCATATATGTGAAAGCATCAGCTCGTTCACCACTGGCCACACAGTGGTCGAAGGAGCTGCCAGGAGCTATTATATGGAGAAAGGTAGGAATTACAAACAGATAAAAACCTAGGAAGACAATTCTATACAGTTATGTGGTTTTGCATAGAGGTACTTAAAAACTAATGTAAATCTCAGAAGAATGTGCAGGCGTGGATGTGGTCCCCTCAAAAGACCTATATGTGGAGCTGAATTCCACAGTCCTCAGTCTATGAAAACAAATTGCTGTTCAATTTTAGTGACAGTTACATTTCCATATGACACAGGTTTGCATAAATCACTGTACACAAACATTATTTTATATGTAAGGACACACAGTTAACAGAGCTGGGATTCACACCTTGGGATCAAAGCAGCATAGGTATTTGAAACTTGATGCTTATACCATTAAAAGCTGGCCTGGGACATGCTCCATATGCTTTCCTCCCACAAGTTACACTCTACAATAAAAACTTTATATTCTCAAGCTTTCTGAATATCATAGATTTACCAGGAAACTCTACTTTAAAAGAAGATTTCTAATATGATGAGCTTTGGATGACACAGATTGACTTTTAACAGCCCTTCCCGGACTGTCATGTGATTACAACATTAGACTTAATCATAGAGACAAAGATTTGTTTAAATTCTAAAAACATTAGTGAGTCTTTGTTGGTGACAGACCTTAAACCAAACGGAAGGAAGGGATAACACCTAAGTGACAAATAAATATTTTGTTAATTGTTTAACAGGAACTTCTTATAATTACCTAAGTTTTAATGGTTTTCTAAAGAAAACAGAACAATTCTTAGCTAACACTTTGCTTTGTTAGAAGTGAAGGTTGTAAATGCACTGTACTTTTATCTGTGCCTTCCTTCATACATTGTGATTATATGTTCAGTAAATAGCATCCAGACTAAAAAGACCTTGTTGTGAAATCAAGCAACATTAACTCATTAAGTCAATAATTCATGGATTCTTTTATCTAAAGTGGCAACATCACACCATCAATTCACAAAACAGCCACTTCTCTGAAGTGTATGTGATGATAATAATGGATTTTCTAACAATACACTCTCAGAGCAAGGTCACTGCGCACAGATGCGGTGGACGCCATGATCTGACCTAGGTCAGCAAAACAAGCTTTATTATTGAACCTAATTATGAACTATCAAGATAATGGCCTAGACTAAACTGTTTCCTAGGGGATTATTTAGAAACTAGTCAGCCATTTTAGGTTCAAATCTACTGTACAGCATTACCTTCAAAAGTAGAGCAATTGCTGCTAGTCTGTACCATATATGCTAAGTACAGCTCATACACAGCCACCTCCCCCCACCCCCCCATCCATTTTAAAGTATCTCTGTAGTTGCCAAAGATAACTCACAAGTGCATAGCACATGTCCAAATCACGCTGAACCACATTTTTGATGAGGACAGCCTGGTCAAGGGAAAGCACAAAGAAAAAGAAGGTGTGAAACTCTGCATGGACATTCACTAAGGGGTAATCAGCCAAACTTTGCACTTGGCTTTGCTTAGGTCCAGAGAGAAGCTTCTAATGCAGCCTGATCATAATCCAATGCTAACAAACAAAGCGCAAGGAAGCAAAACCTGCTTGGGATTCCATTGGCTGCTTTCAAAGGAACCACCGTAACACTATGTTCATAATATATTTCAAATTTGCTCCTTAACAGAACTCACATAGGAAAAGTATTTCATGCTTCTTATACTTCCCCAATTAGCTAAAATTAATGTATGGGATCAAAGCTGGCTAGAGTCATTTTTGCTCAGCTGAAGGTATTTTTACTTTTTTCCTCCCCTTAGAAAGATAAAGCATTTCAGTTGAGTTCACCTCTCCAGCCAGAAAGTCATTAAAATGTTTCCTTCCCTTGTGTATCTCACACTGTAATTCTCCTAGGTATATAGAACTGACTCATTATTATTTTATATTTCAGCTCATGTAATTATACCGAAGTTTCAGAAAGGAATAGTTCCTTGAGATCAGAGTTCTTGTTGTGTTAGAAGTGAAGCCAACCTCTGAGTATTCCTGGCAGGGGAAGATTGATTCCCTGTATGATTCCCTCAATTATTTAAAATGATCTTGGTTTTATTTAAGGTTTTGATTCATATGATAATTAGAAACCTATTTCAGGGATGTTTGTTTTTCTATGATCAGAGTTCTGTTGCTGTGATAAACTTCTCACCTTTAATCCAGCATCCAGTCCCAGTGAACCAGTCAACCTGTATGAATTAACATGATGTGATTGACCCTGTACCTTGCCTGTGGGTTTGTAATGAGATCCAACCCATGGGAAAACGCGTAGGGAGAAGGGAGGGGGAAGCTCAGCCTGCAACCTTTCCTTTAACTGGTTGGCCTGTGAACCCATACGAACTAGATCTCCCACAGAAGTTATGATTTGAAAGTAACCCTTTGAAATCACACTTGGAAAGGTTCCTACAGCTCTAGTGCTAATACACCGGGGCAATTTGCAGGAAAATTTGTATTCCTTCACTCCATACTGACAAAGACTGCAGGTTCACGGGCTCTAGGCCAAAAGAAGCCATAAGGGAAAAGCAGTTTTCACAAAAATCAAGATAAAAGAGTGACTTAGTCATACATCGATGGAAAGAGTCCTTAGAAATAAGTGTAATAGGGAAGAAGGGGAGAAGAAAGCTTACTTTTGCGGGGGCATAGCTGAAAAAGCTATCTTTAAGCAACAGAGCTTTCTCCATTTCAAGTCCTGAATTAGCTGGGCTGCGTTGGTTCTGTATTCCATAGACTTTGATAACGAGGCGTGTGATTTTCTGTATAATTATTTAATAAATGCTGGCAAAGCAGGAAGCTACCAGGAAATGTCCACATAGATATCTAAACGTAGTTTTAGACTTCTAATGGTAGGCAAATGCAATTTGAAAACGAAGTTTCTCTGGAATTTAACCTTCTGGAGCAATTCTGCTAATTGTCCCATCCCTTACTCTCTTGCTTCTGCCCCCTTTCCTCCCCACCTTCTGTGGCAGCAGAAGCTCTGTGTGGCTACACAGCAACTGCCACCTGGATAGGAAGACAGGAGAAAGCTGGGGAATGCCACAGCAAGGAGCCAGAGGGTAAATTCTTAATAAAGCTTTGGGGCACACCCCCCCACACCTTTGCTTCTATAGGAAACAGAATACCTAGGTTATGCACCCCTGCTCCTACAAGCAATCTCAATACTTCAATTGTGTTTTTAATAAGATGATGACACTCATTCCTTTACACATTGTCCTACTTTCAAAGAAGCTGTGCATTGTTTCCCCACCACAAGCTACAAGGAATGCTGGCTCTGATCAAAACATTACAGAAATTAGAAAGAATCTTCTCATTTAGTTAGATTTTAGCACATTTGTGGAACAACGTGAAAACACTGGGTGTGGAAGGCATGTTAGTAACTGCATTGCTAATTAACATTTCAGAAATCTTTCTACAGAAAACTTTTCAAATTGAGACATCTCCAAAAAGCATTGGCTCTGGTAAATTTCAAAGCTAGAAATGACAGTGGGAAACACTGAGCAGTCCTGTATCATTTGCAAGCATTTTAGTCAATCTAATTTTCTTTCATGTGTGTGTGCACCAATCTGGTTTTATATACCCACACCCCTTTGATAAGTAGAATTAGCCTCTTCCATAACCTCATGGTACATATGTGCTGAATCAGGCCAACACGGTGCTTCATGCATAAGTGCAAGCACCAAAATCAATTGTCTGGAGCATTATCTGATGTAGTCAGCCAGTGGAAGGCACTTTACATTTTGTTTATGCTTATTCCTGTTCACTGTTGTAAAATAGAGCATCTCAAAATGCTGTTAGCTTTTCACTATAATTCTACTACGCTTGGAGATTCCAGATAAGGAAGGAAATGCAGAGCAGACATGATTATGACATTCTAAGAGGCAGAACACTTTCAGCCATGAAAAAACAAGTGTTATTTAATAGAATTTCAAGAAATAATTAAAAAAAATCTCTCCTAAATTACATGGATTTCAATATTAAAAACGGAGGTAAACTGGAAAGGCATCAGGTCAGTCCTCCAATAACAGAAAATAGAAGACAGACTGGATTATACTTATAACATTATATTCTTTCCACCTTCCTATAGTTCTTAGTTGCTCCCCAGATCCTTGCTGAGATCAACTGTTTTTAATCTGATTGGGACTGTAGATAAGTATCAGAGTAGTAGAGTTACTAGCTACAATAAGAGCTTTTGTGCTAATAAGCACTTCTTTTTAAATGCTAAGAGCAATTAGTCCTTTTGTGTCAACTATCGATTATGCAGACCGATAGACAAAAAAACAACAGTCTCATTCTTCTTTCCCCTGGATTTCTGAAGAGCAAAACTGGCTTAAAACAGTTGTAAATCAGAATGATACTCCATCTTTGGAAATCAAGAAGAGTTTAGCTGTTTTGGAGAGTAACAGTGATAGGTTCAACTGTGAGTGACCAGTTTCTGATCAGTTTCTTTTCCAGCACTATTTCAGGAAAATATTCACTTTTCATATTAGTTTTCTAGACCAAGTATGCAGAAGGTTCTTCATAAAGTTTTAAATATGAATAATGTTAGCTGTTTCTAATTGAAGCTGTTTTTTAAAACTTACTTTTGGCACAGTAGTCTATGTGCATTCAATTGAAAACTTGTTTTCTAAAGACTAAAGACAGTTCAAAGTTCGTACATCTAGACTGATCTTCTGACTTAATTATGCAGCTCTGGTAGGATAATACCTATAACTATCATAATTCACATGCTTATGAAATACATTGTGTCAAGGTGCTTGGTCTCTTTATAAAGCATTTGATAAAATTAGTGTGTCTTTTATTAAAAAGTTTAAATAACAACTAATACATTGCAACAGCACAAATGCACATTCTTTCTAAACTGTAAAAATAATCCTGTATGTTTATATAAAGATACTCCCTCAAAACAGGATTTGAATCTTACTAGGATATCTTCCTTACATGAACAGCACTAAATCATCCTCAGGTTCTTAACACATTTAAGCTAGATATACAGAAATAGTGAAAGAGTCATTACCTGGCATAAGAGTCACGTAATTTTCATAGGTAGCAACAACGTACAGTCAAGAGTTACAGGAGGTGTTACAAGCCTATTATTGTATTAACCAACTCCAAGTGCTTAATAGTCCTATGATTATTCCTTTAGGTATATTTTCATCAAAATATGGGAACCCTTGAAATACCAGCACAAGAAAAAGGTGGAATTCAGTATTTCCAAGTTTCTAGGGATTTGTTGAAGAGTTCTCTCCAAGACAGGAATATAATGCTTTCATAAGTAGATTAAAAGAAAGGCATAACCCTCTATAATTTCATGTCAAAAGTGGCAATGCATTTAATTTTGTATGCAACTGCAGCTGCTTTTCCTTAGTTTTTATACTGCTGCTTCACACAAGTGTCTCTGAAGCTATTTCATGAACTACTCATTGATCTCTATGAATTTATTACGAACACTCTGGACCTTATTATAACAGCATCCTTGATAGACAAGCATTTTGAATGTCACAAGGAGATGTTGCTGTAATAAAGGAGAATGTAATAGGGCTTCATGCACAGTATTTGAGAGCCAGAAGATTTTCAAAGAGAATAATTTAAGTGAGTGCCTTATAAGGAAGGTGGATCCTATACATATTGCAGTTTGAAGATTTCTTGATAGAACGCATTAAATCCATAGAAAGATTCTATTTTCAGACATACAGATGAACATCCTAGCCCGTGTCATATTCATGCTTTGAAGAGAGCGATTAATTTGCCAAGAAAATACACTTATTACTATTTTCCCTCCACAGAGATTAATAAAGAGTATGAACATGAAGTACATGAAATCTGATGGTAGCATTAAATTCCTGTGCATGCATTAAAAAATTGTACAAACTGATAGTAATCTAGGTTTCAGGGGTAATTGCTTGATATTTCTGCTGTTAGTCCTATTTAGGACCTCTGTTCTAAAATCCACAAGTGCTTGAGCCAGCATTTGGGCCCATATTACAAGTATTCACACAAAGGAATTACAAGAGCTAAACATCTATTCAGCTAACACATAAATGCCTTCAAGGATAAGGGTAGTTGACACATGCAAGATATGGCAATGTACTTTGATAAATAAGTGCCTATTAGCACATTCATATATGAAATTTGAATGTTTAATATTGGATTGTTCATACATGCATTTAGAAACCAAGTAATTTTATTTTGCTAGGATTTCAGCTTGAAAATATCTTCCCTGATGTTTTGCTTTCCATGAGCACTGTTGATCCCATTACTGAAATCTCTCCTCAACCATTAGGTTACTTTTGGTAAGTGCATGCAGTGCTTTTGAAAGCTGTTGAACTTCCAGATTTATGACACTGAAAATCTAAGCCATTGATCCACCGTGCAAATACATTACAGAGAACTCTCACAGTATACAGTAGCTACTTTACTGAAGAGCTATTTCAACATGCTTCAACCCTGACCTGGGGCCCATGTCTAGAAAAGTTAAGTCTTCTTGAGTCATTGAACTTCTCAGCCAGAACTGGAAAATGTACAAATACTATATATTGCTATGGTGATGTTGACGTTACTGAGAACATAGTATACTCCTGTCTGCACCAGCCCTCCTGTTTCAAGTCAAGTTTATGATCTATGGAAGAGTTCTGCACTTCTGAAGTTCACTACAAGCTTTACAGCTTTTATAAAACAACTAGCATCCTAAGCATTATTTAAATTACCAAAATGCTATACAAGTCTACTACTCAAGACATCTGAATTTCAGAATAAGAGGAACTGTAAAATTTATAAAAAGAAAAAAATCCATAAAAACCTTCTTTAAAGGGTTTCTTAAGGAAATGTGTGTGATCATGCCACCTAGCTGATACTGCAATAAAAAAAGCCAGTTTCAACAAAATCTCAAAATATTAAAAATATTAAGTGAGTAGCAATTCTGTGCAAGTCTGAGCAGATAGAGGAGAGAAACCTGTCTTAGTGCTCCACGCGGAAGAAGAGACATTCAATACCCTGTTCTTATTTCTGTTGAGAATCAGCAGTCACTTGGCTAATCCCCATATATACACATTGGCTTTTTTAATCAATATGTGTGCAGGCAGTCCCAAGGCAGATATAGTAAGTGTTCAACAGCCAAACAGGGAGAGAAAGCTGGCACTGTGGGGATATCCAGGGTTGGGAGATGGACACGAACAAATTTCACAAGAAACTGATCGTCATTAGTTTAACCACTGATAGAAAAGCAGTTCTTACTTCCTTACTTATAGGACAACTTAATTTCTCAACAATTAAACAATGTCATAAATGTTAATGCTTCTCATAGTGCACAGATTTGTGATCCCCAAAATAATGTATTTGTCTTAAATGGGGGTTCAGGGCCTAGTTTTTAGAGGAGATGCAGATAGAAAGGAACATACTCTGGTGACTAATCTGACAACTAGTGAGTTCACTTTTAAGATGATAGACAATGCTAAGACACAGAGAACTTTTACCCTTTTTTTCCTACAACGTAAGTTGAAAGCATACCTCATTTAAACCAAAGAGCACCACCCTTAAGTGTGCAAAACTGAATCTGAAAACAGAAATCATGGTAGCAAGAGTGGCTGAACACTGAGTAAGGAGGTTAGGTATTCAGTTTTCAGTATGGAAAAAATGAAACTGTTCAAAGAAAGTTTGAGATTATTCCACTGGTTTTCTTTGGTCTATTCATCTGCGTGACACAGTAATTTTGCTGAATAACAATTTCTATGCACCTTGTGAAAGTCTTGTTTCCTTTAGCATCATTGCTCCATTTAGAGGTTTCTTAAGTGACACGGCCAAACATCAAAAGAGTCTAGTGTTCAGTATACGACCATACCAGTTCCTCACTGGCCACAAAGCACAGTGTTATCGTCCATCTATGTTGTTTGTCCTTCTTACGAGCTTCCCATAGCATCTAAGAAACCGACTGCACTGTCTCATTCCAGAGGTTGATCAGAGTTGAAACATGTATATTTTTCTTATTGTTTCTTTTTCCCAGAAAAAAAAACACCTTAGTATCAATTGGATTTAAAGGAAATGTTGAAAATAGTTGATTACACATAGAACTCAGCCTCAGACAGCACGATTATGGCATAGCATACTATTAGTTGTTTGAGAGAAAAATCTAGTCTCAAGTGGAGCTAAGTTTAAATGACAATATTTAACTGCAGAAACACCACCAGCACAGGCTTCCCAGAACATGAACTTCACTTCCTGATGCCCTTAAGTAAACACTAAAAATGCCAGATTCTTAAAACAGCAGCCGTGTAGCCAGCTCATTATTAAGAAGCCTGGTTAGATTCTGGCATTTGACACAGCCAAGGCATGAAGACTCCATTTGTGAGATGTATATAATCAAAACACCGGCCATTTAATTGGAATCCTTTTGAAGATACACCACATACAGTCAGTATCTGAGCAAGCTTTTGAATACTCCACTGTTGAGACAACTCTGAAATGCACATACCATTTCTGGAAACAGATGCTGAAAGGGATTGCCTGAAATAAGTACTAATCCTTAAAGGATAAACACAACATGCTGCCTCTTGAAAAGCTTGATGTCAGTAGCAGTGACATACTATAGTATAATACAGACGAGTCAGTCTTGGCCCCACTGTCACTTTCCAGTGACAGTTTTACTGCTCAGCTGAACAGCAATCTGAAATGCTACAATTAGATGAGCAGCAAAGATTCATCAACTGAAATATGAAGCTTTCAAACAGATCCTAGAAGATATGGAGAAAATTAGATATAACTCTTGAGTCTTAGTAATCCTTCATACTTTACCTAATGTATAACAGTTCCTACAGAATACTTGTGTGTCAAAGTTATTTTTAGTCAGCTCTGACTCCATGTTTGGAAAGGTACACAATCATATCTAAAGGAAAGATTCTCTCCCAAGCAGAAGTGCTCCAGCATACACTAAGCAAAATTTATCATATCCATATTACAAAACACAACAAGTATGCTTTGGGGATAGGAATGACATCAAGCAGCTTGCTCAAAAACTCACAACAGGCTTTTTTTATTGGCAGTGTGAATGATGTTTGATACAGTGACTTACATTCCACTACTGCAGAAGCATCGTCATGTTCCACAATAGCTGTGTTTGCTGCCATAAGCATAACCTACACGATGAGACTATAGCCATGAAACTACTCTAAGTCAAGGATGTAAGAGAGAAGTAGAAACTTCACTGCTAAAGCACTCAGCTTCTGCAATGAACTACACAATTAAGAAAGAGGTATCTACAGTCAGCTTTCTATTCTGGTAAATCAAATTAGTAAGGGCTTGGGCAAAGGATGAGATACAGACATAAAACATCTTTTGGATCATCTGGGAAGGAAAACAAAAAAGTTAACTGCAGATGGACTTTTCAATATAGGTACAATTTACCTGTGTGCTTGGGCAAATGTGAAGTGCTAAGAGCTAAGAGCAGATTCACAATACATGAGGAAATAAGGATACTCATATGGCAAATTTTGAAGAGAACTAACATGGAATATCTGTTTCTCAGGTAGTAACTCTTCAATGATAAGGAGAGAACTTCAAATTTCAGAGAGTAAAAGCCTTTTGTAAAGACAAAATTCCTGATTGCATATCAAACATTTGAAATAGTATGTAACAACATATTTGCAGTGAATTCTTGTTTTATTTTCATGTCATAACTGTTGGAAGGCAGTTGGGAGGAGACAAGATAAAAGATTTAAATTAAATGTTCCACTTGAAAGAGACGTGTATAAAAATTTAGAAAGAAATATGCATCTGTTATCTAACATTAGATAGGAATACATAAACAATTTCCTGTAAACTCAGCAATTACATTGAATAAGCACTATTGTGGGAAACAAATATATAGTCAGGATTAAATCATTTTAGGGGATTTTTTTCTTGTGAACTTTTAAAAATACCTGGAGTTAATTTCTTTCTTTTTTTTTTTTTCATTTAATGCAAGCATTCTCTTAGTTTATGCAATTGGTTTACTAAAGAAAAATAGTAACTACTATATAATGTAATTTAGGATAAATTACAAACTTTGAAATATGCTTTTCTGTTGTGCAAATCCTCTTAATCAAGGTTTGCCACTAATATATCGACAATAATAACGTCTGAAATGTTTTCCTGGAATGAAAAAGTATAATTCTCATTTTGATAATCTATCATATGACAAAAAGATTTAATTGCATTACCATTTCTGATTATTACAGTTGTTGTACTGTCTTCTCAAGAAAGTCTTCTACATTCATCAGCTTTCCAGAGGCCCTAGTTCCTGAACTCACTAATGAGTACAGACCCGTTGCTGCAAGGCCGCATGAGTAGTGTTTTGGAACTCACCTGAAAGTGTTAGTGCCCCTTCCCTGTCCTGCTAGCACATGCAGAACCACTTGCACACTCTGAGCGTTGCTTTCAGAAAAGCTTTCTGAATTTTTCAAATGGTACAATTTATAAAAATAAGTTTCTAGCCAAGGGCAGAGCAGCATTGAATAGCTGTCTAGCAAACAAGAGCTAAGCCCAACCTCCTAAGCAACTTTTAAAATTAAGAACTAACTTAAAATGTTGTTCCTGCAGCCAAAACTTAATACAGCCATGCAGAGAGAATAATACAGCTTAGCATCATAGAGATGAAGAGTTTCTCTCTAATTAGAACTTTCTGTCAAGATAACTGAATTGTTCCCATAATAAAGATAAATGCTCTTGATAGGTTTCATGGCTCAATATCCCCTGTAAATCATAACAGAAAGATGCTTAAAGAATTGATTCAACTTATTAATTGCAAAAATAAGTAACAGATCATCTTCCAGCAACTAGATGGAACAGCATTCCTAGAGGTGTTCAAAACACAGAGCCATGGCACTTCAGGACATGGTAGCATTGGTTGAGAGATGGACTTGATATTAGAGGTCTTTTCCAACCTTAATGATTCTAACTGTAAAAAGCTCAGTATTAATAATTTCTATGTTAATTTTATATATATATATATAAAACACACACTGCATTAGTGGAGCAACTAAAGCATTACTGCCTCAAGGCTGTATTTTGCAGCTTCCCCTTACATATTCAACACAGAAGCACTGAGCCATGGGGCATTATGGAAACACTGTGTTCACAAGCATAAGCTTCTTCCTTGCCTTTTGCCAGGCCTGCAGCTGGACATTAGCCTATCTTAACCCAGGACAGTGCTGAGAGGGTATATGCCAACTGGAAAATGAGCTTCCAACGGATGGTGACACAGAACCTCTCCAAGGCTAAACCCAGAGGATTTCTTTGTGCTTTCATTCCAGACTTCACTCCTTACCCCTATTAATTTTGCATTTATGGACTTTTCTGCCACTTAACTGATAAAAGCAAACCCTTACTTCACATAAAGGCCTCTTCATTCGAATGTGAATATGATTATTTCAACATGAATTCAGACATTGTTAGTTTTATATATTGCTCTGCCAGAAGCCATGTTAGAAGTACTTGAGTTTGTGTTTACGTTGAATTTTCAACCTTGAACTGTAAGAGGCTGTTGACTAGAAAATATTACACTTTAGAATTTCTTGATTTTTCTTATTCTCCAAGAGATGAATGACAATTTTGCAGAAGATCTGAGTATAATAAAATTCAAGCTAGAACTTGATTAAAATACTATGCTGGTCCTTCCTAATTTCCTGCCTTTGGAAAGACCTAGTTTAGGTAAGAATAGAAAGCGTAGATGTATCATTTACCGAGGCATATTTCCAGTTCACAGTTTCCAGAATCTTCCTGGAATTCAAACCTTTTCAACAAAAGAAGCGGATGCTTTGGAACACTTCCAGTCTTCCTTTTGCAAGTACCACTGGCTAACAGTTTTCAGAAATTGAAATTTGATGTTAATGGGAAAAATGTTTGTATTCCCTCATACCTCTCATATTTATTACATCTGCCCATGGAAAACGTAGGAAAGCAATGCCAGAAATCCAGTAAAGGCACTCCATATGTCATTATGCAAATGCTGCCTAGAGATTGCTTTTTTTAACCAATCTGCTTTGTTTATCCAGCCTTAGTGTAATATGCATTTTCATTTTTTAACAAGCTATATGCTTGTTACCTTTTATATTAGTATGCAGAGGTAAAATAAAACAAAATGTAATTGTGTATGCTATGGAATACGTGCTGGAAGTATTGCAAAGTTAACTTTCTACTGCAGGATTTGGAGAAGTGGTAGTAGCTTGTGTGCATCAAGTCAAATTCTGATTCAGTATCTCACCAGGAGAGTAAGTTGACTGCATGTACAAGAACTAGCCAATCATTTCTACTTATAGGAAACCTTACTAGTTTTTGTTACTGTGTCTCCAGTTAAATCAACACAAAATAACTTGTCTATTTTTCTGACGAACTAGTTGCTTTATTTTAAAATTAATCACTAATAAAGATAGAAAGTATTCTGGAGTCAAGTTGCTGCACTCAGGAGATCTGAGAGCCTGAGAAAAAGGAAAAAAATGACAGTCTTCAAAGTTGAACCCAATAACAGGCACTCATTTTTTTGTACTGTTATGTGAGCACTTCATGTTCACAACCATTTCCACATCAGCTATTATAAGCTCAAATTTGAAGGCTGTCTGTATTTAATTGCAGAAGGAACAATAACCTATAGCCTGATCCAATACAGGTGACATTTGCCCTGTTCACTAGGGAGCATCTCTTAGTGTCTGAAGGAGCAACTGCCTACTGCACTAATTTAATGGCTACTTTGGAATAAACCTGCAGAGACAGTTATGTACACCCTGGTGCAGGAAGGAAATCAAAAGGGGTGAAGACTAAATGCTAAATACAGGGAATAGCACAAAGCAACTGAGACATTGTGAAGCCAGTGTAAATGGATCGACTTCCCTAAAAGCTGTGCTGTAACGTTGTCCCTGCAAATGGCTCAAGGTGTTAAATATATAAGCACAAAAACCTGCTTTAACATTTCGATTTTCATCTGGGATTCAGCACAGCCCACCAATGACAAGCACAACCCTATTTTTTTTTCTTTTCTAGTATTTCAATACTTGCTTTCACATACAGGCATCCCCAGGCACTTCAAAGGTACTGGAGCAACAGGCTACATAATTTAAGTTAAAGTGTGTTCAAAAGCAGCTGAAAGAAACCAGAGTACTACCTTCACTTTTGAAGTTCAGGAACACTTTCTTTAGCTTTTTAAATTTATAGTAGATCTACCACAGCCCTTGGGGATTCTATAACCATTGAAATGATTGAAAGAGACTATTTCCTCAGTAGGGGCTATGTGCACTTAAAACATTACCCCAAAAGCCCACCTTGCAGGACAGTTCTTATTCCAATAAGAATGTCATCATCCTAGTGCATATTTTAAAACAGATTTTGTCCTCTTTCAGGTATGATCATACCACTATTACAGAGCACACCTGAAAGCACATAAGTCAATGGAGTAACTCCTACTGAATTCACTGGGCTTTGAAATCAATTTCTTCACATTGATTTTAAATGGAGCTGAACGAGAACTTGCATGTGCTTATGGAGTTGGAACTGTGGAAAAAATACCACATTTCCCCTTATTACAATAAATAAGCTCAAGAAAATAAAAATGGCACCATTTTTGCAGCCAGTAACTCAGAATAATATCAGTAGATTTACTTATCTGAAACTGAGGACAGTAATAAACATGCTTAGATGCCTGAAATTGTGTCCCAAAAACACATGCAAATGTAAGAAATTAACTTTACCATTCATCTTCTCAACAGTACAGTATTTGAATTCATTGCTAAAGTTGCAGATTGTGGTTATGAAGCAAGGCTCTCTTGAGAACAAACTTGATGTGGGGCTTTTCTCCTTGTAAAATTATGTCTCATTGGAGGTGTTATATGTATGAACAGAGTCCACTTAGAATTGAGTTCACTGGAGCCAACAACATACAAAGTACCAGGTCTGCCCATGCATGTGTCTAACTTTCTCTCTCAGTGTATTCTTAAGCAATAGTGGCCCCAGAGGATCTCTTGATCCTAGACGTGCCACCCATGCCTCTTTGCAAATACTGTCTTTACAATGGTGTGCCATTTTCTGAAACTACCAAATAAAAAAAAAGGACTATGTGATCACAGCATTTCCTCAATGAGCACTGTTTGTCACTGTCAAGGAAGATAAAACCAGGAATGAACCATACCTTGAAAAATGAAGATAGTTAAAAGTTTCTCATCTGTCTTATAGCAATGCAATCCTTAATAAGAAATACTCCTTGCTTAGTGTGCTGAATCATGCCTACTCATGAGAGCTGGAGATGACAACACAGAGGACATAAACTCCTCATATGCAGGGGTGCAGAGCTCAAGCACCAGGCACTATGAAGGAGAGCATTCCTCATTATGCTCTCTTTCCAGGGACAGATACATTTTGGAGAAGTGAAACAGTTCTGTTAGCAACTAGGCACGTTTCTCAAGACTCCATGCAAAGTAGAAGAGGACAGTTTTAATTTTAACAAAGGGAAACAGCCAAGGCATCTCAATTTTTATTGTAATGTCCTAATTGTGAAGTATTTTCAGCAAGGTATTCTCAGTTGGTTGTAGGAACAGCACCTGTCAAACAGACTCAAACTGTCAGTACCACAGAACCAACCCCAAAAATGTATGTTAGCACCCTAAGAACTAAAAGAATCAGAGAAGTTAACATTGCTGCCTTTATAGAAATACTATGAATTGGTAAAGATTCAAGTGAAGCTAATATACTGGGCTGACAATCTGCTTTCTTTTAAAAAATAGGCTATTCAGTCTGTAAGAATAAACCCCAGAAACTATATTCTTTTGTGACAGAAGGATCATTATTGTTCCATCTTTCTTTCTTTCTAGGAAGAGGCAGTTCATCTGCAGCCAAAATTAAAGTAGCAGGGAAGAGTGGTCTGTGTCTAGAGTAGTAAACCAAATAAGGCAAACCAGTAAACAATAATCTTTACAATAAAAGTGAACTTTCACAGGCTGTAGACATGAAAACCTTCAAGGTCTTCAGTCAGGCAAAACCCTACAGACAAGTGCATTTAATCCTATGGGGAAGCTGGAGAGCTCTGAGGAAGCAGCCAGCTTTGTAGACCGACAGCAGAGCTCTGGGGAAGCATCACTCTCCTCAGACAAGAAACTGGACTTGAGGGAATCAGCTAGATTCTGCAATGGCAGAAGCTTCCGTAGGCAGCTAACAGAAGTCTACTCTGTGTACACACGAGCACAAACAACAAAATTTAGCTTGTAAAAAGGACTCATTAATTAGTATTAGTCAAAAATCCTTGAAATAGGATCTTATATGCTTAAAATTTTTTCTCTGGAATTATCTTTTCTCCATTTTCCTTGGAAGCATGTTTTTCCTCAGAAACAATTAATTCAAGATGACTTATAGTTTCTAAAATATTATACTAAAATTTCCTCAGCATAGAGAGTATTATAGATTGAAATGTTCTGTATCTTCCAATTATGGTGTCCCCTGCTTATTTCTATGCTTTGCCAGCATTCAATTACACACAAAAATGTAAGGATTATTTACCCATTTAGAAATGGTTCAATAGTTATGCTTGCATAGCACTGTCTCCCCAGTGCTTGAGAACAATTCCAAGGCAGACAGTAGCAGGGTTCACCAGCCTCTCTGGATCTGTTCCATGAGTCTTTGTAGTAGGGAACAGGGTTTGGTTAGGGGGGGGTGGGGAAAAAATGAAAACAACCAAAAAACAACATTTATGTTCAGGCAGACTCAGAACAGCGATTAAGAAATGCTGCTGATTAGCTACTAATAGGTACACAGGGTTTGGTTTGGTTTCTTTATTATGAAGGAAATACAAATCAGAGAAAAGCTGCCTGCACAGATCAAATTCATAAGGTTGAAAACAGGTCTTTTTTAAATGCAAGCCCATTTGTTCCTGTATCACATGTGGAACATTCTTTTTCTGCTGTTAGGTCCACAGTACTTATGCAGAAACCTGCCTGAGGTGAACAGGCAGAAAGTGAACACCAACCATATCCTGGGCTGCATCAAAAGGACTGTGGCCAGCAGGTCAAGAGAGGCGATTCTGCCCCTCTACATCACTCTTGTGAGACCCCACCTCCAGCACTGTGTTCAGCTCTGAAGTGCCCAGCATAAGGACATGGAACTGTTGGAACGGGTTCAGAGGAGAGCCACAAAGATGATTAGATGGCTGGAGCACCTCTCCTGTGAGAACAGGCTGAGAGAATAGGGTTTGTTCAGCCTGGAGAAGAGAAGGCTCCAGGGAGATCTTATAGCAGCCTTCTAGTAGCTGAAGGGGCTACAGGAAAGCCGTGGAGGGACTTTTTAGAAGGGCATGGAGTGATAGTATGAGGGGGGATGGTTTAAGATTGGAAGGGGTTAGATTTAGATTGGATATTAGGAAAACATTCTTTACTATGAGGGTGGTGATGCACTGGAACAGGTTTCCCAGGGAAGTGGTGGATGCCCCCTCCCTAGAGGGATTCAAGGCCAGGTTGGATGGGGCCTTGAGCAGCCTGGTCTACTGAGATATGTCCCTGTTCATGGCAGGGGGGTTGGAACTTGATGATCTTTAAGATCCCTTTCAACCCAAACCATGCTATGATTCTATGAAAATGTAACAAAGCAAATTCATGGATGGAGAAATCCATTGAGAGCTACTGAGTAGAAAAGGTATCACATTTGCCTCTCTAAGCTAGAAATCATAATAGGATAGGTAATTTTGGTGAAGTATCATGACGTGCTTGGCTTGTTCTGGTACTAGTTCTTACGTATCTGCTTTTACTTCCTCCTAGAGGCCAGAAAATAGACTCAGAAGCACCTCTACACCATCTTGCTTTGGTCAATTTTACATTCACTATGTCTCAGAATCTCTATTAAATATACAAGAACACAGTACGCCTTTGCTTCCAATTTGCAAAGAACCATTTCATCACATAGCTGTGCACATTAATCACTTTTGCTGGTAAAGCATTAACAAGCTTTTTGGTGTTATTCACATGGCTTATCTAAGGTGAATAATTGTTGAATTGGGCCATCTGCCAGCTGAGAAATTCTGTCACTTTTACTGAGTATTACACTTTACTTTGCAAGTTGATCTGTAATGAGATTCTGATGGGAATAGAAGCTTTCCAGCCAGCATAATTCAATGATGAAAAATGATTGGTATGAAATTACATTCCTTCATATTCTTCTGCTCCTTCTTTGGTTTTTTTAAGTTATAGATAAGGATTATATTACAATTTAGGGTAATATTAAGCAGAAAAAAATCAACCATCTGCACAGTAAGACTTGTAGCACTCAACACAGGAAGACTCCCCAAACTTTACTAAAATGTTTTTTCTGAAAGGGTGTTGTGTTCCATTGCCAAGAGTTTCACATAACTCCCTTAACATACCCAGAGTCCTACTTACTATCACTGCCTAGCACAAAAAAAGAAGGACACACAATGAAACTTGGGGACTCTTCAGAGAAGAGCATGTGTTGGCTCCTGCCTGCTCTGTTTCTGCTCAGGGTCTGGTGGATCATGACGTACCCTAGCAACCGACAGATCAGGATGAGCAGTGTCAGATCAGCTCAGTACATGCTTCATGTTAGGAAGGAGTCATCTGGATAAGCAGCCTGACACCTCCATCACACTTGCTTTCCTAAGGCACAGTTGACTCAGGCTAGATACACATTTATTGTCAAGGTGGTTTAACGCTGTGGAAGGAGATTAATTTTCAGTCCTACCGCAATGTTAAGTAGTGCAGGGAAGAAACATGATTGTCAGCAAGAGGCCAAATTAGTTTTCTTCTAGCCATTACCAAGCCATAGAAGTTGGCTTTGAAATGAACCAAGGTGAAAATGCTTGGCAGGCTCTCTTCCAAATCCTAAAATAATAATATATACAGATGAGAAAATTGTAAAACGACAAATTACATAAATTTTCTCCTCATATGAAAAGAAAAAAGATGCACCATTGACTATATCATACAGCAGATGATGACCCATCAGTTCTCAGAATGTCCCTGACAATTAGTGGCTTTTGCTGCTTTGATGGAGTAGTGGTCCGGGTACCCTTTTTCTTGGGCAGCATTCTCACTATTAGAAGCTGAATAGCATACGGAGCCGTATGCCCTTCTCCTTAGAAGCTAAATTCTAAGAAAAACCCACAATGAAAAAGTACAAGAACTACATGTATCTGGTAAGAGAAGACTGGCAAAATGTTATGGAAACAGGTTTACTCATTACAGGTTTTTGAAAATACGAAAACAAGTAATAGGTCAGTGAAGGTGTGAATATTTCCATTAATAACTGTGCAAACAGCTACAACAGCCTGGTGGTCAGCAGGAGGGGAAAGCCGTATGAAATTCTGGGGAAAAGACCAATTTTTATTTTAAAGCATAGATGGATCATCTTTGGTCCCTCAGTTATTTCAGGGTAGTTGCAATATTCCATTCTTCATCCAAAAAGAACATGTTTGGGATGGCTGCCTCTACATCTGTTCATCCCCAGCTCTGCCAAAAGTCAGTTTTGTGCTGCAAGCAATTGACCACAGAGGAATAGGCCATCACATAATCAATTTCTCAGAGCTTGTGTGGCCTCACACAGGTTTAGAGTGTGTTGAAGCAAGACAAGGGTTTAAGGCTGTCCCTAATTCTGCAGCTCAAGTCAAGATGAAAGGCAGCTTTATGGGCATTTACAAACTTACAGCTCTGCAAGTAACCAAACGTGTGGGGACTTGTAGCGGAGGCCTTGAAGGACATACTTACTGCTGTCATTCTCTACCTTCCTTGGACACAGTTTGTGGCACAACTGTTGTTGTTTGGGCATTTTCTACTTCCTTTCAAAGCTGCATAAACAGCAGGGCTTCCCTAAAAATCTCATTCCTTTGAAAAAAAAAAGTCTGGTTTTTAAACCACTAATACAAAACACATTACCAATCTGCCTCCAAAACCAAGTTCTGTGACCTATTTTTACTGTCTCCAGGAAAATGAGAGTCAGTCCTAAAAAATTTTCAATGAAGTAAAAAAAGAAATATTTCCTGACAAAGCAACTATTCTGAAATTTCCCAGTTGATTTAGCAAAGTCCTTCAAAGCATCCAGTTAAAAGCTCTGTGGCTTAGTTTTCTAATAAAGAGAAATAAATTAAAAAAAGAAAAATCACATTACCATCACAATGCTGTAAGTGTTACTACATTTGCAGCCACATCATTAGAGGATGCTCAGACAGTACTGGCACCAATGACCTAAAGGGACATTAGCTCTTTGTCTTCGCTGTTCTGCACAGCAGAGGAATGCTAAAGATCCATCTAAGGAAGCATTTTTGTGTCGATTGCTCAGAGGTGTTTCAGGGGACCTACCTCAGTATCTCCGGGCTCTTTGTCAGCTATTAATGATTTCAGTAAAACATGAAAAAATCTGCAAGAGCTCAAGGCTCTTGTGATTGATAGAAATTTTGTTAATGTACAAATTAACTATACATGTGGTTTTTAAATTCAATTTATGCCTGAAAATCTAACCTTGGGGGTTTGAAATAATGGGACATTAACTTCACTGCCTTTTACAAACTACCATGAAACATAAGTAAATGACAAAGATGAATAAAATCAGAATGATAAATGTTTTATAGTTGGTATTTTTTTAAAAAATAATGTTATTGACATTGAAAACCTAAGTGAAATGAATTCAGTCATTTCAGCTTAGTCCCTGGTGGACAATAGTCCACATTTCAAAAGCATCACACATAATTTGGCAAAATTGGCAGCTTTGGCTCAGATGTGGCTTAGGGCTGAGTAAGCATGCAATTCCCCTAGTGAGAGTGCCCCTTTCCTTCAGGGTTAAGGTCAATGGCTAGTCACTGTGGGGTAGAAAGGCTGATATTGTCTGCTTGTATTCATCTCAGAATTTCAGCTGCTGGTGATGCACAGCCTTCCAGTGCCAGTAAATATATTATACTCTTTCCTTAAATATACATGCACCTTCACTCTCTTCTTCTCCCAGATAAAACACACCCCTTCCCTTTCCAGGACAGGCAGCCCTTCAGTCAGTTTTATAATCCTTGTGTTCACCCTCCTCCCTTCCCCATTCCACAGTCATATTTCACCTTATACTAGATTTAAAAGATTGCCCATTCTTGACCCAGAATACAGCTGGGCAATATACTAGTTTAATGGCAGGAAAACAGGGGCATCAATGGAAATTATAGAAAATCAAATTGAACAGATGTCAGGAAGCACATCAGGCATTGTAAATGTGAGGGATGCCCATCAGACGAGGTTATAGAGGTGAAAAAACAGAACACGTAAAAAAAGCAGAGCATGAACAAGAAAACCAGCCCTCCCCCCAGCTGCCAGTGACATGCTTTAAGTGATGCATTGGGAAGGTTATTCTGTGCCACTCTTCAAAGTGACAGTGAAATCTACTGGATTATGTGATTATAAAATAAGACAAACAAGTATTATAATAACATACTGATGCTCAAAAAAATAGTTTCAAAAAAACCCTTAGTCTCATTAAAAGTTGATGGAGATTTATGTCCAGCTCAGAAGTATTAAGACATCTTAGATTTCACAGGAATTTTCCACTGATTGTAACCTACAGAAGGCCAGATTTTTGAAAAGGTGTTCAGACATTTAACACAGTAGATTGCGTCCAGGGGGAGTTTTAGAAGAGCCTAGACATCTAATTCACATTAATGACAGACTTTTGAAGAGCCCACTGTCATCCCATCGGCATTCTCAGCATTTAAATAACTTTACAGACCTGGCTTAGATTGGAGATTTTTCTGCCTTTCTGGCTACATTTGAGGAAAACAGTAGAATGAGTTTCAAATACTTTCTGGACACATGAATTTCTGCTTTCCTTCAGATCAGGTAACTCCATTCATTGAAATGGTATCACACTAGAACAACTTCTGCTTTCCTTTATCCTACTAAGTCAAGTTTAACTAGAACAGTAATCATTTTAGGTCTTGAGAGAAGAGAAATAAACCTTGCTCAAGAGAAATATCTCCCTGAAAGTATTGTTTAATTCATGAGGTATCTATTTTCTTAATGTTGTCTGATCATGTATTGTATAAAACTTTGTTAGTACTTTTAATGCTTAAGTGTGTATGCAATGCATATAAGAATAGTTTGTTCAGTCTGTGTGAAGGACTGTATTAATACACGTGACAGAGAAATGATTTAAAAGTTGCTTTAACAAGAAAAGGTATCTTGTCCAAGTAGCCTATAAATCATTCTGTGTTTGTTCAGGTATTTACTTATTTCAAAAATAAATAAGTCATAAGGTTTTCCTACTTTGTGCTGGCTAATAAAGTCTGAACAAACTGTTCCCTAACAAGGGAATGGGAGAGCCAGCATGCCGCCCCACAGGGTGCATGAGCCACAGGATGCCCAGCTGGAAGGCAGGTAGACACTCGGGACAGATGGCCCTGATAAGCTGAGAGCAAGCAGGGCCAGATCATTCCTCTGACTACACAGATCAGGTTTTTCTAAATAGATCAGAAAAATCTATGTTTATTTTAGACTATAAAACTGTACCTGGAATCCTTGGCATATAGCCACCTGTTGCTTGCAATGATGTTCATGCACAAGAGTTTAGAAGGGTCCTGCGGTACTCGGAACAGACTAAGACAGACTGAAAGCAATGTCACTCACCTACGTGTACTTACAAACACTGCAATCATACTTTTGCCTGGAAAGGTATTGCCTATTAGCACCAGCTAGTCCAGTATTACTTTTGCCAAAAAGGAGTGCAGAAGGCATTTTAGTTTCTGCACATATTGAGCAGCACTGTATGCATGTTCTGTTTCCACAGCTGCCTGTGACCATGACTGCACCAGTTTTAACCAAGACAGCAATCCAGAGTACACACTTACCTAGTTTCAGAGTAATAAGAAAATAGAAAGAAAAGGTTTGATAGCAGAAAACTTGGCCAACAGGTTCTGAAGCCATTTCAGATTTTTTATTTAAAGCCAAAGCATTTTGAAATTAATAAAAGTTTCATTTAATTAAAGATGCAAAGTCAAATAATATGCAACTCAGGCCTCAGTAGGAAGTGACGATGCAGAGAGTATCAGGGTTTACGTACACTGAGATAGACTATTTTTACTTCTACCTCCTTACAGCCCAAACCAGCTTCTTGCTCAAAATGAGACTTGCCAAAATCAGGATGTCTGACATCGAGACCAGCGTGAGAGCAAGTGTTCTCAGAAACCTAACTTTTTCTCTGCATCAGGTTCAAAATCTGAATAAATACCTGGTTACTATCACAAGATTGAATGCTTCTATGAAATCACCTTGCCCATTGTTTTGTTCATTACTTCCAGTTCTTAATTGCTTGGACCAAGCCAGGCCAGCTCATCTTTAATTGGAATAAAGAGTTAATCTTTTATACAAAGGACCCAGCTGAGACTTTGTATGTGTTCAAATGTGTAAAGGGCTTTTGGCAGTTTAGAGTGGTGTGTGGTGTTAGTGGGATTTAGCTCATTAGCAAACCACAAAGGCTCTGCTGACACTGTACTCTGGGTAAAATACATGAGGCCAACCTACACCCTGTGGACATGTACAGCATAACTACATAATAAACAGGCATTTATTAATAATTTTATCTGTCACACATGCAGAAGGAGAGGGTGAGAAGTCAAAAGCTGTCATATGTTGCAACTAAAGAGGCATAATTAAAATGATAAGTGTCATGTGATTATAACCCTTGAAGAATTAATCTAGCATGAAGCAACAATGGTATAAATACAACAGCATATGTTCCAAAAATTAATTTCACATAATAGGCAGCTGATGTAAGCACTTAGACCCAATTATGTATGGTCATACAATAGCAGCTGATGCATGGAAAATCCCTTCTATAGTGTACACTAGAATAATCCCATTATAAATGAATGAATAGAAAGACTCCTTTAAAGTCTCTGCACTAGTGTGTATTTACGGACAAATTAGAATTTATGGAAATATTATGTAGCTTTAACTTCGCCAGTGAACTGTTTTCAAGGTTTAACTTTTCAAAGGAGACACTGCTTTCTCAGTACCTCAGATCAAGAGCTGTTCTGCAGAAGCAGGGTTTGTGATGGCAGCAGTTACTGATTTAACTTTTGTTTTAAGCAATTTTAGGCTGTTTCATTTAATTTCTACTTTACTCATAGGACTCGATTCCTATCATTGTTCTATCAGGTTCTCCCTTGAAAGGGAAATGAATCTGAATACTGCATAGTTCAGAAAGGAAGAGATTTATCCTGTAATGTTCACTGGTTAATCTTGAATATTTTGGCTTCACCATTAACGTTAATTTTAACACTCTGATTATTTTTCTCCTAGTGAAAGCATGAATAGTTTATACATACACTAAGCATGTTGGTGTTTCAATTTACACTGAACATGTACACAAGTACTTTGCTCTGTTTGTCTATTGACCTCAACTCTGGTTGCGTGCAATGCAATGTCACATCCCAAGTTTCAGCTTGAGAGCACAATGTGCATCTGAAATTTTAAACCTGGAAGCACTGATAAGAATTCAGATGCACACAGATTACCTCCTGACAATGACAGAAATAAACTTATTCTAGAGAGAAACTGTATTTATTGATTAATGTTTGGCCCCGAAATCACTTTGGATGCTTGTAAGGTCAATCCGAATGACCTACCATATGTTTCAGTAGCCTTCTGTTCTCTTTCAAATTATGCAACTTTTAGTTACAAAGCTGTGGACATATCTACTACCACCACTGACCAATGGCACTTCATATGTTTCTGCTTAGAAAAGAGAGGAGCAAATTTCATTCACTCCGTCTCTGGAGTCAATATACTAAAGAGAAAACACAATGGAAGTATTATAGCACTGTGGAAAGAAAACAATGTTATCTACTCCCTGGGATTAATGCTGAACTGTAAAACAACAGTATTCTGGGTGCTATGCTAGGCAAAACAAAAACAGAAGTAGAAGCAGGGATGGAATTATCCATTCAGCTGATCACATCAAGATATATGAGACAAAAATATAAAGTCTTCAGTATAGAGAGGAAAAAATGTACAATAGGTCTCAAAAAACCCTACTTGCATTGTTGCCTAGTAGTTCTTTTTACTTGGTCACATTTTAGTCTTTCAGTGTGTTGAAGAATGAGAATGAATATGTACAGCTCATTAAACTGTATTAACTCAGTTTGTACATCCTAAAGACATCTGGAATTCAAACAGAAAGAGCAAGAGGTGGCTAAGATTTTAAGAACAAATACTACTTGTTAAGCAGACAAATTACATTATTGCAGCAATTAGCTAATGACAGAGTTACAAGTCCTTTTTTTGGGAAAGTGAAGTGTTATCTACTGAGAACATGCCACTTTGTTGGCATCTAATAACTAGTTAGGCAAAAGCTGCAGCCTGGATCCAGGTGTGCTTTCACCTGTTACCTAAGGAGAGCTAACCCTTGAAGTTTCACAGGGAGGAAGGAGTAGCCATGGCACTCAGGGGGCACGCCACGCCACAGGACAGGGGCTTACCTGTTTAGGGACTTATGGATTGAGAGTGGAATGAGCAAAATTAAACAAAACTACACTAAAATACTTGTGTCAAAACAGGATATTTCCTACCAGTTGGAAGAGGAACAAAACATTTTGGGGGGGATAAAAACACTTGAAAGAAAAATAAAATTAGAGAAGGCCAAGCACTAATTGCTTGCCTGAAATAGGAAAGGAGAGCTTCTGTTTGAAGTTAAATGCATTTACCCAGATTTTGAAATTTCACTTGACACTTAATTCCAGCCATTTGTAAACTATTGATTAAATTAAGGTTCTGAAAACATTGACACACCAGCAAATGACAAAATGGTACTTTAAGAGACTGCTAGTTACAAAACCAAACTTGCTTCTTGAAGGTAACTGTTTGCACTACATTCTTTTGGGAAAATACCCTACAAACACCACTTTATAAACACCTTTATAAAGCTTTCCAACATACCACTTCTGACAAACCGTGCAAGTTACTCCATGGCAAATAGCCACACATAAGATCTAGAATCCAAGACAAAGCACTGACAGCCCTTCAAGACTTCATTCCTCTGCAGAACAGGCAAGACCACCCCCAGCCAGTTTAGTTACATGGCTGGGATCTGCAACCTCATAAAATACAAGGATTGTTCTAATATATACCAACTGGATTGGCCCCTTGGGGACCTATTCTGCCAGGAAGGGATTATTAGACTTTGCTAGTGTCCTTACCACTCCTGGACATGACTTTAAAAAGTGGACCTCTGCAAGGACTTGTATACCAATACAGCCTGCTGTCCACAAACGTATCTTTGCATAGGAATAAGATGTCTCCATGAGTGGTATGAGATAATTCACTTCATCCAAGGATCCATCCTAAGTCCTTAAATTTTCAGCTAATTTTAGTTCAATAGACTGAATATAATTCATTACCAAAGGGCAAAGGAAGTTTATTTTATTCTACCCTGCCCTACTCAGGAATTAACATGTGCAATGATACACTGCATAGCTGTGTATGCATGGGGAATACAAGTGACCTGGCTATTGCTTTGATAATTTAGTGCTTCAGCTACAGATTTAAGGAGAAACTGCACATAGGTTTTCCTGAATGAAGTTTTACTTTTGTCAAACAAAGCCACACATTTGGGCCTGGAAATAGTAACAGCTGTAACTAAGCAAATGTTATTAAGAACGGAAATAACGAATTGGGAAGTATTTGAAGTTCTGACCTTTCACCCCAGCACTATGATTCAAGCTAACCCTGAAGACCTGACTATGATCTATCAATGATTTCTGGTTTAGATCCCCAATAGTTAATTTGTTTCACGCTGGGACAAGTTGCTTGATATCATTTAAAAAGTAAACTATTATTAATGGCACATGACCTTTTTGTGCCAAATCATGCACACAGGCTTGCCTTAAGCACTGAATAAAACAGCAATATATACACATATTACAAAACTCTGGAAACACTAAACTGAAAAACAGATTTGAATTTTGGGAATGAGTTGTACTAAATTATTTTTCTTTCACAAGGAAAGTCTTGAGTGAATGAGAAGAGCATTACTGGACTTCAGGCCATTAAAGTTATGTCCGATGAATTTACAAGTACTGGACACTTCAAAGGCCACTTCATTATGCCTTTCAAAAATACTGCTCTATTAGCAATGCATTTCATCAGTTAGAAGGGTGACGTTACTCAGTATTAAAGAAATATAGCAGGCACCTGGGGATGTACATATCCAATTTTGAATGAAATAATTTTTATGTTTTCATAGATAATAAAGAATGCTCCCTCTGAGTGGGGAAAATGCTAAGGAGCCAGAAGGTACAAGAGGATCATTCAGCGATCTTGTAAAATCCTGGCAGCACCAAGCGACACCAAGTTATATGCGTAAGGAATACTGTAGAAGGGCTACACACCAGAGCTTTATTCATGCAGTTCATTTGATCACCACTGAAATGGATCAGATTTTCTTCCTTTCTTTGCTTCCAATTTAGGTATCAAGTAAATATTTAAACTTCTCTTTGGATTAGTCATACAAAATTCACAAAAGATCTACATACAGTAGCCAAGAAGGAATAATGAATTTTCAGCAGTTTCCCTCCTAACTGTTTGAGAACAATCCTGAGATAAAAGGAAAGGTTATTACACTTGGAAAATCTTAATTCTTCAGGGAAAGAAGCACACTTTAATACCAGCAGGCAGACACCTGCTGCTCTCGAGGACTGCATGCAGATGGTGCAGCCTTGCAATTGTTATCACTCTCTGTGCCAGCTCAGAGGCAGATGATATCCTTTCTAGGGATGTGGAAAAACCCTGCCAGCACATAATCCCTCCTCACCAGCAGCATGGTCGCAAGCAGCAGTATTACCCTGGGTGCCGCTGCCATGAACTTCACTAGTGTGGCTGCATCCAAACTGCAATCTCATATTTTAAAAGACAGTATAAGCTGAATTAACTTTTTAATGACATAAGTTTAAAGCTAAATTAACAGCTTAAAGGTTCTTATTACAGGCTTAAATTTATCAAGTAAGGATCCACATGGCTGAGAGCATAGCACATCGCATGACAACATGAATGCTACAGGAGACACCTGTACCTGGTTCCTATAATTTTATGGGTTGCTACAAGGAAAGGACATGACAGGCTGCAAGCCCAACCATGCTGTACAGGTACAGATCTTGGCCAAGGGTCCAGGAATCTACAAGTGAAGAGACATAATGGAGAGTGCAGTGAAGGGCCATGAAGATAATAGAGGGATTAGACCATATCTGCCATGAAGAGCTGAGATTGTTTAGGCTAAAGAAAAAAAGGCTCAGGAAGCATCTTATAAATACCTAAAGGGAAGACGTAAACAGAACTGAGGCAGGCTCTTTCCAGTGGTGACAGAGACAGGACAAGAAGCAATGTGCTCAAATGAAAACACAGGTGGTTCTGTCTGAACATCAGGAAACACTTGAGGGTGACTGAGCACTGGCACAGATAACCCAGGGAGGTTTATGGAGTCTCCATTCTTGGAGATATTCAAAAGCCTTTTGGACAATGGTCTGGGCAACGGGGTCTAGGTGGCTCTGCTTGAACAGGTAGATTGGACCAGGTGACCTCCAGAATTCCCCTCCAACCTCAACCATTCTATGATTTTAAAAGTAATATATCAAATTATTTAAGGAAGCTTTAAGTTTATATTCACGAAGAATTCAGTTCTCAGGAACTGAGCCTTGCACACTGGATGCCAGATTCAAAAACTGCTTATCCAGTGAGGCATTGCAAGTTTACCCATACAACCTCCCAGTGCTTTTTGATACCCACATTACCAACCTGAGGATTTGGAACACTAGTGTATTCTCACTTGCTGTTGGAAACAGAGGCAAAAATGACCATATCCCCTTTCAAAATACAGATGCTGACCTTAAATGTCACATTGCTACA
Organism: Zapornia atra; assembly: GCA_013400835.1. Lineage (NCBI taxonomy): Eukaryota > Metazoa > Chordata > Aves > Gruiformes > Rallidae > Zapornia > Zapornia atra. The sequence goes on along the minus strand of VZTU01004451.1, from coordinate 88,266 downwards.
AATGAAAAGCCAATTGCTTCATACAACACTAAACAGTTTTAACTGTGAATATTGAGTCAGAAATTGTGAGCCTAGCTTCTTCTAGAATAGCAAGTACAGGGGTCCAGAGAGTAAGAGGCTAGTGAAAAGTTGCAATCAAGTGCTTTCTTAAGCCAGTGGCAAAGTGCTGGAACAGCATCTTCCTGTAGATTCAGGAAAGGACTAAATAAAGCCTCTTTGTTTTGTGCAGTTGCTCTGTTATAAAGTTCTGATGATTACCATTGCCTCCTGTAGACTGGAGCAGTATGAGCTTCATCTGACATTCTAAGCTAGTTTTCTAAGTCAATATTATCGTTGAATGGGACCCATTGATCAATCAAGTGAAGCAGTAAGGGAAA
>VZTU01004451.1:72152-87869 GCA_013400835.1 Zapornia atra | reverse complement strand
AAAAAAAAAAAAAAGATTCCAGCATGAGGGGAAAAAGGCTGCAAGCCTGGCTTGACACAGCTGAATTCTCTGCACTTTGACTGGGTTATAACCAAAGCCTGCACTGCCAAATAAACTTCATACAATTACAGCGTAGATTCAGCAGCATGCTGCAGTTAAAACAGCTTCAAGCCAAGATTTCACTTAGCGAGACCAGTAGATGAAGTTTGACCTGGCTTGAGTAGACTGAGTCATGACATGGTTTGATACAGTTATGTGGTCAAACCAAACCCTACTTAATTACAGCCTTGCCAGGAGCTTTCTAATGAGAGGTTGGTTGCAGCATTTTTCTTTCCCTATTGCCTCTTGCTTTTTGGTTTATCATATTTTAATGGGAAAAGGTGTGAAGGAAAGTATAGGAGTACATCTGAGCTGGTCCAGCAGAGCTCACAATGGTATAAGTGCCTTCTAAAACAAGGGCTGCTCTTTGTAATATCTGTCTAGATCTACCTTGCAGTCAACACTGTAAAGCTTTTTATCATACCTTTATGGCACACAGATGGCTTGTTCCTTCAAGCAGCAGGGAAAAAGGTCTATAATAAATCATCACACAGGGCTCCTCTAAGGTGAGTATGTGATAAGTACGGTGAACTAAGGCTCAGTTCTGGATAATGGTAGCAACCTGGGAAACAGAAATAATAGCTATGTGCTCAAATTCTTGCATCCCTTTCTGTAACTGAAAGTGCACTGTAATAATTAATTAGGAACATGGATATATTATTGTTTTCCTGCTGCAACTAACTTTGAAGATGACTACTAATGACCAAGAGCTGTTCACAGGTGAAGCTATTTATTCATATTCCACTGAAAATCATTGTAAACCATTTATTATCAGTTAATTAAAGGACCTTTTCTAAGCCTCCTGTAATTTTATCCTTGGCTAAAAAAAAATAAACATAAAAGTGTTCTATTGTAAGTTTTCATTTGACTTCACTATACAGCAGAGGGAGATTTCAATTATTATCAATACCACAGGTATAGCAAATAACTACCACCAAGCCACCTTTTCTTATGAAAGAGACACTGGACTAGAAATTTTTTTTCCTGATTTGTATATGCAACTACATTGCTTTCATTACTATACCATGTAAACAGTTTTCAGTAACGTGTTAAGTGACACTACTAACTTGCCATACAATTGGTTCCTCTGTGCACCTCCCAGAAGAAAATTGCATGCTCAACATGTGTGTGCAACATGGTTTTTTTCCTTTGTTCATTTTTACCCCACTTTTCCAGGAGGATAACAGTTTTCTACTAGGCTGTAGTCTAAAATATTCATAATAAAATGTTTTATCAAAACTATATCCCATTAAAATCTTAGCTTTAGAAACACAGAAAATTTAATCACATTTTCCATTCATGCCCTTTACATTCCCCCAAAATTTAACTAGCTCTTCAGAGTTGGCTGAAGTGTCCTAAATTCATCCTTAGATGTTTCTTGTGCTGCAATAATTGTGGTAACAGTCTCTACAAGGAGTCTGTTATTCACACCTACAGGCTATTTAACCATTGCCAACATGGGATAAATGATAGCCTGTGCTCACTGCTGTACAAGAGCCCCAACCCTACATAAGGAAGGGGCCAGAGTCCCACTGTTTTGGCTTCAAGTCAAAGCACCACAGCATTGACTTCATCCAGAAAAAAGTATTTAAAACACACACATTTCAATTTGGGGCACTTTATTCAAATATGAAGGCAACTAGTGACAGAAACACCCTAGAAGATTGATACGGTTTGAAGCATGTTATGTATGGCTTTGCTGTTCAACTTGCAAGTAATTTGTAAAGCGGGTCTGTCCTGACTATGAAACATTGTATCAGTGTGATTGGAATCAATAGTTCCTGCACTGTCATTTGTCACATATTTACAAGCCTGAAAAATAGTTCATTTTGTCCTGATCCTATAACTCAAAAGATTGAATCAGAACCCTGGAGGGATCTTCGAGTGCGACACATTCATTACTGGTCACTAGTCTTTGGTGATGCTACGATCACCACCACGCCAAGAAGGGAATGCAGCTTCAAATTAAAGCAGGAGTGCTGCTGCATGTGTTTCCTGTTCAAATATATTTAAAACCTGTCAGTAAGTTGTGTCCATAACTGATGGATTATCGTTAACTTAAAAGAAAAAAATTCTTTGGTAATTTGCTTTCCAGGTTTAATTGCCCTTTTTAGAGGGTCTTTCAGAATTCTTGCCTCAGCTTTTTAACACATCCCACTACTGCAATGGTCTTGAGGAACAAACTGGAGCCATGGAATAGCCAAACGAATTTACATATTCTCTTTAACCCTCCTCCCACTCTCAAATCAACTTCTGTGGAAAAATTTTAGTTTAAAACCTTCTTTCTTCAAAGAATTTTATAGTACGTCTCCTCCTAACGCTGTACCCTGAGAGCATGGCCCAGCAGCTGAACCTCCTATTACCTCTCCAAGACCAAAAATCATTTACAGCATTAAAGCAGACTGTAGTCCAAGTTCACAGTTCATTGCCACAAGGTAACACTCACTTTCCCATAGGAACAGCCTTAGGTTTACTTTCACAGACCATCTTCATGTTCTGCGAACTGCCAGGATTTCATCGTAACCCTGAACAGCAGAGGCAGAGAGATTCTGTACCAACCCTAGGTTAACAAGTGAAGCTGGTACCCTCTGAGATACCTTGTCCTCCTCCTGCTGCTGCTCAGCCTTGAAGCCACCCTCTGCCACACTCTAGCCTCCAGAACAGGAAGGATCAGATGGGAGCTTGTGGGAAGCTGTGCCCCCACATTTATCCAGAGAGGAAGCAGGGCTCCATTTCCCCCAGTCCTCTCTCCCACTGCATATATGGCAAAATATTGCTTATTTGGTAAAAAGCTCTTAGCATGGTCAATAATGCAAACACCAGCATTATCAAAGAATGAAAGGCAGTACTGAGGGCCAGTGCCCAATCACTGGATACACATATGGTCTGCATATGCACACATGGCCTAGGGTAAAAACCCTTCAGCAATATGTATTTTTCTGGTAAACCACATTTTCTGATAAAAGTAATTACTTTTGAAACATTCATGAGATTTAACAATAAGTATAATGCAGGAAGCCAAAATATCACCTATACCTAAGCAAAATGCAGAGTAATAGCTCTCAGATCAGATCTAAAATAGGAGTCCAACTCTCTGTAACAACAAAGAATTCAGTCACTATTTCAGCAAAAGTTCCCCTTGAAACTATCTGCTCTGCAAATTAACACAAGCATCAGAGCCACTTTTCAGGTTACGTAGCTTAAACTCTGTAAGAACTTCAGTTACAGTAATTCTATTTCTCAGCTAATGTGTCACAGGTATGAGAAGAGATAATACCCAAAGAGGCAGGATTAACAGAGCCAAAATGCAATTTCAGGAGGAAAAAAAAAAAAAAGAAAAAAAAAATTACTTCACTTCTACCTCATGACTGACAGTCTACAAAAATGGAGGAACATTTTCAGTGGTGTCTTGGGAGAAAAAACCCTCTGATCAAGCACTAAATGCTAGGAGTCCCTGACTCCCAGGCTCTGCCTGGGCCCTGATGAAGGTCAGTTACACCAGGAGACAAAACAACCCTTTGTTTTTCTGGCTATAACTTAGAATACACTGATAACCAGAGTACTTTTTAAGCATAATCTTAAAAAGGTTTTTCAACTCAATTGTAACAATCACACTGATTTCCAATTTTCTTTTGTTGTAATGAAGGGGTACATAAGGCTGTAGTACATTTTTACAGTATAATATATCCTGTAATTGTGTTTTGAGTGCAGAAAGGAAAAAACCAAACAGAAGTTCCCACATGAAAACTACAAGAGGACAACACCCTTGAGTACTCACACAAATTTCTTTCACTTTGTATTTTCAAAGACACAAAAAGGACTCCTCAGGAATGGCGTGGGGAAAAACTGAGGAAAAGTAAGAGATAGAAGAAACAAGCTTATGACTGAGAAGCCAGTGCAACCCTTGGGCCCTTATCAAGTACAACAGACTATCCAGCCTTGGAAAGGAGGAACGGAAAAGGAAGCATCAGGGAAACCGGTTTTGCCATTTTACTCCCCTTACCCTGCCACAAGGATAGGGAAGAGCGACACACACACCCCACCACCCTTTTCCTCTTACTCAGCCTCTCTTCTCAATATTTTTCCTAAAACAGCACAGAACTTACCACATTCTCAGCTCTGCCATGGCACTTCCCCCTTTCTCTCTTCAGCAACATTGCCACACCAGTGTCAGCACTACACTGGCATCAACGCCTTCCCACTTTCCTTGCAGTAGCTACCAGCTCACTACTTGCAACTGCCTTTTTCTCTTACATTTACAGTCTTCATCTCCTGGCTTGGTGGGTAGCAGATTAAATTCCTCTTGCCACATACTTTATATTTCCCTCCTTTATTTCAGGCTTTTTATCTCCAAGCACATGTGCTTGCCCATCTCCTTCCCCAAAAGCTTCAGAAGCTTTTTTTTCCACAGCCCTTCTATATTTTGTCATAGTTCAAACAAGCTCCTCTGGGCATCTCCCACGCCCTGAGGGCTCCTGTATGACTGAGCCACCTTCTGCTTTCTCCAGAAGTGATAGAGCAGGGTCCAGATAAAAGGTGGGATGACTGTTACCAAGTATCAGGTGTAAGAGTTTTCAGGTGTTAGGGTGCTTCCGGCTCAATAGGCAAAAGTGCCAATTTCAAAGACAGAAATCCTTATGTTTTTGTTAATTGTGTAAAATTTCTACCATGTTTTTTTTTTTTTACTGACAACAATGTTTTCTTCAAAACCCCATTACATCCACATTACAAGACTCGTTTTCTCCCTTTAGCTGAAGTAAGAATGGAGTTCCAGGACAGGGTCTATTTGTTATTTATAAACCAGATGACACAAGTTGCCCTTTCAAGTCTGACTTTATGCAGTCTTAGGCAACCAGGTAATGCCCTGCAGTCCACAGGGCACTTCTCAATACTGTGCAACCAATGGTAGACATAGTGAACAAATTCAGAGCTAAGAGGTCATGGGAATAGAAGAGGGCAGATGAAGGGTCTCTACAGAACTGGGAGTTTGCAAGAGTTAATTTTGTCCTTGCAATGATATTCAGGGCCCCAAAGCAAACCAAGAAATCCTTGCTCTGCCTGTTTCCACACCCCTTCAAACCACATTTGTGCATATCCTTCTTGTATCACTTGTCATTTGTCAGAAACATTAAGAGGGTTTAGAGCCTGTAAGCTTTTCTTAATCATCACTTGTGTTAATCTGCACACTTCCTAAATCTTCATCTCTTATCCTTAAGCATCTGATGCAGTTTAAGTAAATCACCACCATCTTCATTTGTAAAACCAGATGCAAACCTGTTAATAATTGCTGTTTAATCTTAACCCTTAATCTGTACTATAGCATCCACCCCCAAGATGATGTTTTTCTAATATTTGTCTCCTGATCTTACAGCAAACAAGAATGCTCTTAACAGGTGAAAGGCCTTACTTTAATTATACCCCTTTTCTTCTGAACTGCCTGGCCTTTGCATTTCACAAACGCATACCCAAAAAAGCAAAATGAAGAAACCGAACTGTGAGAACAAACTGGAGTTAGATATTTCCTGCATTTCCACTACATTCCCTGTATTCTTAAATACTTTCTGTCATCATGCTGCCTCACTGCTTATAATTCACACTTCCTCAGTCTGCAGGGGAATCCATTACCTGAACCAAAGCAGAAGCAACCCAAGCCTACAGCACCCAACAATTCCCTTACCTGCATATCAACTGCTCTCCTCAGACAGACCAGCAGGTACCACACACCACTCCAGCTTGCAAGTGTCCTTATGCAGTCTGCCATGGAAAGGCGTAAGATGCCATTTATCTGGTCTCCTTTGTCAGTGTGGCCTCCTGAGGTATTTCTTTTTCTGTCCCAGAGTCATTATGGCTACTACTGCATGCTCAGAAGTTACTCAGAGAAAGCTCTGTCTGCAGGGCAGAGGAGACAAGAGGCTGCTGCTCACTTCACAATGTCCTTGTAGGGAGATGAGTAGCCTGGGCCATCCTGGGGCCCCCACAGCCTGTCAGAAAAAAGCTGGGCAAGCTGTTTACCTTATTCACATAAGGGCACAACTACCACTCCTTGCTGGGGGAAACCACGAAGGCAGGATCCACACAGTTGCAGCCTGTAGCACAAGGCTGCTATGTGCTGTACACACAAGTAATTTTTCCATAGCACAAACCAGCTCCCTGCCACCCTCAACCATCCTCTGGAAGCACAGTAGCACCTTCACCTTCTGGAGTTTCAACTTCAGGAGCTCTCTGCTCCGCTCCTCTCATGCCACTGCCAGGTCAACCCCCCAGCACCTTCACAAGGCTCCTCGTAGCCTTCCCCAGGTGCTCAGAGATGGGGCCTGCCTGAGGCCTGTTAGCTCGTTTGCACTTCCTAACTTTTGCAGAAGAATATTTTCCTTAGTGCCACCTGAGGGAAAGAAGAGGTTGCTGTCACTGAGAATGGGATTTTCTGTCACCATTCAGACACAATTTGATGGTGGGTGTACAAAATCTTTCTTAAAAATCAGCAGGTGGAGCATGCCTGCCTGGCTTCTGCATTTGGGTCTTGAGTACCTTTTCTTTCCCCCTCCACACACAAGGTGATTTGCGGCCTGCACAACACGCTTGCCAGGCAGGCTCCAGATCTACCCGCTTCACTGCAGTGGGGTGAAAGTGCTGTCCCCCCTCAGGGAAGGCTGTGACAAGGAGGTGATCTGAGGCTGCGGGGGAAAGGCGGGCCTGGAGTTGGCGGGAGTCCTGCATGGCTGGGGAAGGGCCAGTCTTATGTGGAGCTGCAGGACTCCTGCAGTTCAGGATGTGAGGAGACCCCAGCCCAGGCTGGTTGGTGCCACTGAGGCCTGACAGTGCCATTCACCAGGGAAGCATTTTCCTATTTGTAATAATGACAATGTATTTAAGTACCTTAAATAATGATTTTTTAAAAAAATTTTGCTTTTAAGAGATTAGTCTTTGAAAACTTTTGAAATGTAGAAGTGGGTTAACTGAGGAGGCTCTAGCTGCACCTACAGGTAAAGCTGATCAGTGCTTAGCAAGCGCTGACTGTCTCAGCAAGGCATACTTTATCCTGTACATAGCTTTCATGATATAAAATTTTCTGTTCCACCTTCCTTGAGAGTGTGTATTTTTTTTAAGGCACCATTTGTCATCATTATAGGACTATATGAGTAGCTGTTGCAAAACCATTATAAAAATTGCTGAAGGTGGCTGCTAATAGTCTCTTTGCACATTCAGAAATCATTTCCTTTTCTATAGACTCTTGTCTCATAGTTGGGATCACTCAATAGTAAACTAAGCAGGTAGAAGAGTACATAAGATTTGTCTGAAATTGCCAAGAAACATGGAGGTTCTTGACGTGAGAAGTAGTCTAACAGAGATGTACACATACACACACAAACACATACACACACTCCCCTTCAGGTCATCAATTCTTGATACAAGAAATGAAATATTAATACTTTTGATTACAAATAGCTTCTCAGATCTATTACAGACATAGAAATTGCCTACTACATATTTTTTTTTCCAATTTAAATGTGTTTTCACTAATGTCTGATGTAGTGTTTTGGACAGGAGATGCTTGCACTGGAGGAACAGCCAGCAATGATCTTCAATGGCACTGATGTATCTGCATAAAACTTCATTTTATGGAGAAGTAGAGCACTCACATAATTCATCAAATCACAAATAGTTGACAGATCTTAACAACAGCAATCATATAGCCAGACAGCCAGAGAGTCAACACCCCCAAGCAAGCTAACACTAACCTGTGAGTAAGATGTATTACTTACATTAGTGCTTTCTCTCAGTGTGAACCATTTTCTTTTACTAGCTTTAACCATGATTTCCTGTTCTTTGCATCTGTGGAAGATTTCACAGAGTACTAAACAATAAAGAAACAGTGGCATTGCTGTCCCCTCCACACACTCGGTCTGGGAGGAAGAGAGGTTTTACTAGCTTGAGATGATGGGAGGAGGTTGTGACCATTCCCTCATCAGTCCACTTCAGTCCTCCCTGACTTTAGATTCTGGTCACAAGCAGCCCCTCAAGGGTGCCAGCAAGGGGTATTTTGTTTGTACTTACTGAACCTCCATTATTTGCTTGTGACCACAGTGATAAAACTGTGATCACTGTCATCATGGTGTAATTACAAATGGCATGCTATGGGATGTCTAGGATTTGCAGAGGTAAAGAAAGGGTTTTCTCAAGATGACCAGATAGGCTAAAACTAGTCAGGTATTTTTTTTCTTTCTTTGCAACACCAATAAAAAACAAAGCCAATGGGACTCAAAAGCTAAATTTTGTAATGTGACCCATCTCAATGCCATGTTTTAATGAGTAAAGGTCATTTTCTGTAACAAAGGCCAATGTGGTAGCGTGGCTGATGGAAACCTGGGTAGATAAGGAGCTGTGATCAAGGACCAGTGCCATAGTGCTAAATGTTAGGGTAACCCCTGAGGTTAGGGAAAAGGGATGGGTAGCTTCAAGGCTGCATTCACCCAAGGTCAGAATATGCTATAAATGTCTCAGTTCAATCAGTCTACAGAGGAATAGTACCTGCTAAACTATGAGGAGCATTTTCTACACTTATCTGCCCTCCAGACAAGGCAAAGCGTTATGGCAAAGGCTCACTCTATATATTCCATTAACACTTAACAAATGCCCAATCACTGCTTCCAAGCTGTGGATTTAGTTAGCGAACAGAAGTCTAAAGGAGTGGACATTCTCTCTTGGGTTTTGATAGCAGGAGAGGAGGTGACTGGGTGTATGAATGCTAGGACTCAGAAAGCAATTTTTCTTTGTATGTAGTAAGCCAGAGGAAAAAATAGCAGGGAACAAAGCAAGCAGGAGTGTACTCTACAGCAAGAAGGCATTTTATGGGAGAAGCCCCTAACACATTGGAAAGCAAAAAGAGTATGCCACCTTCTGATCATCACTCAGTCACTCAAATATGTAAGATAAGTGATAGCCTTAAGCCAACAGGACACTGATAGAGAAAGGGAAAGACGAACCTATCACCGAAGGGGTACAGCAAAGAATTTCACAGGCTGGTTTTGAGACTGGCTGTACATAATCGTATTCACTTCCATTTACCTATTAGTAAAACAGAGGTTTCCAGAGCTTAAAGAGCTAGTTCTCATAAGGGGTTTTGATATGAAAAGCTCTCCAAAGGAAGTAAGAAGAAAACAGCACACCTGATGAAAAAAAGGTTCATGCCAAGCTTGTTTACAGGAGCTGAATGAAAACTGGAAAAAGCTGTGTCAGGTGTAAGAATCATTCCTACTCTTGTGGCCATCATTCGTGCATTATCTAAGCATTGCTACACTGCAACTTGAAGCAGAAAAAGTAGCTCCCTGTGGTAGTTGGGTTTATTAACTCATAGACCTGAGGAGTAAGTTGTGACAGAGCCAGCATTTGCATCAAGGCTTGCTTAGCTCCCAGGCAATGGCTTTTTCTCAAGATTATGTTTCTAATGCCAGTGAAGGAAGCAAACCTGATACTTATCTTCCTGTTTCCCTCTGCTTTGCAGCCTTCTTTGGGAGTTTGCATTTCCCATGAACTCATATCGCTTGCACAGTAGCTTGCATTTTGTACAGCAGGGAGAGATTCAAACTCTTTTTACAGTGCTGGCAGTCTGTTAGCCAAACTGTCTCTTTGAGTCAGAACTTTTGGAAGTGGTATGTCTATTGCTGATGAGACACTAGGTCAATGATGAGGGTGATAGACATCCTTGGATTTTAAGGTAATTAATGTGAAAGAACCCTTAGATGTAGGGGTTCATGGATTTGTTTTATATAAAGCTCAGGCATTTGCAATACCGGGGTGTTCATTAATAACACGTGGTATTAGGTTTCTCCTGAGTAAAACAACACTGGGGAGAGGTGAGGTTTATCTTCCCCTCCATGAGGTATATCTTCCCCCTACACTCCATTTAACATTCTCCAAACACATTCAAAGGGGCCTAGCACTCCTGTTTATACACGTTTCCCCACTTTAATATTTGTCACTTGACTATTCACAGTGGGGATTTTGATACAAATAGTGATGCTAAACAACACACGTGTTTTAATAGAGACATGTGCTCCCAACAGAGTTGCAGCTAGGAAACTGCAGAGAGCATGTTAACTGAATTTTTATAAGCACATAGCTCAGCTGAACAAAAAATACAAGGTCAGTTATCTACTGTTTCTGAATGTCCTCAGTCTTTAAGTTAACCACTTACTGTTCGGATCCCAAATGCAGTTTCAGCATCTGGAGGCAACATAGCCATCTCTCCTCTTGTGTATCAGACTTCAGCACAATGATATGTAGCCAACTATGCATTTCCATATAAAGCAGACTAAACATTCTAATAAAACATTTTTTCCTCCCCAAGTGTATGAAGAATTTAATGAATTTATAAAAATAAGTTAGCAGATGAATTGGAAGCAAAAAAAAAGTTTTTGTAAAAATGAAAATGTTTCAAAACCTGAAGGTCAAATGTTTCACTTTAGATCAAAAAATAAATCTTCAACATATAGAGAAGCACAAGCTTGGAAATTCCTGAATAAGAAAAGTGATTCCATATTTTTCACTGAAAAAAAAAAATCCAAACCAGTGTTTCTTTTTCATTCCAATTCTTGTTTTGTCTCAGATCTGCAATGATGTAACGCTTCAGTGTACTGGCTCAGTCCTGGGCCTCTCCTAATAGGAACTGCCAAATATGCCAAATAGTGGCAATTACGTGATGGCTTTGTGATGTGGACCATTGCCCATTAGGGACTCATCTTTGGCAACCAAACTGATTTATCTTAGGTCCCTAGGATGGATTATACTGACTTTCCAAATATAAAGGCCTCTGCCATTAACACGGTTTAATCCCTACTATAAACATAAATACAGGCTTAAAATTGGTTGTGTCTTCTTAGGGTTGATATACAGGATGCTAAATATCTTGAATATCATGACTACTGGGTTATACTTGCCAAAACCCCAACTGACTATTAAAGTTAATTTTTTTGTCTTATTTTATTATATTTAGTGTCCAATTAAAGGGGCGAGATATTTGCTACTACCCTCTTTATTCAACCTATTCTTAAAACTATAGTTATATTTTCTCTTTAATTGGAAAATCCCTGAACATCCCAGAACTCAGCCATGAACTGCTTGTCTGAGGTTCCCCCACAGAATGCTGCCTGCATTTTCTAGTTGTCGCATATGTTTAATTTAATTACAATTAATGAGTTACAATTTACCCTAAGGGAAAACTAGCTTTTGTTGACAAAGAGGTGTTTAGTGAATGGCATTCAAATTCATGACCTAGACCTCAAATTAACAGGCTGTCCATTAAGAATGCATGAGTAGGTTTAAAGACTGCATTTATCTGTCATGGTCCTTTAAATCCTCTGTGATGTTTTAAAAAAGACAATCAAAACAGTGCAATACTGTAAAAGAGATTAAAATATTACCTTTGATGGTATTTTTTTCACTGCAAAATGTTGTGTTCTACTGGATTATAGTTCAGAAAGAGACCACGATGAATTAAGGTCCGACTTTTAAACCCTGTTCTGCTTTTAATGAAGGACACATAAGTACTGATGCCACTTTCCTTCATGCAAGAAATGCTAGGACTCCAACAAAGTAAATTATCAGATACACTCTTCCCTATTACCTAAGCAGTAGGGGTACTGCACTGATGTATTTGGAAGAGGAAGTGTAGGCTCAAGTGCGATGAAAAGGTGAGTCAAATTTCACAGCTAAGTTAAGCAAACAATTAAAATCACATGTCCTTGGAGACTTTCATTCCAACTTCTGGACCACAAAAGCTACTTTCAGATCTATATTTTTAGATTTTAACAGGGTATAAAATTTAAGAATACCAATTCCAAATGAAATGGGAAAATGTTTTTTACAGTACTTGAGAAATCTATATGATCAAATAACAATGTCCAAGAGTCTTTATATGATGCAGTAAAAGATATGGTCTAGTTTTGAGAGTTCAGCTCATATTTATCTAACCAATGCCAGTGTCCTTTGCATATTGTTTTCTTATTTCAGGAGTGGATGAAACAACCTGCAGGATCACATTCAGCCTGTGGAAAGCAAGCAGAGCAGAGGTACACTACCATTGCGTAGACGATTTTGCAAAATCTTTTGGATTAAACTGTGGTAAACACTAGATTAAGGTTATGACTTTAGTGTTTTTATCCCTCTGACCTATGTCTAGGGCTGACATATATCATCAAGTTTCTCAGAAACATTTATGTGTTTCCAATTTTTTAAAATATTCATTAGGATGTGCTTTCAGTGATTTCTCAAAGCCACAATTTTGTCAGATTTCTGCTTCATTCTGCATCTTATTTCTCAGTGAAATGCAGTAGTAATATATGAAAATAAAAATCATCACTAACACAACACAAACACCTATGTAGATTTAAGCTGCTAATGTACTAAACCAAGTTGATATTTCAGAGAGTTGTTGCATTTGTCCAGTTGTGCCAGGATTTCTCTGTTATCCCAGACCATGCTGTTGGAGTTCTCTGTTATCTGATTGTTAGAAAAACAGAAAGTTAAATATTGTCATGAATAAAGTCTTGCAGGGAACAGCCATGGAGCATTATTACTACAAGTAGGAAGTACTCTTTTTAGCATGCTAAAAAATTGCTGCAAGAACAGATCCCACCTGATTAAACTGAGAATGGCACTGCTTTTTGCTTCTACTCTTTCAAAGGATTCAAGTTTATCTGATGCTGGGTGCTTGTGTGTGCCTGCTGGCTAGGACAGATGTGAGCAGAGGTGAGGGCATTAGGCATCACAAGGAGCTGGCATGCTGACATCTCTTCTCTCAGAGTGGTGTTCTGGATGGGCACTGCTCTTGCTATAACTTGTCATCTGGACAGGGATTATCACAGAGTCTTGACATGCAAGTTATTTATTCAGTCTGGATCGGGGTATTTCTGGAATTCAGTGACAGTAGATGTACATGTGACATGACACACTTGATTATGCTGGGTACAAACTTGCTCCTGTATTTTCAGAAGAGAACACTTTGAGAAGCAATGAGTCTTTTCACTAGTGAGAGTTCCTTTCAATTTGACTACTTTACAAGGCTTTTACAATTTAAAAAGTTCATAATGAAACTCAGATTCAAGTCAGACTTTCCAAATAAGGAAATCTAAGGTGCATCTATATTCATGTGCTCAACATAAAATATTTTTGTCCTCATATTTATCCACCAGTATCTATAATCTTTCTTTACTTTAAATTACTGTAAGTTAACAGCATTAACTGTTAGTTTTTGGTGATAAAAATCAGACTACTAATGGATGAAAACAAGAATCCAAATCTGAGACACTTTTGAAAAATATGGCAAACAGTACAATAAAGGTCTTCTATCAATATGTAAACTGATGTACTTTACTAAGTCTGTGTGAAAGACAAGTAATAGTAATGCAGGAAAATAGAATTATAATCGCTCTACACTAACTGGAAAGAGCCAGGCAAAAAACCAGAGGAAATTGTGATGCACAGCATCCAAGAATGTATGCTCAGCAAACTCCTATACCTAAAATACATCAAATCTTTCCCACTTTGGAATTACCTGTTTTTATTAGCTTGTTAAAACGCATCCTCTGATTGGGGTATTGCAGAGCATTTGGTAAGAGAAGTCTGGGGAACAAAATTCCATCAGTTAACTCCTGTTTCCCACATAACCTTGCTTAGAATACTAAAAACTAAAAAGGCACTCTAGGAATAGTTCAGTACGAATGTAACCATCCGTAAGAGTGCATTTTGTTTTAAGCTCACACATGTACAAACCTGCTGTCTATACTGGGGAACCAGTCCCAGAAAGCTCGGGCTAACTGTTCTCTCCAGATATCCACTAAGAATCTGTAAGTGTCTGAATGGGAGCCCTTTGCTATTTAGATAGCGAGAGATAAGATTTCTTCTTTAAATATTAGCTGTCAAACTGTGTTATGTCTTATTATGTTTCATCAGATTGGCATTCAGCATGATGAGGTTTAACAGCACATGCTGATAACGCACAAATAGTGTAACATAATTTAGGAATAAAATTAAAGGGCAGTAGACTATTTTCAGCTCAGATACCTGCTTATCAATGTTCTGAGAGAGAACACAATTCAACCACAACAGGGAATGTAATTCATGTTCACAAAACTGGCAAGTTCTTTTCACTGGCTAGCTAAATTAGAACAGCAGCTGTGTGGTCTGCACAGGGACTTGTGACTATTTTCAATCACCATAATATTTGCACTGTACTTTCAAGGTATGTATGTTTTGTAGTTGCCATAAGAAAAAAATCCCATTTGAGAAATATTCTCTGGGTTACATGTTTTGGATGAGTATGTAAGTGGCATCTGTGCTGTGTCCAGTACAAATAACATCGGTTTGAGAAGCATCAAAGGGCAGTTTCTAAACAGTTCAACCAGACTACAGAATGTCTTATTAAACATGCTGAGAGCATTGTATGCATCACAGATTATATACACCTTTAAACCCTTTTCATCAAGAAGAAAGGTTAGCACTCCACTGAGATACCTTCTGAAAGTGAAAGAGACTGCTGATTTTAATAGGTTAGCCAAGTCTGTAATCTAATTCTCTCACAAAAACTTGGGTTCCAGTGTTGTAAGAACTCAGTGGGACTCAATTTTTAGTACACATCTTCCTTGTAATTTTTTCATTTTCTCCTAATTTTGACAGCTATTGTATTAATGTCAGAGAATTTCTTACTGCATTCCCTTTCTCCCCTAAACTTCCATTACAGGTTGCATTCCAAAAGATGAATATTTGTGCATGGTTGGGAATTAAAACGCTGACCTTCGGTAGACTTTTTTTTCCTCTCAGTGTTTTTCCGACTATCTGCTCTGTACCTGACAAATGAGGCAGTGAGGTCCCTCCATATTCTGTTTGGGGTCTATTGGCTGAGGAACTCTTGGTCATCCTACCTGCCTGACGTCTAGGATCATGATGAATTGTCTCCAACTCTAGCCTCAGATTGTTTTTTAACATTTAATTTAGTTTCTTCCTGTGCTTGGATGAACATGGCCATGTTATGGATTTCTGCTCTAATGTACACCAGCAGGTTGGAAGAACAAGCCTCAGCAAGCTGTGGAAATAAGAGAGGCTGGATCAATAGTCAAGGTCATGACCCTGGCTCTGATTTTGTACACTGTCCTGAGATTTTCTCCCCTTAAAAGCCTCTGACTGCTTCTAATGTGGATCCAAGTGCATATTGAGAGAGAAATTCTTAACAATCAACCCCCCAAAAGAGTAGGTGTAGCTGGATCCTCTTACCTTTTGCATCTTACGTACAGAGCTGACAAGGAATGTGCCTCTGCATCTAGTCTAAAAAAATGACTTATTCTACACATTGTCCCAGGCAACCTTTTTGATAAAGAGATAGGACATGGTAAATTTTGTCATCTGGTGCTGTAAAAACATTCAGTCATTCAGAGAATAATTCAGACACTACTAGTTCGATATTAACTGCTATATCCCACTTTAATGAACATGCATAATTGTTATATAAGCTAAAGACTAAAAACCAGTCATTTCACAAGTAGACTAAAAACCAGTCATTTCACAAGTATACCTTGACTATAAAAAGTAGAAAATACTGCCGTAAACTGTTGTGATAAAGAAACA
>VZTU01004451.1:0-71554 GCA_013400835.1 Zapornia atra | reverse complement strand
AAAGGAAAGGAAGGGAAAGGAAAGGAAAGGAAAGGAAAGGAAAGGAAAGGAAAGGAAAGGAAAGGAAAGGAAAGGATTGTAAAGGTATTCACTGATAAATTGTTATATCTGTTAAAACCCAGCCCACAATGATGTGCAGTCAATACAATAAACAATTCAGTCTCCAGTGGAGATGAGCAAAAGAATTTCTCACATAAAGAAGCAACCTTTTTTGTTGTTTCTGTAGAAGACTGAAAAAATCACTTTTTGTTTGGCCCCTGTTTCTGACTGTCATTTAGCAGAACAGAAAGCTATATATTGCAATGGAGGGAGAGAGCTGAAGGTCAGTCAAGAAATTCAGCTTGTTGCATCACACTGTCTTGATCTGAATCTGATCTGCATGCTCAGCAGGGAGATAGCTGCAGACAACTGCAACAAATACTAAAAGAAAAGGAAAGCATTGCTTACAAATGTTTCCCATATTTGACTTTTTTTATATGTAAATTGGCTTCCTAATCAAGGGAACAGGAATTTTTAGTGCTTCATGTGGTAAAAATCGGGAGCTTGCACAATGTGAGAAAGAGAAAGATAAGTGAGCTTTATGAATTGACACAGTAAGGTTGTCCAGAGGTATTTAGGTCTCTCATGGGATCTTTAGTCAATGTAAATTAGATGTGTAGTGGTTTTGAAAAATCTCACTCTATGCCTATTGCATGTTGAAGTGACAAATCACTTCTAATAATAGTCACTGAGCCCTGCTACCCATTATAAAGAAAAGGTAGAGGACTTTGCTTTAGCTTTGGAATTGTCCATTTGGTCTTATCCTCCAGCTTGGAATTTAGGCATTTCTCTTCTATATGGTGAGGACTAATCAGACTCCTCTCTTGTACAAAAATTTATACTTATACACCTGATGGTAGCACCACCATGCTAAGTTCCTTAAGCAAATTTACTTGCTCGAAATACACCATGTCTATCTGTAGGAAAAATATGCAATAATATTTCACCAAATCTGATGCTGCAGAATGATAATACATGACTGGGTGTGATAACTGAGGAGAGTCAGAGGAATTGGTTAAAAATAATAAAAGGAATAAAGCCTTGTTGTTATAAAAGATACCAAATTCTGCACTGCTTAGAATAGATGAACAAGAAAGAGCATACCGTTTGTAGTACTATAGTAGGATGCAGACCCATAAGTATAACATTATTACTGCTATGGGGTTAAATTTTCTCTTCCATTATGTCTCATTTACACTGCCCCATCAGCAGAAAGGGCTTAGTAACCTAATAGCTGTGATTAGCTGATGTACAAAGGAATTAATTTACATGGATGTGCAACACAGCCTACTGCATTGGTCCACACATACTATATATACTATATTTTCCCAGGATGTTCTACAAGATCCAACAGAAGGATGAGAGGGAGGGAACCCATGTCCCAGACAGAGTACTCTACTGCAGTAAAGCACACGCCCCACAAGAGGCCTAGAAAAAGTTTTGCCATAGTCTTTTTGAGTATTTTCTGATGTTTTTTCTTGATTCTTACCTTGGCTGTACCAACCACTTCCTCACTGTTCAGGGCAGCTGTTGTGTTGCCACAAATCTTTCTCCTTTGCCAATGTATTTTATTTCAGTGATTCATTTGGCTACTAAGAAAAATAGTATTTCTGAGCAACGTTATCCCATGCTGGCAAACTGCCCAACAAAAAATATATCTGGAAGAACTGAGCATAAGACAGGGAACTGGGAAATTCTGTTCCTTGATTCTGGCTTACATGATCTATGTTTTGGTTGGACACAGACTTTCAGAAGCAACCCTGTTGGGTGGGGTTTATTTTTGTATATTCTGTGTTTGATTTTCAGGACTCAATTTCTAAAAGAAAAGAGTGCCTTGACAACAGCCATAGTTACATATCTGCAAATTATATACTGCTATCTTCTTCTAAATATATTATTTCTCATTAGGCAATTAAGCCTTGCAAATAAAAGGACTTTGGGAAAAAAACAATCTGTCAAACCATCTGAAATGTTATAAAAAGTATATAATAAAAGGGTGTCTTTTATTCATATTTTTGTTTATGATTAACCCTCACTTATCATAACTTTCTGGGGAAAATCCACCTCTGTACAGAGAACTGCAAGGGTAGTTGCATCCCAAACAGAACTAGCTCGGGTTTCAGTGAAAAGCAGTTAAGAGCTGCCATTTTTTGCCATCTTTGAAAGCTAGAATATCTCTGCAGACGTTAGTAAGGCAGTATCAGCTGTGTCTGTGCATGGGATTTTCAAACTATCACCACATAGATGTGGATTTGATACTTAATAAATAAAATTTTTTATTTTGATGATGGAAACATGTCTAATAGAGAAAATAGAATATGCCAAAGTCTAAATCTGTAGAGATAGAGGTAGATACACAGGAAAGGAAAGGACAAATAACTTTAGTTTAGTGGAAATGATCCAGGATTTAAGAATGGAAATTCTCTAAGGAAGACAATGGTAAATGCTTTTAGTTTCCTTCATGGAGATAGAGTCATAGAATCATAGAATGGTCTGGGTTGAAGGGACTCCAAGGATCGTAGAGTTCCAACCTCTCTGCCCCAGACAGGGTCACCAACCTCCAGGCCTGGATCTAAACAAGGTTTCCCAGGGCCCCAGTAGCAGATAGCATAGCATGTGCAGCAAAGCATTGGGAAGCAGCATTTTACACAAATAGTTTCTGTGTAACTATGTAGCAAAATGGTTTTTTACTTTTCCAGAACACCTATCACACCATACTGTTCTTTCAAATGCATTTGTCCTATTTACACTATGAAAACCAGCTATTTATATCTCAGTTGTATTCAAACAAACAATGCCTTTTGGAAAACATTTGCTAGCTTAAATTTTGCTTTTGTACAGTCTGTTGGAATCTGGCCAGAAAAAATTGAGATCAAGGTGACTTAAGGTGACAAATTTGAACTGAATTAGGAATAACCAATAATATTATTATTTAATAAGGTACATAGTGCCTGCTGGGTGAAACTGGGTAGTCTCTGGTACTCCAAGTAACCCTGAAGAGTTGCACTTTGACAACTACATTCCCCGTCTTTCGGAAAAATCCCTAGGAAGTTGTGTCACGATCTGTTAAAGAGCCAGAGTCCAATTGGATCACAAGCATGTTTATTGATTTCCATACACAAGATGGTCCAGGTTCCTTTCTCAGTTACATGTGTGTGAGCTCGCTGAAGTGAACAGAATTGCTCAGATGCAACTGATAGTAGCACCTGGCCTCCTCAGTACTGAAAAGCATTTCACAATACTGCACGCGATCCCAAAATGGTTTTGCACTTACACAACAAAAAAAGATGCTGAAAGAGTCTCCTCTTTTGAGGAATAGGATAGGGAGGTTAGGGACTGTGGATGATGCATAACCATGTAACCCTAAGACTTCCCAGCAGACACTGCTCCCTTTTGCCTTCTCATTTCCCATCATCCACTTCTAGCTGTAATGAGTGATTGCTCCCAATGTACCATAAACTCCAATTCACATTTCCAAACAGTTAACCAAGAGCGGTAAAACACAATCCACATAAAACACGTTTGTCAGTCTCCAAGATCAAATTAGGCTGGTATTGGCTATCCAGAAACATTTCAGTGTGCTTGAGTCCTTCCGTTCTCTGAGAGAGAAAAGTAAAAGTCACCAATATTGTCACTGCTGTTATCAATGTCACCTCAGATGCAAACCTTTTCTTTCTTGTACTGTTTACTAGAGTAAGAGTTAAGAGAGCTCAAGAGTGTGTTTATTGTAGGAAGAAAAGGAAAAGGCTCATTTTAGCATCTGTTTCTTCCTCTCAATTCCTTCTTTTTATGCTACAGAGCTTGCTCTGTCTGATGAGACACAATGTCATATTAAACCTGTCTACCTCTCTCTCTTTTGCTCACTCCACCAGAAAGTGGTTCTTGCTTTTGAGTGCACATGCTCTTTCCATTTCTACTGGTGACTTTTTCCCAACACTTCTAAACATAGTGCAGAATTCCTTTGTCCTTAAGATGTATTTCCCTTGGCTCTGTATATTCTCTACTAGTGCAGCATGTGCAAATCACGCACAGGTTTTGCTGCATCTCAATACAAAAGCAAAAATCAGCAGCAACTTGGACAAACGGTGCTATTTATTCTCTGATATACCATGCAGAGAACACAAAATGCAAAAGTCCTCTTACAACTAAGGCCTACCAACACTTGCTATGTACAAGATACAGCCTTTTGCAGTGCTCGCTGCAATCTAATCCTGATTTTATTAATAGGAGATAAATCAAAAAGTACCTTTCAAGTCAAAAAGAAAGAATGAATTTTCTTGGCTCTGTAAAAAATACTGTCTCAAAAAAACTCTTGTGAATTTCTTCTTCAACCTTACCCTTGTTTCATGACTTACAGCCTCCAGTTTGTGTCCCTGGTGAAACGATCACTACCTACCCATCTGAACTGACCTCCCTCTCTCTCCCCTCTGAGTGCAGATGAATAAGCAAAGAGATCACAAGATTAACTCTTCTGTACAACAGGCATCTCCTGGATGTTGTGAACAATGCATATATAACACGCAAGGACAGGCCAGACTTCCAAACCCCTATTCTCTTTAGATGCCAGCAGCACCCCAGCATCTTAATTAACTTTTGCACTCTCTTTTTTTTTTTTGATATGCTGGATTCTTGCATAAATTGTTCCTACTTAGAGGAAACTCTGAAAAAAATCTGATTTATAGTATGCCAACCACTTCAGTTTCCACCAGCTTTGGAAAACATGGAATAACATAAATACATGAAGAAAAGCAGCCAAGTAAAAATCATCAGGCCATCAAACTGAGTAAAATCTATCTCAGTTATATGAAAGCAAGAGAAAACTTCATATTTACCCGATACTGCCTTTCAGTCAAAAAAAAAAAGGTTATTCTTTCCATCTGGCTCCAGGTACTAGGTTTAGACAAGACTCGTAGGGAAAGGATAGTTCACGCTTTGTCTCTTGTTCAAACACTCCTTCACTGCAAATTCTGGAAACACAACTTTGATTGGGCACAATTCCCCTGCCACTCCACAGACCAAACTGAGATGAGGCCAATTATGAGAATCTTTCATCTTGCAGAAGTGAGGTATCAAAGAGTGTAGTTTTATAGAGGGAAAAACTTCTAGTGAGACATTATCACATGTGTTACACTGACACATGGGACTATGGACATAAAAGATCAATGAAGTAGAATACTAAAAGGTCAGAATTCAAGATTTCCTGAATATTCAAGGATTTAGCATATATTTTGTTCAGACTGTTGAAGAAATCCAATTTAAATGAAAAAGACCTTGCTTGCAGAATGCCTGGTCAACTTCCCAGACCTTCTCTACTTGTTAGTGTAGAGAGTCAAAGAAGAAATAAACATTTTTTTTTTAATGGAAGCATCAGCCTTAAGTAGTTTTTATTCTCATCAGCTAACAGCTCCTGTATTTTCCCAGAAATGGTACTTTAACAAATACAGCTACAGGATTGTTTAAAGGTAGATGAGATCCTCTTTAGAAAACAAAAATAATTAATTTTCTTTTTTATTAGTGTACTGTGAGTTTAGTCTCTTAAGAAATGTCTTTTTTTTACAATTCTATTTATATTAAAAATTCCAAAACTATTTAAAATCATCCCAGAAAGTATGGCAATTATATCTAAAACCAGGCATTTGAGAAGTATAGCTTTAATTACAGTCATTTTTGAAAAGGAAAAGCTTGACTGAAAGCTACCTAAACAGTCCGAAATTTTCCCTGAGAAAAAAATATTCGTATTCAGGAAGAATTTGTAGACTTGCAGAACTTCTTAAAAAAAAGAAGGGTTTTGCCTCCCTTCTCTCTCCTTTTCTCACCCCCACAAACTCCTCAGAAACACACATAGGCACAAAACAGACAGGAGAGATGTTTGTGAAAACTGCAGTTTCCGCAATCAAAAGTACAACATTTACTATGGCTTTTATCAAAGATTTCAATTCCCTCATCTTAAGGAAAATGACCCTTTTATTTTGTTGTGGACATAAAATTATGGCCCAGGGAAAATTGGAAGCATTTCTGTTGAGGGAAATCAATTTTCTCACTGCCATATATGATCAACATGTCACAGCCATCACCTAGATAATAATAGTAAAGTACAAGTAAAATGGCTGGTAATACTGGCTTCAGGAAAAAAAAAAAAAAGCAAGATAACACCTTTTTTTCCCAAACATGTTTGCAACAAAAAAAAGAAGAAAGAATGCAAAGGTTTCTCCTGTGATCATAGCCTTTCAGAACAGGAGTGTTTTATTCTGTATATTGATAGTCTGAAGTGTTGATGAAGCTGATGAGAAATTTGGTCTTCCTGGAAAATAGTCAGTGCTTTGTGTGAGCTGTGCTTGGTCCTTTTCAATCAGCTTGTTAATGGGTGGCTAATAGTAAGGAGATGTGACCAGCCTGAGATTACCCAGGAGTATGTTTATGTAGAGGCAACAGTCAGAGCACAGAAGCATCTTCTTAATTTGGATACTACAGACAAAGGAAACATCAAATCTGACCTTGCTAGGGAAATGTTAATGGCTTCTACTCATCCTCCTTCTTCCACTTAGCATTTCTTGTGCCACACCTTGAGAAGCTTCCCGGCAGAAGTGTGCATTAGCAGAACTCTACCCTTACAAAACCCTGGCCCAGACAAGAAGAAAACATTACAAGTAATTAAATGGTCTTTTGATGTTCACTTCAACAGATGTAATACGTCACCGCAGTTAAGCACATCTCCAGTGATGCCACAGTAGTGTATACCTGGTAATTCAGAACTCTGTTAAACAAAAGGAAACTGTCCAGTTTTTCAGGTTAAAAGTTAAATGGTGCAAAGTAAAAATGAAGAAACTACAGTTGAAAAGGCTAAGAACTGCAACACTGGAAACAAGAACAGATATCAATGCTAATTTTAGTTCATTAAAGAAACCGAAATGGTCTAGAATCCTTCAAGGCCTGATAACAACTTATAGTAAATAGTTTCTAAAAACTATCATTTTTTCCAGTGTGGAGAACATGCAGTATGGGCAACAACTAGGAGGGGCTGGAAGCCATTGTGCATCGGGAAAACTATGATACAATTGCTGTCACTGAAACATGGTGCTGCATTGGGTGGCTATAAACTCTAGAAGGGATAGGCGTGGAAGACGTGATGGGGTAGGTCTGTATGTTAGGTGTGTTTTGATTGTTTAGAGCTTAATGATGGTGGTGATAGGGTTGAGTGTTCATGGGTAAGAATCAGGGGGAAGGCTACCAAGGCAGATATCATGGTGGGAGTCTTTTTATAGACCACTCAACCAGGATGAAGAGGCAGATGCAATATTCTATTAGCAGCTGGGAGAAGACTCAATCCCTAGCCCTAACAAGTCTCATGGAGGGTTTCAACTTACCAGATGTCTGCTGGAAATACAGTACGATAGAGAGGAAACAGTCTAGGAGGCTCCTGGAGCATATGGAAGATAACTTCCTGACACGGCTAGGGAGTGAGCCAACTAGGGGAAGCGCCAAGGGAAGTTGGAGATCAAGTGCACCCTCAGTTAGTCTGCAGATGACACCAAGTGGGCAGGAGTGTTGATCTGCTTGAGGGTAAGAAGACTCTACAGAGGCATCTGGACAGGCTGAATCAATGGGCTGAGGTCAATTGTATGAGGCTCAACAAGGCGAGTGTCAGGTCTTGCACTTGGGTCACAACAACCCCATGCAATGCTACAGACTTGGGGAAGAGTGGCCAGTAGTCTGCATGGTGGGAAAGGTCCTGGGGTTGCTGGTCAACAGCTGACTGAATATGAGCTGGCAGTGTGCCCAGATAGCCAAGGCAGCCAACAGCATCCTGGTTTGTATCAGAAATAGTGTGGCCAGCAGGACTAGGGAAGTGATCGTACCCCTGTACTCAACACTGGTGAGTCTGCACTTTGAGTACTGTGCTCAGTTTTGGGCCCCTCACTGCAAGAAATTGAGGTGCTGGAGCATGTTCAGAGAAGGGCAATGAAGTGGTGAAGGGTCTAGAGCACAAGTCTTATGAGGAGTAGCTCAGGGAACTGGAGTTTAACCTAGATAAAAAAAGGCTGAGGAGAGAGCTTACTGCCCTCTACAATTACCTGAAAGGTGGTTGCGGTCGGGTGGGTGTCAGTGTCTTCTCCCAAGTAACAAGTGATAGGACCAGAAATGGCCTCAAGTTGCATCAGGGGAGGTTTAGATTGGATATTAGGAAACATGTCTTCAGCAAAAGACAGGCTACCCTGGGAAGTGGTTGAGTTACCATTCCTGGAGGGATTTAAAAGACATGTAGATGTGGTGCTCAGGGACATAGTTTAGTGGTGGACTTGGCATGGTTAGGTTAATGGGTGGACTTGATGGTCTTAAAGATCTTTTCTGACCCAAAGGATTCTATGATTCTATTCTATATTTCTCATCATACTTAATTGTGGAAATCAACTAATTATGCCTGGAAATAAAATGCTTCCTTGGTAAGTTAAGCCATTTTCACACAGTAGAATAAAATAGTAACGATTTGTTGGCATGATTAGCAATCACCCACATTTTTAACCCTTGCTATTGCAGATGAAGACTCTGAGCAAGAAGTTAGTACAGTGCTGATGAGGATGCCAGAAGACAGCTAGTGCTAACAATTTCCATTAACAACAGAACCATCACTGCCGCCTTCCGTACTGCCGAGCTTTCCCCTAATACAGGAAGTAGGAGCAGAGAAATACTGCAAAAACTCATTATTTTAATTTTTTTTTTTAGCTGAAGAGTGATGATTGGTTTAGAGCCTTGAAACTAGCCTCCTCTAGTATGAAAAAAGCCCAGGCTCCATGTACAGAGCACTTCATATTAACAAGGCCCCATTCACAAACAGTCAACACGAGTGAAACTTGTGCTTTGACTGTCAGATTCCCATGAGAATTCCTGTGAGAGGTAGTGAGAAAAAGGACCAGATAAGGTCCTCTCATTAACAACAAAAGCGAGGAAGAGACTTTCTATTTAGGTGGTAAGCAGCAAAAGTGTCTAAACACTCCAGTAGTCCAATTCGTTGCTAATCTGCATAAAACAAAGAGTATGTGTGTATTTATTGTGGGAATTACTGTGAATTACATGAAAGTCCACTGTCTCCTCAGCTTGCCAAAGTGCTGAAGAATAAAACTAGTGTGGCTACTAACAGGCTTAAAAGCAAGCATCTGCTTTATTAGATGAGGAGCTCTGTAATAATTGATGAAGGTTAAACATTAAATTCTCCAAGCCTATCCGATCATTCTAAGAATATGCAATGCCATGACATGATTCAAATTTAAATACAGTCTGGAAGCGTGCTTCTAAGGAGTAAAAAGTATAACTGAAATGTGCTAAAAATACAGTGAAGACCTTTCAAATCCTTTTTTAGCCTTTAATCCATTATTTAGCACTTCATTCTTTAAAAGAAACCTGCAGAGCTACATCCTCAGAAGCTCAACCTTGAAACAAAGTGTTTTTAGACATGCACAGAAAGCATTAGCAGCTTTCATTGCAAAATGACACCTGTGCACCCATATGTCCTGATCCCTGAAGTCATACTTCAGAGTATAGACTTATTCATTCAAAAACACTTGAGCTGATTTATATCAAAGTACCTGTTCCTGGCTACACAGACTAAGTAAATGTCCAGCTCAGACAGCAAACACTGTTGTCTTGAAATCTTTCATTCTGTTATATTATCATGCATTTATCATTATGGTGTTTCATACCCACATACCCCTAAATATTTGGTTTTGGTTGTAGGCAGACCTGAGTGTCATGGAAAGCTGACCTGCAAGTAAGTAAGAGGAAAATCTTATCTGTGGCCTTGGAGAAAAGGAGATAAAAATGAAGGGAAAGTTTGAGTAGTGTGAGCAAAATTTTTTTAAAGCTAAATTAAGTAAATGTCCTGTAGTCAGTTATTAACTCCACATGGTTAATGTGGCAGTTTGGTCTAGAAAGGTTATCTCCAGTAACATTTCTTAACATTTTCATAATGTTATCAAGAATTAAAAAGGTAACATTTATCAAACATTCACAGTGTCTGTGAGTCAGAACAAAGAGCAGCCACACAGTTGTGATAACATCCAAGCTGTCAGTTAGAAGCAAGTCCAAATACCTTGGAGATATTTGCTTTTGGATGATGCATTCTTTGTCATGTAAAAATGTAACTTTTCAAAGTACACGTGTTACTGATTAAGTTGAAGTCAGAAAATCTTATTTCCTTCTAATTATTCCTAAAGCCCTATGCAAAAGATGGAGAAGGATAATCAAAGGGATGATCCAGATAAAAGCATGAAGAGAAATCAAAGGGCCCAATCCTCCAAATCCTTCGATGATTAGTCTTTAATCTGCAGTGAGATTGCTCATGTGAAACAGAATTTACAGGATCAGATCTTAAATCTCCCAACTGCATTTTTCCTAAGAAAAGAGGTGGATTAAAATCCAGACCTAATATCTCATTGTGTCTGGCAATGTCAGAGGAACAATGGCAGCAACCATCCAGTCTAAATGACTCATATCATTGCAGCAGGGTTCAATTTGGTCAGCTAAGGGTAATCCCCAATGCAATGAGTGGAACACTTTTGGTTATAGCACTTCATGCTAGAACCCTTGTGCATGAAGCTACTGAATCCATACAAGTGACCATGCTAAAGGCAGCTAAGAAGCAATGATTCCCAAACCAAGCAGCATAACCTCTGATTGAAAAGCTCCCTATCGTTTCAAAATAAGAGCAAGGAGCTCTGCCTTCTCTTTCTATACATTTCCAGCAAGAGCTACCTATTGCCCAGATGTTTGAAGTGGCTTGGGGCTAAGGCACTGTGTTCTGATTTAGATTTGAACAGTTATACTTATGTGGAGACTATTCAGAAAAGCACATTGTGAAGTGAGAAAATCTAGAGGCTTGAAAAACAAGGAGCTAAACAGCTCCTGCTACAATCCAGATCTGGTTTAGGTTCACTATCAACCACTCATTTCCCAAACAGATCTAGGCAGTATCTGGCTGCCTTCTGTATTAACTTCTGTATTAACAGCTCTCATCCTGACGCATTACTGGTCAATAATAAATAACTTGGGAAGAGTAAATAGGTGAATAGAATTACTAGTTACAATCTCTAACAAATTAAAAGGCATCAAATCAATATTATGTTTCAGTGGGACTCCACACTTTCCAATTCACTCAATACTTCCTAAAATTATCATTTCACTAGTTAATCAGGGATTATTTAAATTATGTGTTAGCTATGGCTTTGCTGTCTGTGTGTCTTCCATTAAATCCAGTAAATCCTGCATCAGGAAGCTGGACTGGAAGGATGAGAGGCACCTGCTCACATTCCTGTGTTGTAGGTACATACAAAGGCCACAGATGGGATTCTGCACCTCTGTCCTTGGCTTGCAGCCCCTCCTATGGGAGGAGTGAGCAGATAGGCTGGCTTTGCTTCTGCGTCAGTGGGACAGGAGGCATGGAAAAGGGAGCAGCATAAGAGCTCCGGTAACTTCTAACTGTTGAGCTCCCTAGGACTCCCAAATGCCGCCATTTCTCAGTAGGGAGAATGTAATTCTGTTCTACATTCTCCTTCTTTCCCAGACTTGCTAATCCCTTAACATAAAATAGATCAAAATGATAGTTTGCTCCTTGCCTTCATTCTGTTTTGGAGAATATGTTACTTTGCTTTCTGATGCCTTGACTCCTCCGTAGAATATAACAAGTCTTAGAATAAACCTACTAATCAGATCTGTGTACATTACAGATTCCACTGGCCTTCTTGATAAGCACTATGCAAATCCCTTCTCAAAACATGTTGTGGGTTTTGTAGCAAAGTGCAGAAGCAAAATGCAAAAGTAGCAAACCAGCATTGTTAATTCATTGGGTTTTTTGAAAGTATACGCTTTGAAATATTTGCTATTTTATCTAATATTTGATATTAATTACACCCAGTGATGTTCTCATCAGAGTGGTGATTAGAATTACCAAGGCTAGTCCAGGAGGAAGAACCGATTCAAATCCTGATCTAAGTTATAACCAACAAGTACAGGGTGATCTTTTGATTTCAGTGACATCCCTCTATATTTACTCTAGCCTAACCAAGATCAGAATCAGGCTTTCTTTAAAGATATTGTTCTCCCTGATGCCTTCTCAGATTAATTGGCACAATTACATCTTTCTTCCCCTCTCCCACCTCAGGTCGATCGTTATGTCAGAGACTTACAAGCTCTGTTGATTCAGAGCTGAATGAGTGCTGTAGGGAAACGAGTTACAATGGTCCCCCTCGTCTCGAAAGGTCCAAACTCTTTGGGTTTTGATGTAGAAGTCACAAAAATACAGTAACCTGTCATTCACTCAGACTTGCTCTTCTTCATCTGAAGGGTAAGAGATACTTCCAGAATGCAATGGGCTTTCTCCTTTCACCTGTGAAGCACTTCATGAAACCCTTATATGCACTTATTACTTCTTCAGCTACTGGACTAAAAAGACTATTGGCATTCACAGTCAGAAAGTAATCTTTCAACTGGAGAATTGCTAAGCCAGAGGGGATAGTTTAGTGATCTAAACATCTAGGATCAAATTAAACTTTGGTGCAAGAGAAAGCAACTCAGCTGACTTCAATGGAACTGTGCTCATTTACATCAGAAGTAAATTTGTCCCACAGGACTGTGTGGAAACACAGCAGCCAGGGATGAATTAAGAGCAGTTTGTCAACTCAGCAATATGACAGGAGGTTTTGTATAGAATGCTAGGGTAGGAAGGGCTATTGGGAAAAAAAATGGAATCCTTATTTTCCTGAAAGATACAGCACACACTGAAATGAAGAAGGCTTGGCTTGGAAATGTGTTTGTAAATATATGGCATCTCATACAGAAAAAAAATAATCCCTCCCCCTTTTGTTTCAGAAATTCTCATTTCCTTGCTTATTTCCTCCAAATATTACTTGGAGTCATCATTGGTTTACAAAAATACTCATCAAGACATCATATCAAAATATGCTCAAATAGTTGCTTTCTTTAAATAAAAAGTTGTTTCATGTAGTAAAAAAACCCAACAACCAACCAACAACTAAACAACATGAAATATAAAGAGAAGCTTAAGGTTTGTCATGTATTTACCTAAGCTCTAAATCGTAGCAGGCAGGAAGATGCTTCTGGTAACTTTCTTCTAGAATCTGCTAGTAATGTGCAAGTGATAATAGTGTTTTGTCCTGTTCAGTTTTATCTTTCAAAATCATTTGCTCAAGTAACTGACAAATTTTCATCAGTACAGAAAATGTTGATAGACACATTTCAATTGACTATCCCATACACAGTATGCATAATGTCACTTAGAAATCAATTAAATAAGACTTTGCAAAATTTCCTCACTTTTCCACTCTATTTCTCTGTTCTTGTTTCCATTGTGTTAAAAAAAAAACCCAAAACCCTTCTTATTTTAGCCCATGGGAAACAATTAATGCTGCATTTTCTGTTTTCCACTGCACTCTGACTATATATTTTCATTATTTCAGCAAGGTTAAGTAATCAAAATTTTAATTAAAAAATAAAGACCAAAATATGATTATTAACATAAATGTAATTTTCAGACTTGCTGTCTCAAACATTTACAGGGAAAGGGGAAATCAAGAGCAGCTCCTGTTCTCTCCTCTCCTGTTTAAATTTCCAGGGGAAAAGGCTGTGGGTTAGTAGCGTGCAAAGACAAGGTTCCAATACTAGAAATCTCCCAACCAGAAAGTTGTATTTTGGGCCTGTGTTTCCCAGACCTTGGCAATAGCAAAGTCCCTAAGTGCTGTTAGATGGCAATTACACCTTAAGCAAAAAGATATTGCAGATCATTGATTCCTGCAAATCTCCTCTCCTTTGAAGCAGCAGCACTTGCTTATGAATGAAGATACACACACTTTCACCTTGAAATCACACAAACCTATTTTCTCTATTTAGTCCTGGAAGGACATGAATTAGATGCTCCAAATTGGATACATCTCATCTTCAGAAAAGAGGTTTGATTCTGAGAGCCTCACAAGCAGGTGAGATACTTCTGTGAGCAGGCTCAGCAATACTACTGAGACTACTTAGGGGAGTGAGAATTAAGAATATGAAGTCTGCAGAATGCAGTTCGTGTTTGTTTTGGACCTAAACACTCTTAGCTCTACTCAGGTGAGTGAGATCCAAGCCCTGCAGCTACCTCCCACCTGAATACTCGTGCAGGTTAGGATTCCTTCAGGGAGGAAGACTGCTCTGTGTGAAACTATACAGTTGATTGGCAGAGGAAAAAAATAGTAGAATTAAGCTCTTCTTTGATTTTACGGAACATTGACTTCTGCAAATGTGACCTTAAATTCAAATTGATTTGATCTTAAATGCAGGAGATTTCATCTACCTTCCAGGCAAATATGCTCCATATGTTAAATACCAGTAAATATAGTTAAGTTCTCCATTGTCTATGAATGGAATACAGAACAGCTTTTCTGTAAAGACCAGATTCTCCCTTAGCAGCAGAGGATTTAAAAGGTCAGAACTAGTAATGATCAGCTGAAAACAAGGGCTTGCCTGAAAGCTGTTAGAGGGTTTGCATTTCCAGTAGGTCCTAAAGCCCATTGCTTGACAGTCATGACAGAAAAATTCAGGTGAACAGAACCTGGTGCTTTTTTTGTCCTGGTGGTGCCGTTTTCTTCCTTCACTTTCTGATGATGAACAATAAAATTGCAATGTTATTTTTAGGAAGTATAATCAATAGTCCCCCAAGTTCAGGATTTAAACTGACCACCACTCAGTGGGGTAAGAAAATAACTTTTTTATTTGTTATCTCATAATTGCTCACTGTAAGGTTTTGCAATTTTTCTTAAGATTTCTTCAATATTTTTGGCTACTTACTTGTTATGCAGCCCTCTGATATTGTTCTGGATAGCCTCTATTTTTAGTTCTTGGATCATATATCCTGGGAAGAAGAGGGATGCTATTCTGTCTCCCAGAGACAGATTGCCCCTCAGTGCTAAAAGCTGGCAAAGGAAAAAAAAACAAAACCAAAAACAACAGCAAAGTGCTCCTGGCAGAAGGCTTGATGGAAGCTTTAGGGGACTAATTCTGATATGTTTATTTTCTTTTTAATGGGTTCTCAGCTGAGGAGAACAAATGTCTCTTCCTGCATCTAGAAGCATAAGCATTTATTGGTCCAGATAAGGCACAGAGAAGAAATATTATTCAGGGTGTACTATAAGTCATCACCATGTCTCTTCAGGTAAAATACCAAAGTATTTCTGTTGCAGAGTTTTCATTGTGCTGCTCTGTGCAGCACATACTGAACATACTCTCCTAGACTTACCCTGTAATAGCCTCTTAGGTAAAAGTATTTCTGATATCATTAACAGAAAATGCAGTTCCCTTGGGCATGGGAAGTGTGTACTTTCAGTAGAAGGGTACACACTCATCTGCATATTCTGAACCCTCCAGAAGCTAGGAGAGGTTTGAGAAGCTTTGACAAGTCAAGGGTTGCAGTGTCCCAACTCTGATAAGCATACACTGGGAATCCCTACTGCCTCTATGCTGCTTAAGCAGTACTCCATCGTCCAGGGCAAATGGAGCTTGCTGTATTTTCCTCTTCTCAACCCATATCACAAGAAATGCCTTGTTTTTTAACACTGGCATTGGATTAAGCCATCAGTACACATGGAAATCCCTTTCCCAGCTTTTCAGGATGTGGACCTCACCACAAACATATGGGATTATTTTCAAAGCGTCTGGGAAAGGAAAACACACCGATACTGGTTAGATATGTTTCAGAATGTTGTCAGCATAAAGTGCAAAAATCCATCTCCCTGTGCTCACACTGAGGTTGGCTGGTGAATGTACGACTGAGCTGACATTCAGTGTCCTTGTAATGAATCAAGTCTATGTCTCTACAGAAATCAGGGTTTACAGCCGTGTGCTCTGGGTTTATAGCAGGAGTAGTCTTACAGATCTGTGTTTCCTGTATGTATTTCAAATTGCTTTAAACTGTAAGCTTTCCTTTGCAAAGTATTCTTTAGAAAGTAAACCTCCTAATCACCTTGTATGTTCTGGATCACCTCCTCAGCTCTCACACTAGGTTTCATTATGACTGCATCTGTGTTGGCATGTAAAACTGCTCAGAGGGAAAGCAAAATGGTCAATAAATCCTATTTCCCAAAATGAATATTCATCTGGGCGACTTTGGGGTGATTCAGTGGAATTGGCCAGGGAGAAAACTTGTGGAAACTAGTCCTTTTTATGACTTCCAGTATCTATCTACTTGGGCTGTCAACGCATCAAGCCCTCTAAGCAGACTTCGGCTATCTGATGTGCCTTTGTGATGACAATGACATTACTCTCAAAGGACACTCAAGGAGGTTTCTAGGTTGCCACTAGTTGAACAAACAGGTTTTGATGGTAGTCTAAACACATGCTGGTGTCAGGCTCTCAGAAGGAACAATAGAGATGCCAGGTGTCAACTCTGGGAGGTGCTCTGGAATACAGGGAATTGCTGGAGCCATGTCAGACACAGTGGGAATAGTGACAGCAGGGATCAGTGAAACCACAAGCCATCTGGGTAACTCCTGCATTCCACAGTTGATGGATGTGAGAAAGCCATGGCTGCCATTTTATCAACAGCATCTCCTTTAGATACTGGCAACTTGCTCACTTTAAGCCAGTTATTAATGGCACCATTTGAAGAGTCTGCGCCGCTACTGTGCAGACAATTCCAATCCCAGGTTCTGCTCAGGCAAAATCATTCATATAAATATCAGTTAATGAGAATTTAATTGCATATCCTTATCATCATAAATACTGAAAAGTTTGTATATAATATGTGCTAAAGAACACATTGAATTTCAGTTTGCGATTAATTTCAGTTTGCTGTTTATGCACAGCATATGGATTTCAACTTTTCCCTTGACACTGGCATTGTTGAAACAACCACTTGATCTATTAAATTTTTTGAGTAGCTCTTTAAATTATAAATAGTGCCCAGTTGTTTATTTCAAGTGCTTTCAGTACTCCAAATGTGGTTTAATTGTATTTGAAAACTGCCAAATATCAATGGAGATCAATCCTGTTCCATTGATCTGTTTATGCAGTTAAACATGTAGAATATCAGATTCAGGCTCTAACATATTTAAATACTCCTCTATTGATCAGCTGCTGCCATGATCCAGCACAGATGATGGCATAGATGATTACAGGAAACTGCCTGCTCTGGTTTGTTCAACTGATACCTCCATCTTTCCAAAGGTATCATGGAAAAACTGATCCACGGCTCAAAACCAGAGGGTCAGTCAGATGGGTGCACACGGTTGCCATACAAAAATGCTCAGTTCATGGAAAGATTTCCCATCTGATGGACGAGACTACAAAAACATACTGTGGGAAAGTACATCAAAGTCCTGCACCTTACTGCCTGAATGTGACAAGAGGTGAGTTAGGGAGGTCAGACAATCTTTGTTTCTTCATGCAGGCAACCAACTACTCCCCAGGGCTCTTTGTTCAGCTGAAGGATAAAGGTCTAAACTTTCAACACAGAACTGTCTTCTGTAGGAGATTACAGGACAAAAATGCAGAAATGCCAGATCTTGTGATGATGTTACTTTAGTTTATGGGATTATTATGGGATCTCAGTTAGAGAACTCCACAAGCAAGTAAAAAAATACTTTGCTTCAACCCAAAACACTTAGGACAGATTTTCTAGAACTAAATAAATGTCCCTTTTCTTTGTTAGCTGTTTTGAATATCCATGAAAAAGTTGAACAGGAAACATCGATCTCTTGTTTGTAGTCCAGAACTAATTGGGCACAGAGAGAGCACGTGGGCAAGGATGAAGTGTTCCCAATACCACGTACAAATCAGAGCCAGATATCTGAGGAAAATCAGTCTCTTGCTAGTGATGAGGTTGCAAGGGAGCAGTTCTGTGATGGCATCTCCCACAGAGCAGAGAGGAAAGCGCCTCTCATGTCTCCTAGCCATCCACAGCTAAGGGAAGGCAGCAAAAGACAGAAGGAGATGAGGGTTTAGGTCTTTGGAAAAGAGAGGGAGTGGGATGGATTAAAGAGTGAAACTACTCTAAAGGATTGGCTGAGCCTTTCTAGGTGAGGAGATAAAGGAAATCCACGTTTAGTTCCAGACAGCGCCTAATGCACGTGACAATACTGCAGAGAGAAGAGTGGTCTTCCTGGGCAGAGGGGCTCAGAAAGACTCAGCATTGCTATGGATGAGTAAGCAAAGCTTCATGCAGTCCAGTACCTCTGAGACCTGAATGCTTTATTTCTTGTGCTTCTTTGGGAGTCCCAGCTAGCAGTGTAACACCATGGTGAAAGCCAACAACAAATAGCAACTACATATAAATTGCTCTGTGGGATTTTGGGTGAGTGCAACAACCCATCATTATTATTGTGCTTCACCAGCTAGTAAAGGTAAGTAAGAAATTGTCCTTGTGAAGTTTTCTTCAAAACTGAACCTTGCTTCAGGCCTTAAGTAAACAGCCTCTGGGAACAGGTGCACGTGGGACTGGCACTGTGTTATCAGCTATGTACCTTTTCCTGGACTGTACACAAGACAGTGTTTGAACAAAGTCTAAATGTTTTTAAACTTTTCTTCTTATGCTAAAATAAAGCCAACTCTATAGTTTAAGATCACCTACGTACATGCTATGAGGTTATATTGTTGCCTCTGGAATTAGTTCATACGGTACTAGATTAAAAGAAAAAGATTTTTTCAATAAAAGTGATAATTATTGTAACTTTTCCTTACAGGAATTTTTGAGGAGAATATACTGCATCTACTTTAGACTCAGGACTCACTTTATAGTTGATTACTGTCCTTGTCAGGACTTGAAGGTTTCAGCAGCCGCTGCAAATGAATTTTGACACAGATATAACAATCACAGTATTGTGCACATTAAGAAATGTGAAATAAGGAAAAGTAAGGTTGTGTTGAGTGTAGCAGACTTCCTTCTTAGCAGGAGTCAAGCATTGCAAGTAATGTGCCTGTAATAGCAACTTGAACTAGCACTCATCAATATTTCTAAATTACTAAGAAGAATCTAGCTAATCATTAGTTTCTTTACACCTTCTGGCAACCTTGTAAAGATTGCTCTGAGTTAATATAAATCCCATAAAGTTCACAAAATGTCCTATGACTACTGGAACTTTGTGGGAACCACGAATTTAATAACCAACCAAGAGTTTATGATACAAAACGTTTGTTGAAGCTACCTTGGTATCTGAGAGTGACTGACAGTGTGATGAATGATGATTGCTGGGCTAGCTTTGAACAAGTGTTCTTCCTCCAGCAAAGTCAAACAGACCTTGCAGAGGAAGTTACAGAATTTGCTTTTAGTTAAGGGAACTCAGAGATCAAAATCCATATGCCAAATCTTTAAAACTCTGAATCCAACCTCAGGAGCGGGTGATTCTTCTCAGAGGAATCTCTCTGGAGCTGTCATTGCTACGTATTGGGTAAAGGCTCTCATCAGATTCTTTGCAGAGTGCTTCAAAGCAGGCAGGGAGGGCAGTAAATGTTGTCTTTGTGTAAGTGAATTTGAAAGCCTCTGTTAAAACTTCACCATCTATGTTTAAAGGCTTAACATTCACAGATCCCTCTTCTTGTCACAGACAATACACACCATAGCATTCATTCACAAATGCAAACCAGTGTCTCACATAAAGTGGAAAAAATAAGGATAGAAGGGGGTAAAATATGCAGGAAGCTATTCTATCCCCATATGGCCTGAAATTTGCTCAGGGTATTATACATGTGATTAGCAACTGTCTGTCAACTAAAGGAAAAAAAAACTTGAAAAATTTAAGGAGGATATGGCTTTTACAGAAGATGCAGTGGTCAAATGATAAATATAGGAAGCAGAATCATAACTTTCTGCCTCAAAGACGAAGTCTTTGAAGACAAGCACAATAAGTGTTACGATTTTCCTATTTTTGTTTGTTGGCATGTTTGCTAAAACCTGCCTCCTAAGCCAAATCTATCAATTGTATTGTTCTGATCCAATTGTCAGAACCAAAATGAGACCTATTTATGCTTAAAATATCTTTAAGATTGATCAATATATGTGTATATAAAAGTACAGAACAGTTTGATGTGGCAGTATTATTGATTATGATTGGACATGGGCTAATACACATAAAGATTGGTGTGTAATATATATGTGCAGTAGGAGGAGCTAAGCATTGCCACATCTATTCTTCCTGCAGTCCTATAGCTGACATTCCATAATGTAAATGCAATCTTCACTTTCACTTTTAAAATAGGACTCAATAAGGAATATACAATAGCAGATATAAATAATACATGTACATACCCATACAGATATGCACCTACGTACAAGACTCGACTCAAAATACTTTAGAATCAGTGAGTCTGTTTCAGTGGTGACAGCAAATGAATGTGATGTTTTAAATACATCTTTACAATCTTAAATCTGAATGCATTTAAAACCCTACCAAACCATTTAATCTAACATCTCTAATAGGAAATATTTTATGTCTTAGCATTTATGTTTCAGAAGCAGTCATTATAATCACATACAATTATACCCACATTATAAACACATACAATTTTGTCTCTCTGGCAGTAGAATTTTTTGGATTTCTGTACCAGATAAACTCTGATAGTGTATTCATGCCATGCTTTCTTAAAACACCGCTCAATATCTCATGGTGGATTCAGAGCAATTGCTCTTTAGGATTACTCTTACTTTAGGATTACTCTACACTTACCTCTGTTTTGAAAGTACAATGAAGCTTCTCAAGAGAAGAAAAATTACATTTAAGCTCTTAATATAATGTTTCTCTTACTTTTATAGTAATCAGTGGTTGATAGCATCTAACTGATATTTTATTTATCTACATACTTACCTAGCTCCCACCACTATTCTATCTAACCGATTCACAAACCCTTATGAACTTACACTCACAAAACTCCCATGAAGCTGGAAATTATTCCTCAATTTATGTGAGAGCAGAGACTTAAAGAGAATCACATGGCTTGCCCGAGAGCATATGAGGAGTTGGAACTTTAATCACATGCAAGTCTTCTAAATTTCAGTTCAGGAGAACAGCATGTCTTTATAAAATGTTCTGATGCTTCAGTTACACTTGCTACTTTATTTTACATGCACTTCAGTTTTGTCCCTCTCATTGGTAGGTAGCTAACAAGTAAAAGCTGTAACGAAGCAGGCACAACTTTCTCATCTGATAGTTACATAACAATACCAAGAAGAAAAGCTACCTTTATCAAGTTATGCAGTATGTCCTATCAAATACAGTACTTATATTTTCTCTACATTTATGTACAGAATGAGACCTTACATGAGCTGGTTTTCCTGCATTTATTCTATTAAAAAACCCTTACAGCTTGGTTTAGAAAGGTCAGCAACTTCTGAAACACCATTTTTGATTCTCTTCCTTGTCAGCAGCTGTGGCAGAGCAGAGCCCACCATATTCCCAGCAGTGAAATGGTTGTGTCTACTTAGCTAATTTCCCCACACCCTCTGTGGCTCAGTGGTGGCATATGCCCAGTGTCTTCCCAGGCCTGAAAGAAAAGGAACTCATATTCTGCCAGAGTTCAGCCAAGACCACAGAAGAGATGAAATAGAAGATAATGTAGTAATACTGCAGCGGGATAAACCCATGTGGGACCTCGATTCTTTTCAAAGTGACACGTTACAGACATAAACCTGTGTTGGAGGGATCAAATCTCTACCAGCAGCAAGAGCTAAGCTCTTCAAAATTCAGCAGGGTTCAGATCTCCCACCTGGGCTTGCTCCCATCCTTCAGAGAGATGAAAATGTAATAGGAGACTCTAGCAAGAACATGTATTTTCAGCTCCATGATTTGATTAATATTGGTAGAGCACTTTCAAGATGACTCATACTGCATACCATGTGGTTCTCTTGGAGAGGATTCAATCCACTTTTGTACTAACTTTTATCACATCCAGGAATGCACAAACACTACACTTAACATATACTCTATTACGCTGCATGTACCCCCTGTGTCTATATCTGTAAAGGCAAATCAAATGTGACTAGGACTGTTTCCTGGCAGCAAAGCCAACTGCCAGAGGAAGACCTGGACGAATGGTTGATATAAAACCTCTTTTACTCTCCAGAAGATCATGGATATATTCCGACACTTCCTAGCAGGTATGGCCATTAGGAGTGTATTAGTTATTGTAGATCAAGAACATGGAGATTTTTCCATCATTTTATCAACATATATGGATTCCCATACCCAAGAATGTTCCCTTACTCTGATTTACCAGTACAGATACAGCATCTGTTTCTAGAGTCACCTCACAGTGAGGACCCAGGCATGGGTCCTGCTCATAGATACAGTACTATGACCATGAAAAAATAATAGAAATACCTCATTAAAAAAACCAGAGTAGTACTGAATTTCATGGAGTTGGGCTCAAACAGACCAAGGTTGTCAGAGAAGCACAGTTGTAGGTTAGTTATGCCCATTTTTTTCCTATAAACTTTTAGGCATTCTATTTTCACTGTTACTTAATTTTTAAGGATAACTCCAGGCACCCAGGCTTAGTAGTGTGATTTCATTAGTAGAAATTAATTCATTAGTAGTAGTTGAACTACCTATCATCACTGGTAAAAGGTAAGATGAGCCAAGCCTAGGTGCTGTCAGTATATTTGCAGTTGCTCTTCTCACCATGGGCACCGTGCTCTGAGGACAGAAAGGGAACAGGAGTGTGTCTGCTGGGAAGGAAGCGTATGAGGGCAGAGGAGGATACAGTACTCTGCCTTTAGCTCTAGATGCCAAAGCAGAGCTTTAACCACTGGCTGCCACTGAGGATCCTGCAGGACCTTTCACAAGAACAGCTCAATGCATTTCACTTAGTTGTCACATTTTAAAAAACCACTGTTGTGCAATAGCATTGGTGTGGAATCGAAGCTGAATTTCACCATAGAGATAGCTACACTTCAGTGGTGGGTGAAGTGATCCCAGCAGACTTTGTAAAGCACTTTGGGATTCTTACAGATGAAAGGTGCTATATAAATGTCAGGTATTGTTATACACCACTTAGGAGAAATGTTTCCATTTATTCCTCTGGATTTACTGTCGAACATTTAGAGATAATCATCATTGCTGATAATAACAGTGGGAATAGCATCTTGAATGCTGCAGACTGTGTAGATTGTTCTGTATTCTGCTGGTCTGTAACAGGAGGTTGCATACTGATAAGTAGGAGGAATTTTTTGACAATACCATTATGGAGAACTAGCTATTTTTCATATTATACGGTCAAAGTGCAACTGTCAGAGTTATTTACATGGCTGCATCATTTACAGCCCAGGATTACTGAAAAGATTCAGCAAAAAGGTAAGCTGCTTTCACAATGATATTCAAACCAGCCTAGTACAACAGCTTCCTGTAGTAGGGTCATTTGTTTTATTGTATTACCCCTCTGTATTTGTCTAAGTTCTACTCATTCATTTTATTAATAGATTTTATTCAAATGCATGGTAGCTGTTTCTAACAATGCCTACCCAAGCACTAGCTAGAATTTGTTAGAGGTGCCACTGTTTACCCTAACATGAGTGCCTTTACATTTTGGTGTTTTGTCTGGGGGTGGCAGAGGGGAAGGGGAGGCACTTTTCTTTTTATCATAACAGAATTCCAAAGGTAGTCCAGTATTGATTTTAATAGGAGTGTAAAAGGCAGATTATTTCTGCCAGGTAGATGGATAATTTCAGCTATGCTTTAACAAAGCAAATGTTCTTTATAATCCTGAAAACAATCCTGCCCCAGCAATTCTCTCAACTGAGTAACACCCGAATATAAAGACAACCCTAACATTCCCCCTTCCTCTGCTGCTTCCCAAGTCTCTCCTCTCAGATTTCTGCCTTCCAGTTGGGGTATCTCATTAACCTGCAGGCTCTATCCCTGCCTCATTATCTTCCCCTGAACATCTGAGAGAGGCAGAAGCCAAGCTGTATTAACCCACTGATTGCTGCTGACCAAGTGATGCCCCTGAGCCCTTTTGGAAGCAGCTCTGGCTGCTGGAGGCTGTGGTCCAGGACTGAATACTGGATAGGAAAAAAGGAGTAATCTACTGTGGGGATTCATTTTGGCAAAACCTTTGTGTTCAAGGGAGCTGAATCTATCTCTAAGGAAGCCATGCAAGCTTCCCTTTTATTCCCACTGCCTTTTAGTACAGAAGCTGTAAAAGCATTAAAATGCACAGACCTACCTCCTCCCCTCTCTGCTACCCAGAAAGATTACCCCAGGAAACAGGCCTAAACGTTTAAGAAAAATTAACATTGTTGAGATTAATTTTATGATCCCACCCCACTTTCAAGAATGCCAAACGTGAGCTCAGTGCACAGGTACCGTACCAACACCTGCAGGACTGTGGGTATGGATCCCATGCAAATTCCCAGTCTTCCAACGTTCTGACATTTACACCTACCTTCAGCAGCTCTCTTCAGAATTACCATAGAAGATCAGAGTGCAGCCTGGAGGTCAGTCTGATCATCATTTGGCCATGCTAGTATATTTACTCTTGCTAATAGAGTTTACTTTTCTTTGGTTTTCCTTATTTCCGCTTTTACCTTGGTCTCTCCCTGTGGAAGTTTAACCACTGCCTGTCATGGGAGGAAGAAAAACCTTAAAATTCTGGGAAGAGTGGGATAAATTTGTCCCACATGAGAGTAAGAAAAGAAGCAGCCGAATTGCAGAAACACAGATAAGCATCTATAGATTTAGGCACTGTAAACCAGGGTGATACAGGTTTTGTGAGCTGAGCAAAAAGTTAACGCCAATAATATCTGCTTAAAGTGATGCAGGGGGAACTGGCCAGCCCCTTTTCAGTGTCTGTGGGGACAGGACAAGGGGCAATGGCTGCAAACTGGAGCACAGGAAGTTCCGCACCAACATGGGGCAGAACTTTTCCCCAGTGAGGGTGAGGGAGCCCTGGGACAGGCTGCCCAGGGGGTGTGGAGTCTCCTTCTCTGGAGAGATTCCAGCCCCGTCTGGACGCCGCCCTGTG
The DNA here is from genome assembly GCA_013400835.1 of Zapornia atra. Classification (NCBI taxonomy): domain Eukaryota; kingdom Metazoa; phylum Chordata; class Aves; order Gruiformes; family Rallidae; genus Zapornia; species Zapornia atra. The sequence continues at coordinate 46,528 of VZTU01004451.1, read as the reverse complement.
CAATATGAGCTGGGGAGCTGCTTTGGCAGGGGGGTTGTACCCCATGTGCTCTCTGGGTCCCTTCCAACCCCTGTGATTCTGTGTTCAAGTGACACAATATTTTTAACTATTTAGTTGAATAAACACACCCTTCTAAAGAGTCCCTCCACAACTTTCCTGTAGCCCCTTCAGCTACTGTAAGGCCTCTCTGTAACACCTCTCTGGAGCCTTCTCTTCTCCAGGCTGAACAACCCCAACTATCTCAGCCTGTCTTCAGAGGAGAGGTGCTCCAGCCCTTCGATCATGCTTGTGGGCCTCCTCTGGACTCACTCCAACAGGTCCCTGTCCTTCTTGTACTGAGGACCCCAGAGCTGGATACAGTACTTTTATGGAAGCCACCAAAGAATCTCTGTAATTTAAACACTAGCCACTGCAACTGGCTGACTGCCTGTTAATTGCTCAGACAACACCCAAACTGTCAGACCAAGAGACCACCCAGTGATTCATTGGGCTGTCACTCCATATAACTAAAGCCACAAATAAGAGACACAGTGCCTGGAAGGAGTGTTCACTTGTGATGTCTTTGATGTTTTTCTCAGTACCCAATCCATTAAAATAGTTCATCAACATCTTTGAAAGCTTGGAATCTTATTGCTGCAATCTCAAGTTCCTAAGGAACAGTTATACTGCAAAGTGATCTGCAAAGTTATCTCTAAAGAAAGCAACACTTGGTATTTCTGAGTTTCTATATCAGATTGCTCAGGTATTTTTGTTGATTCAGCCTTACAGATTTGGGCAGGGATAACAAAAATCTATAATCTGTAATTTTGCTTGTGTATTTTGCTTACAAAATGCTGTGACCACCCACACAGCCCTTACTACATCCTTACAAAACTTCTCCAAGGAAGGGCCTTGAAAGTATTTCTATTCCACAGACACAAATAAAGTTATTTTGTTTCCAACAGCTTTTAAAATATGTATTCTTAACAGGCCATGAACAATCAGCACTAATATGAACTGTTTGAATTTAAATGTGCTTTTGGTTGCAAGGCACAGAACCCTCCCATGACTATACTGAGCGTATCACCAGTGTGACAGAGGAAAGGTGAAAAGGTATTTTTATTACATAAGCAGTGGCAGTGTTTTAAAAAAACCCAACCAACAAACAAAAGCCTACAAGCAGTTAAAATACATTTCCTTTATGCATGTATTTATCTGTAAGAGACTTAAGGGAAGTGCCTTTCCCAGTAGCACGGTCTGATTTACCAGCTGGAGCATCGTACCCGATAGTATGCAGGAGGTACAAAAGCTGGCCATCCCAGTGTTTCAGTGGGACATTTGTCCTATTGCTGCTCTTTTCTTATCATCAGTAGTTCTACTTTACTGTTGTCACAGATTTCATTGGCCAAAACTTCCTGCTTTCCCTTTGCTGGTCCTTCACCTGAAGCACTAGCTGAGCAGGAGGGACGCTCCACTCCAGGACATGTATCGCGACATCTGCAACAGCTTTTTGGTTATAGCCCCATCGTGCATTAGAAGCCTGTTTGGTCACAGATCATCCACAGAATGCAGCTGGAAGCTGTAATGGACCATGAATTCTGTCCTCTTATCAGCTGTGCAACTACAAATGGCTGGATGAGATACTGGGCCAAGGGCATTATACCTTGTCACATAGGCATCAGAGGGATTTTGGTTCCTGTTTCTCTGCCAGCTCCTGCCCAGGGCTAGAACAGACCTGTCCAAATCTGCAGCTGTGGAAACTGGATGAGGACGGTGAAGTGACAGTTTGCCTGCTGTCCCAGCTACCCTGGCTGATGGCATGCTCAGTGTGGAATAAACCTCCACCGAATGCGTCCCCAGACAGGGTCCTCTGGAGTGAGAAATGGTGTCCATTGGATATGTAATCTTTCTGTTACTTCAGCGGCTACTGGCTAAGAAGCATTGAAGCAGTCAGTGATCTACTCTGCTACAACACTGCTGTTTGCCTCTAGCATGTAAACAGTGTTTCCTAGTTCTACCCTCGTTATGCCTTTCTGTGTTGGTCTTTCCCTCTGTGCATGGTTTCTGTGTAACACCTGCTTTTATCTCCCAGCGCCTGGAGATGATCCCACAAAGCCTCCCTGAGGTTTCATCCTATGCTGCAGACAGAGGCTGCCAGACAGCTTCGATTCTGGGGCTCAGTTTTGCTGCTTCCCTTCAAAACCTCTCCCTACTTCTTCGCCAAAGTAAATGTCAGAGTGCAGACAATTCCATACTATGCCAAGCTAAAGATATCTGAACCTTCAAAATGTGTTTTCCAGGATAATTCATGATATTTTTTATAAAGCACTATGATTAGTGGAGCCCACAGCACAAAATCCTACGCTGTGTATCCCACTGCCTTTCTCATTCCTTCCTCTTTGTATGGGTGACAAGGATGCCACAGCCAACAGCTTTCCTGCCTAAAGCACCCGCTAGCTGGAAGGAAATAGCTGTGGGGACTATCCTAGTAATCATAACATTTGTGAACTTTCAGAAACACCCTGTCCCCCCTGAAACCTAGCACAGTAGAAAAAATGCCAGCAAATTAATTTACAGAAAGAAAATACGTCATAATGTACAATCCACACAAATAGTGTCATCTAGATTCACACAGACAGATGTGCCACGTTGCCTTTTCAACACTGATGTTAGGAAGACATAGCCTTCTTTAAAGGTGTGTATACAACTAAGCTGATACCCATTCTTAAAGTACTCATGCTCTCTGTTCATTCTTGACAATAATATTCTTAAACACGGTGTTTTGGAATAAACTTCAGAAAAAGCTGGAGGGAATCTCAAGGCTTGAGTGCTGCTGCCATCTACATGGCAGGCAGACTATAAACCAAAACAAACAACAAAAATACGTATGTTGCATTTCCTGAGCAGAGCTGTAAGTCTTGTTTGCTGGTGTGGTTATGGAAAATAAAGTTCTGAAACTGAACAGAATCTTCTATTACCCTGAGCTTTTGTGTGGAAAATTCATGATGATTTAAAGTTCAATTTCCCCAGTCCTGGCTATCAAGATGTTTACACATTATTTAGGTAAAATTTGAGAATAAATAAGGAAAATATTGCTATTTTACGAGTGCTAGGTATTGTTAATATTTTAATGCTGAGTATCAAGCTTTCAAATGCCAAAAACACTTAGAAGTCTCACAGTTGCTGTAAAAATGGAGGGAGTAATGTACTTAATGAAATGACATATTCTTCTTACTCCAGTGATGCTGCTTTTCACAGCTGTCTTATTGTGAGTATTGCCAGAGGAAGAAAAGCAGCTTTTATCCCTGTGTTTGCAAGACACAGTGTAAATTCAGGTTGCACAAGTCTGTCTTCCCAAGCTAAGGTTTCTAGAAATACAGGAAAGTAAAAGATAAGTGCAATTACTTTTGTACTGTGTAAGAATTTCTTCCAACACAGTCTGCTCTAAACCCACCTCTGTGGATCTTCGTTAGGTTTCATACCGTTTAACATTGTTTAGCAAGTTGCAGGGCTCTGCCTTGACAGCTGTATTTGTACTTACCCATCACACCATATCTGGGACACTCAGATTCATCAGAAGAAGGGGAAGGTAGTCCTTATGTGACGTGCCTCTGTCCTGCAGCACAACTCTCAGACACACTACACTTTCCAGCAGGTGTCATTCAAGAAACAAACTTCCCTTGGTCCTGAGTAAGACCATCCTGGGTTCCTGTGTGCATACTGTCCAGTGTTACTTCTTCAAAAATCCGACTGATGAATTTTCACTTTGGGATCTATGAATTCAAATTATGAACTAACTCAAACTCTAGTGATAACTTTAAGAGCTTTGCCTAGCAGTTCAGACTCCATATGAGGAAGGAAAAAGGGGAAGACCAGTCCTTGAAATTCCTCTGCATCCTTTTCTCATCAGGAAGAATGGCCTGCAAAACTCAGCAGAAGCATCCACCGTGAGAAGCAGGACTTTGTTTTCACAGATCCCCCATCAGGCATGTGCATGCAATGCTGGTCATCATTGTCACTATGACTTTGAGATGTGTTGGACCTCAGTGCCTGTCCTGCCTTCAGAGAAGATGCTCTTTCAAAAGGAGCTAAAACCTGGGTAGTGGGAACACTGCTTATTGCATCTGTTCCATTCTTTTCTCAATTTCAACACTCCAGATGAGTCTAACTTGCAAAATCATTTTTTCCTTGCTGGATCTCTGGTGTGGTCTGGAGCTGGTAGCCTTGTTATATCATGGGTTTGATAAAGTGTCCCCTTTTTTTAAAGGCACACTGAATCTCATATATATTTCTAGCTGCATGCTAATTTGCTTTCAGAACTTCTTTCATTGGACTGGGGAAGAAAACTGCTCAACAAAATACAAGCGAGAAACGGCAGCAATTTCAATGATCAAATTTAAAATACCTAAATAGCACAAGAGATTTCAAAATATAAGGCTTGGATTGGGGCTCATAAATAAACAGTTCAATGATGTCTCCAGGCAGGAATCTAGGTCAGCAACCATTTAGCAAGCAGGAATCCTTTGGAAAACTCAAAATCCCTCAAATCTGAGACGTCAATGAGTTTTGGTTTGGGCTTACACTAAAGGACCAGTAACTTCCTTTAAAAAAATGTATTAATACTATAAAGAATTATGCACATACTATAAACAATGCCTATAGGATTTGAAAGCTGACAATCAATATTCAAGAAAGACCCCTGCATATGGCACCCTAAACTTCCAATTTTATGCTGAGATGCTGCTGAGGTATGGGGGGCTTGTCCCACACTTAGGTGGTATCTCTGCCTTCTTCCTACCCCAGCTTGGTTGTTCCTCCTCTGCTCTTTGCCCTGAGGCCAGTGCTTCTCTTCACATGGCCTGGTCCCATGAGTGAGAGTGCAAACACAAGTGAGGAGACATAGAAGCACATGGTTGGACTGGGAAGATATTGCCCTGGCTAGAAACCACAACTGGAGCCATAGAATTTGTTGGACCCTGTGACTTCTGGAGGAAACCCAGAAAAGATGACCTTGCTCCTTAAACAGTTTAGGTATTAATAATTTTTTTTACCCCATATCTAAAATTTAGACAACCACTCTGAAATATTAGCACATTACTCTTGTTGGCAGGATTCCATCAGTGCAACGCAACAGAAAACTACATTCTTAATTACCTTGCAACTTCGTTGTAAAATCAATCTCCATAAGCATGAATATGGCTGTACATCAAACTGCATTAGTAGAGAAATGTTTCTTCAGTTATGGCTTACAAGAAACAATTGCAGGAGGTTAATATGCATTTTTGTATCTAGCTCTAAAGTTGTCACTCTGATCCAAGATGATTGTTCTAAGCAAGAGTTCGGCTTGAGCACATACTGTAAAGTTGGTTGGTTGAACGACGTCCAGACCACGTAGGAAATATATTTGCTTTATTGGGAAATAGATGTACCTAATAAAAAAAGTTCCTGCCTTACCTTGCTGATACTGTAATTATAATTAGCACAAAGCAGGCATAAGCATGTGCCAAGCACCAATCATCACTGCACAAACCGTTCCAAAGGGCCGGCTGTATTGGCAGGCTGCTGATGTGCACAGCTTTGCAGAATTAAAGACAAGCAATCAAATATTGTGTTGCACAAATGTAATTGCTCCTACAGCGGCACTGGGTGTTATGGACAATGCCAATTCCTTGAGCTACGAGACCTCTTTGAACACATCCATTTTTAACGCATCTAGTCGGGATAGTATTAAAGAGATTTGTTACCCTGGCACTGGGAACAGCGCTGGCCCAAGTGAGCAGATGTTGATGCAAAGCAGTAATGCTTGTTGTGAAGGGAAATAGACTTTTCAGTGCCACTGGAAGACTCCTGCAGCAAACCAGAGGTGACTGTCGACGAGGATGTGTGACAAAGGAGATAGCAAGGTCCATCCTTCATCTGCCATTTGTTTTACGGTCTGCAAGGTTCCCGTAGTGTTAATAAGGTCCTATAGTTATATTCTCAATTTCATTTTCACCTTCTGGATGTTTGCAGCTCTGATTTAACCATAAAAGTTAAGAAGGGGACATATGTCAGTTGAAGACAGGTTCTGCTGTCAGTTGTGTTGTACAAATATAAGGAAGTCAATGAAATTACTCCAGACATCCAACAGAGTAAGTGAAACAATGAAGCCACACGGCACGCAACATCCAGATTGTTTAGTCACCATAATTCAAACACAAGCTATATAAACAAAAGAGACACTTTACTGGGAAAATGCCACCTTAGAATAAGGAAAAATACCAACTGGGTAAAAGGCAGTGACTTTCCAGTTAAAAGATGCCATTTTTCTGTGTGGTATTTATGATTACAGAAAAGTAACATTAGATATCTTTATCATCTCTGGATTGCAGCCTATTTTAATGACATATTCTTCAACTGAATAAAAATTGAACTACTACTTCTCAGAAGGCCCTTCCACTCAGTGTTTCTGAAGACCCCTCTGCCGTACGCTACACTTAGAGATAGGGACTCATGGGATACAAAAAGCAGAAGAAAGAAGGCTTCATGTCTGTTTCATGTTTGACCAAATTCAAGCCAAAGCATCGCAACACAAACCTGGTTTTGTCACTCCTGCAGCCATGATATTTCCTCCCAAGGAAGAAAGATATTAACTGCCAGAGAATATTTCCACACTGAAGAAATCTTCACTCTGCTCATTAAGGTAGCCTATGGCTAATGTAACAATTAGGAAGGATAACATCAGACAATGTTTTCCACCATAAGACACAGATCCAGAGAAGCACATCCTCAAGTCCCTTTGACTTCATTACACTACCGACTCCTGGCAATACAGAGAGCAAGCTCACTGCTCGGAGTGGCCATTCTTCGTCGAACCAGCATCAATCCCCCAGAACTTTTGGTGATAAATGAGCCTAATAAGCTGCAAATGTTCTCCAAGCATAATGATTTGTTTTTTAAGGGACAAAAATATATAGCTGCTTTTCCCAATGAGCACAAATAGAAATTCAATGAAGTATATCAAAAGGACTCCAACGAGCTTCTCTAACTTCATATTGATACTACATTCCTACAGATGATGATGATGGTGGTATTTATAGAAAAGGTAAATTTACATCCTAGACATGACCAGATTTATAATTGATTTTCCATGCTCTCCTGTGACCACAACATTCTTTATATTTACTTGCTCTGTGTTTAATTCAAAACGTACATTTTCTTTTAAATGCAAACAAATGTTCTGATTATTTCAAATGCATCTAGTTTTGCTCAGTGTTAAAAAGTTACTGGTAATAAAAGTCAGAAGGAAAGAGAGAAAAAAATTTAAAATCAATATATGTAAAAAAAAAATTCAAATGGATGCAAATGTTTTATGACCAAAGTTGTAGGATTTGTGATCACAACATAAACTAGTGAAAGACATCTAAAAATAGTTGGTATTTTCTGTTAGAACTATCTAAACTTAATTGAATCAATGTAAATCTATTAGTGATGGAAGTGTGAATTGAAGTCAATAGATCAGCAAAAAGCAGCTGATCTTATGTATGAAAAGTATTTCATGTGAAAATGAACTGATAACAGTATGCAATGGTAAATACAGCAAGCCATTTCATGTCCACGCAACATCTGTCCTATTTCTTGGCTGTTCTTGTGCATCTTCTAATGCTTTCGTCTAAGCAGGGTTTTCTAACACACCTTACAGGAGCACACCTTAGATATCCAGGGATGTGGCTTCATGTCATCTGGAAAAGAAATGTATTAATCTGGCTTAATGATTTTACAGTTTGAGGTAATAGGAAAGAATTTGTTTATAAAAAATAAGTTATTTTACAGTCTTTTAATAGAGCAAGAAACTCTCAGTCATCAGGTTTTGGCTTCATAATTTCTTATTTCACGTATGGTGGTGTTTACAACCTGAATGTTAAATATTATTTGTAGTAGGAACACTGCTTGAACAGATACACCTTTCATGAGTAGATGAACATTGAGAAAGAAGTGCACACTGTTCTTTCCCAGTTTAATGAATCTCTTGTAGATTTATCATATTATCTAATATCTTCTGGCCTATCTGCATGCCTATAGGCGCAGAGATGCATATTTTCTTGATGACCACTATGTGGTCTTCTCTGGTTTTACAGTTTAATTTAATGTTTTTTGAAAAACCAAACCTAGGAGTCATTTCACTAGTAACCCAGAATGCTGACAGGATTTGACACTCCATTGGAATACCCAGAAATTCCATCCGGAATAATTCCTAGGCACTAACATTTTATAGACCCTTGCTGAGCAGCGTGGGCCACCAGTGCCTGTGATCTGCAGGCTGCTCCTGCGTTGCATCCTCTTCTTGCTTCATGCATCATCATCAAAAACCTCCAGCACCCTGTTCCTGAATCAGTTCTCATTTACTGCTGCCCACTTTTCATGATGATGCGAATGCAGAGAGTCATGCCTTTCTAGGCTGCTTCATTCTTGGGAACTTACAGAATATTTACCTTTACACTCTGCCTGCGTACAGATCGACAGCCAGGTAGGTGACACAGTGCTGATTTAAATAACTGACTCTATAGTGGACGGAACTTGGATTTGGTAAGTGAATATTTGATACAGGAATGATAACTTGCCTAATAACAAGACAGCCATGATTTTAGTGCTGCGTTTTTAAGCCCACTGTAGCTAGTAAGAATCAGTTGTTCTCGATACGTGTCATTCTCATTTCTACTGGCCGCAATTCTCTCTCTCTCAGAGAGTATATTTCAGGGACTGTCAGAGTTCTTTCCCATCTCTGTGCCAAGGTCTGTCTAGGCCAAGCAACTAAGCAAGAGTGTGAAAACTGCTTGGGCTGTCACTATTACCACCCACAATTACATTCTGTGCAGAAGGAATGAACATAGGCCGTGCTTTCGGAAGGAAGGGACAGAAGAGATCATGAGCTGTAGAAGAGACCAGCTGACTCTGGCAGAGACTGTGTACCTGCCGAAGGCCACAAGCATATAGACTTCTTACCATTTATGTGGTTTTTCATTTACATGGTTTTCATCCAAAAGATAGAAAACACTCTGTAATTCAACAGAGCTTCAATTCAATCTTCCATTAGGGAGGCTCGATTTCCCTCTGGTACCAAGTGAAGTAATATTCTATCACCTAGGCTACAGCAATGGCTCTGTTCGGGCAAACAAGAGGCGAGTGGCATCTGTGTCCACCTGCATTGCTTCTTGTGACTTCCAGCTCTATTCCTTCTTCTCGTAAGAGCTACATTTGCAGAGCCCTCCTTAGTGGGAAGGAGCTAAGACACCTCAAGTTGTGTTCCTAGTGGGAGGGTGCTAAGATACGTCAAGTTGTGTCAAGTCCTGCAACGTTCTTAGATTTTGACTGGCAAAACTCAGAGCATTTCAATCCCCTTAAAACCCATCTCAAGCAGCTCCCCTTGGACAAGGTGATATGCCCTTGGGAAGCATGACTTTTCCACCACAAAAACTTGGATGAGAAGCTCAGGCCTAGAAGTCTAACTTACACATCCATGTTCGTGCAGTTTCAGCCTTTGTCTCTGTTTCTCTAGATGTGGAAAAGTTGTCTGGTGAAATGGAAAACACTGCTGGGAATATTTATTTCTATTAAAGAAGCACTCTAAGGGATAAGGAATTCTTTGTGGGGGGTTGATATGATTAAAAGTCAAGTTCTACAAAAAGCTGTTGTAATTCTTATCTGATTATTATGTTCAAGGCCAGAGCAGAGAGAAGTTTGAAAAGCCAAGGCTTTGCATGTCAAGCAGAAGTAGCCCTCAGCATGTGGGGAAAATGGCAGTGATAAACCTACTATTAGGCATCTGGGAGAGAAGCCCAGCATCTCCTCTGTGTGTGGGCTAAAATAGACATGAGCCACTATCACAGATAATGGCAGCTTGTAGGCACATGAAGGGAGCAACTAAAATCCATTTCACTTAGACAAGAAACTGCAGTCCGATATTTACCTGTGTCCATCACATGCGAAAAGTGTTTGCTGTGAATTATCCAAGAGAAAAGTGTAGGTTAAGGGGTTTCATTACCTATCTGAGAGTCGTTCAGATCACACATTGAACACAAGAAATCACAGGTAAATCTCAGATTGGTGTCTTGGGTAGTCAAATGGATTCCTGCTATTCATCTGAGTATATGCCTTTATCTGCAATTGTTGGAGGCCCCACATCCAGAGCAGAGAGAACATGTGGAGACACATAGAAAATGTGGAAGTAAAATAAGCAGAGCAAGCTTTGAGTGATTTTAGAAAATTAAGATCACTTTGAAAATAACTCTCAGTCTAATGTCAAGGTTAGAGACTGTGGCTTTCACCAGCAGAAAACACAAAGCACAGACATGTCTGTTCACAGCTGCTCTACAGCCTTCCTGGTTCTGGCAGAAGCTGTCATAAAGACCCCTTTCTAGGAATAGTTGGAATTACTTGCAGGTATGGTGTCATATTTTCACCTTTTTCTCATCAGAAGAGGTAATAAAATCAAGGTACTGTTTAAGGTTGCTTTTGCAGGTATGACAACATCACGTAAGAGGCTCTGCAAAACACATACACACACGTTTTGATAAAAAATTATAACTGAAATTTGTAAGTTTGCCCAGACTTTGAATATGTGGAGAGTCTAAAGGCACAGGTTTCACCAAACCAAATGCTGACCTCCCAGACACTCTCAAATGCCAAGTTAAAGCACCCGAGAAACGCTAGAGAAAATCACAGCCAACTGAATGACATTATTGTTTCAATGTTTGCTACTAAAAGTAAGTGGTAAGTTTTAAGTAAATGTGTTGTGTTACCAAATCTTTCCTTTCAAACAAGCACTTCTGTCAGAAGTGTCTTAATTTCTTATCACAGAATTTCATCCGCGCAAGGAGCAATAAATAATTCATGTTCCTAGCTCTTTGTTGTGTGTCCCTGAACTGCACAGAGCTGGAAGGCTGACAGCTGTGTCAGGACAAGCACCAAAGATCTGACATGACAAGTGACTAACAAGTTTCTTTCAGTCTATAGTGAAAGAAGACAATGGCATAAAGTGCAAAAACGAAATCCTGAAACAAAATGAAACTGTTCCTTTCTCTTTACCTAAGTGTTTGCTATGAGCTTATTTCCGACCCATAACCTCTGGTCATTTTATAGTACTGCCCAACCCCCTTTACTCCTCACATTCGCCTGGCCATTTACGCCTGTCCACGGATCAATATGAGCAATTCTTGGAGAAATACGATGTCTCCATGACAACCAAGCCACAAATTCTCAGTGGAAAGCAGTGAGACCAGTAGTGAAATCTCCTGAGGTTTTCAGCCCTATAAGACAAGATGTCTTAAAATGCAGGAATGGACAGAAACAAAAGCCAGAGTAATTCATTGTTTATTACTAGTTTAATGATGTCAGATGCACCAAATGGAACTCAGTTTTTAAGTTTAGATGCTTTATCAACATGTATTTTTGCCAGTCAATATTCACCTCATGACAGGCTTTTATTCTTTCCCTTACTTCATATGGATATGCAGAACCGGATACTCAAGGTCCCGTCCAAACATGCACACTTCGCCACACAGAATGAACTGAGGGTTAACATGTAATGTTACCTTTAAGGTCTGTTAATTCTCACTTTGGTGAGACACTTCAGTGCCACCCTGTTTTAGTTCTTGCTCACTTTGGAATAGATCAGAATTTGGACAATCCACATTTTTGCCCATAATCATTGTGGAAGGGACTACAGCCAGCTTCTGAAGGAGATGTCATGCACTGCATATTGTAGGTGTGGTAAGGAATTAAACTTGGCTCCTTCCCAAGGAGAGCATCTTTTTGTCTCCAAATCTCATGCTGGTTTCTGCCATACAGCATTGAATCCAAGCCTACGTGGCTTCCAAATGAGTACAGATTTACAATTCATTGGTTTCAATTATTCTAATATATACTTGGTGTTCATTTCTGTGGAAAAGATGAGGAGGGAATGTAGTTCACATCAGGTATATGACTGAACTCCCAAGGAATCTTGAAGGAGTGGAGCGTGTTGAAATATAATCCCCCAGACATGGGTCCTATCTGGGTTCTGAGATGACTTAGGGGACCTGACATGGATTTCAGACTGCACCCTTTGACTGAAAATTAAATCTCAGCAGTGTTCCTTGGGGAAGGATCAGGGGACTGTTGGCAGCTGCCCCCTGTCAGCACAGGCTGCAAGATTTGGAAATCTCTTAACTAAGCTGACAGGCCGCAGAGACGATGAATCAAAAATATGATACACGGATCAGCACACAAAGATGCAAGAGGGTACACAGACACCAGATAAAGCAGGGAAGGAAAATACCAGGTGAAGAAAGACGTTTAACTCTTTCGCTAATGAGGACTACGTGCAGGTTACCTATATGGTGTATGTGGGTCAAACTCACGGTTTGCCTAAAAGATCTCAGTATTTAGTTGCGCAGAATGGTTTTAATCAGCTGTGACTCGATGCACTTAATATTTAATTGTTTCCCTTTGGGATTCATTTAATAAATTTCATAGATGTTCCATAACGAGAAAGATAATGAAACTACATGAAGATAAATCTTTTAGTCACCAAAAAGAATGCACTTTATGGATGTTCCTGTATTTAGCTGAATCAATGTTAAGAGCCATTAAAATGAAATAATGATTGTGAGCTGATTTAAAGAAAAGAATCAAGCCATTTAACGCTACCAATTTGCTTTCCTCCAGAGATACAGTGTTTGAACCGTCCGCTGCTGCATTCATCTGCAGTATATACAGTCCTTCTAATTTTTCATAATCTCACGCTACCTTCAAAGGATCAGACATTGTACATATATTAAGTAAGCAGTGTAGTCCAAAACTAATTATAATGAACTAGTAGTGTCAGCTTTCTTTTTGGTCATAAAGCCTTTATCCTTTCTAAGACCTGAATTCTTGATGAAAGAGGAAAGGATAACAGCTCCACACTGTGACCCCTGGAGGTGACCATTAATTTGACATAGCAGCTGCTAAAAAGGAAACAGCATTACAATGTGCTTTTTATACACACCCAAAAGCTGTGTCAGATTTATCACTTGATACTTGGTGACTGTCTTTAAATGTCTCTCACCTGGACTCTCAGACTCTTCCAAGACACATCTGTCAGGCGTATCCTCCGCATCTTGGAAGTTTGCCGAGTTTGAGCTCTTGTCATGCTTCAGCACACCGACTGGAGCTACAGAGAATACAAACAGAGGGAGGGAGAAACTAAATGTATTCAGAAACAAACGCTTCCTGATTTGCTGCAGAGCTGAAGACATAATTTGTAAACACAAATAATAGGTTGAAATAAAACAGGAACTCAAAGTGCTTATACGTAACCATAGCGCAGGTGAACAATCTACAGGCAGGAATTCGTTCTGGGAGAAGTTTGAGGCATCAGCTTAAATGTGATCCCCCTGAAGCAGAAAAAACATTTTTTTTCTTATAGAATCCTAAAATAATAAAATAATTTAGAAGCCATAAAAGGTGCTTGTCTGTTTCACCAGAGAAGCCCGTAAACAATATAAAAGATCAATTAGGTGGTTCGGTAATTATTCAAGTCATTCACCAGGCAGAGAAAAGGTGTCTCTTTTAGGATGAAAATATGTTGTACGTAACAAGCTAGAAATCAGTGTAATAAAATTAGTGATAATTCCAAAGTGCAGCAAAAGCCACACTGAGTTCTGAGTTGCAGTTTAAAGATTACCAAATTTGATTTCTTCTTTTACTTAATTACTAAAACCATTTTCACTTCAGAGCAGAAAAATATCTTTAGGGAAAAAAAAAATAATTGGTGTTTAAAGCTTTTTAATTCAGTTGGTTTTTGAACAAATCCTATGTAAGATTTCCTGAAGAGGAGAGAGATATTTCCCCTGCCAAAGTCCACTTCCAATTGGAGCCACAAATGTAGCTTGAGGATAAAGTATAATTTTTAAACAATATAGTCTAGAAAAGCACAGTAAAGACAAGATCTGTTTTCTATTCCTATTAAAACTCTTGGCCAATCCCATTTCTTAGCAAAAGAGTGGTGATGAGAAAATACTTAGTTTTTTCTAATGTCTAGAATACTAAGCATGATTCCAAACTTCCACGTGGATGGGGACACCAGTGGCTATACCCAATCTCAGTGTAGTTTTGTCCTGTTTTCAAAACAAGAAATTTGTTCCCTTATAACTTTTGATGGATTTTTTTTTTAACCAAACGAGTATCTGCTGAAGGATTCCTTAGTTGAAACACCCACTTAAATTTTCCAAAATTAAAAGTGAATCATAAGGCCTGAGGGCATTATTCAGACATGAAGGGCTCAAAAGACACATATTCCACTTCAGTGCTCTGCTCTTTCCATCAGTTTGCAGCTATTGATCCCAGGTCGCCAAAAGGTCCCATCATTCTCGATTCCTGCATCTACACCATGTCTGCTTGAAACAATCAGGACTTCAACACAAATGTGGAACTAGATCCTTGAAAATGCAGTATTACAATACAGTAAGTAATAAAGTCTATGCTGGTACCATGCATTTCACCTGTAAACAAAAGCTAGGAAATTTTTCTTTAAAAACATCTGACTTGGGTGGCAACTGACCAGGACATAAAACCCTGCCCAGGCAGAGCAGGAGCACTGGTTAATTTCTAAGCTTACAAAAAGCCAGCAGACCTGTATCAGCGGCCAAGCTTTCCACATGAAGAGGACTTTCAGTTCTTATCTCTGCCATAGAAGCGTGGCCATGACAATATGCATGAGATGTATTGACACTGAAGAACAACTTAGAGTAAATAACAAATGTTCTTGTTCAGGTGTGCAAATGCTCTGATATGTGCAGGAAGAAATGCCTTCAAGATTATCTCTGCTTTTCTCTGATTCTTACAACAATTAGATAATTTTCAAATACACTCTTTGAAGGCCAGGATCTCCACTTCTACAAAGAAAAAGTGCAAAATACAAGTGTGCATATTATATTTTTCAAAACCACTGTTTTGTGCCGAATTTATTAGACCATTCATTCTAAAACAGTTCTTCCCATTAGGCAGTCACCTCCACTGTGCTGAGTGATAGATTGAGTTATTACAGCTGCATCAATTTAAAAGTCAGAACTGCTCTGAAGTAGAGCAATAGGAAAATTTCCAACAGAGTGTTCTGTGATGAAAGGGAGGAAACAGAAAGTACAACTATGTCTCTGCAGAGGAGGAGAAAAATCACCAGAGAGATCCTCCCTCAAAGGCATGGCCGCGGCCAAAAATTCAGACTCAGGCATTCAAAATGACTGGTGTATTTTCAACCAGTAAAGAGCTCTCATAGTGAACTGGATGGGTTTACACCACCATGCATCAGTCCTGGTTGGGAGATGGCAGGTTCTTTGCTTGCTGGAAGTCTGTGCTAGAACAGGTCTTGAATGGGACTAGGACAAACCTGTCCGAGTACTCTCCCTCTGTGCCAGACCACGTCAGTGTGATATAATTGAAAATAACTGGCTTGATTTTACAACAAAGCAAATTTGAGCAGTGTGTCTTGGGAAGGTACCAGATTCAGCTGAGAAGTAACACAGAACATAATGAACAAAAGACAGCTAGAAGCAGGTCCATACAGGGATGACAGACATCAGAAGGAAGGTGTGAAGTGAACAAGAAAGAAACCAAGACAGGCTGGCAAATTCCTTGGACAAAGCAGGAGGATCTCCAGTTGATGTGCTTGACTAGAGATTGAAGAGATTTGGGGATATCTGGAAGAGGATGGAGTCACTGAAAGCCAAGAAAGACAAAAATGAGGAAAAAAAGGGATCACAGGCAGAGCTGATATTCCTGACAGATTACAAAAAAACCCAATGATGAAACACTAACACTAACAGTTGGTGGCAAGTACACCTTCTGGAGAAGCAGGAGAAGGGACAGACCTGGATCGGATCACTGGTGGGAGTGAGGGATGTGCATCTTAGCCTTGTCACTTACTCAGAAGTACACACAGCTCCCTAGACATCACTCAGGCACATAAACTTCACCGTACCCTAGTTCATGAAGTTACATAATCAGACCATGTAGTGAGCAAGAAGGGGACCTAGACAGAGACCTTCAGATCTTTCTTTTTTAAAGCACCACATGTTGTATACTCAGTTTGAAGAGGAAGATTCCTTTAAAATATCATAAAAGAGCAAAGGGAATTGAAAAGTTAAAAATAAGGAAAGAACAGTCTGGCCCAAATAACGAGTGAAAGCAAAAAATGGCATTATATAATCATGAAAAAAATACTAAAAAACTCTTAACACTGACACCTACTTTAGGGCATTTTCCCTTAGGGGAAACATTGTTCTGAATTGCTTGTAGAATCCTAGAATCAAGATGCTGATGGATTTTAAGTTATTTAAACATAAACAGTGTGATCTTTATTCATTCTGAGGATATTCTGTCCTACTTTGGGTGTAAATGGACCTTAAAATTACTTTTGCTTCCATTTGAAACCTAATTTATGTAGCCAAAGTAACGTAAATGTCTGAAGGATAAATAAGCCCCAAACCTACAAGTCAGAGAAAAAGGTAAGAAATGACAATTTCTGATATATTCACTCTGATGATATTTCCTCTCTATCCAGTACAGTGTGATTTCAATTATTGCATGGACAGTAGAAATTACCTTTGTCAGCATGAAAGTAAGGCAAAAGGACAGATTTCATTGAGGCAAATGACCTTGAACTTAGCATATAAAACCAACATAAATCTTCATTGTACAGGATCAATCTTGAGAATTGTGGTAATTTTTTCTGATACATCTTAATAAGCTCTTAAGAGTTGTTTACTGAACTTGATACCCACTCTCTTACATTATTGAAATGGAAAAAGACATTAAAACAGTTATGGCATTTAGAATAGCAAAAGAATATTGTAAGATCTTAGTAGTCAAGGAAACGTTTATGCAAATAGTTTAAAATATTTCAAATTCCAGAAATAAATGTCAGAAAAGAGATCCCAGCCTGATCTGTGATCAATGAACAAACAGTCCTTGTGCGAATGAACCATTAAATGATAATCTGGACTTTGTGAACACACACTGCTCGCTGATTACAGCAACAGCTCATCACTACCATGTGTTTCTGTGTGTTCTGTTTAAACTCGGGAAAGCCTCGTTCCACACTGGAAATATCACATGCTAAAGTCTCAGTAACCTGCTCTGCATGCCGATTCTCTGGGGCAGACACCTTGGAGAAAGAAGTTTGCATAACACAGGTGGATAAATCAGTTCACGTTTTCTGATAAGATGCCTTTGTTAGTGATAAGGTGGATTAGTAACTAAAGACAGTCTCTGCAGAAAAAAACAAGAACCTGTCATTCAGAAGAAGAGGACAGGGCCACAAAAATTGGTTTTCAATCAAAAGTAATAGGCAAGATAGGCTATAGGTGATAAATACATATAAGACCCAACACATAACTGAAAGCAACCTGAATCTAAATAAAGCCACAGAAAGGAGAAAAAAAAAAAAAAGAAAAGCTATAAAGAAAAACCAAATGCTGGTGGGTTTTTATTTTCATAAATGGATAAAGCAATTGTGTTGCCACGCTGCTTCTGGGGTGTATGGGATCTACAGGCACTTACCGTATTATTCCTAAGAAGCTTGATGGAGAGCTGGGCAATGAAAGCTTTGAGCACTATTTTTAAAAGCACATTTCAGAGATATCATAAAAGCATAAGAACAGCTGAGTTTGCTGAGACCAAGTATCAGCAGTGTAGGGTCCAATAACCATACAGAAATACTTCACCAGAAATTTTTCCTGAACTGAAATGTGAAACTTAGGTAATTAAAAAAATATTATTTAAAAAAAATATTAATAACTCACAGTAGATTTCTGTGCCCCCATCTTCTCCAGTTTTCCCTTAAACACATAGAACTTTGATGTCCTTGATTTCCTATGCCCAGCTTGACTTAACACGGCAAGCTCCATTGTTTCACCACACAGATGGGCACCTTCTTTGGTTTTTTTTGCACAGGTCCCTGATAGCTTAATGTGAAACCTATTGTACAAGAAAAGGCACGTGTCCAACCCTACACACTCTCTCCATGATGCTTGTGACCAAACGGTTCTTTATCCTCTTTCAACCATCTCTTTCCCCGGATTATTTTCCTAGTTAACTTTTTCCATACATTTTTATACCAAGAGGGACGTGCTTATTTCTGCAACATTAGAAGAAATGAAGAAAACATTCATGAAATGGCAAGTGAAAGATTAGCAGCACTCACCACAATCACCTAGAAACAGGAAAAGCAGATAATGACCACAATCATCTAGAAACAGGAAAAGCAGATAATGACATTACCCCACCAGGTCTGGAGCACCCATCCTGGGCTATGGTGAGAGAGAGCACTGCCCGAGCAGCATGCTGGGGAGGCAGGTCAGCTAGGGACATGTCCTTGATGGCACCAGCGCTGAGCTACAGCACAAGGATGACATCCCAGGTTTCACAGGTGATACTCCTGTTTATGGAGCCTGGTACCGTGTTTGCCTTTGTTGGCACAGCATGAACGCTGTTGACTCATGCTCAGCTTGTGATCCAGACTCTTTTCTGAAAACTGTTACCTTGCTATTTCTTCTTCATCCCATCTCTTTGCAGAAGATTAATCCCTCCTCACTGTAGATCCCTGCTCTTGTCCTTATTGAATTGAACCCTTTTTTTTTTTTCCCCAGACCATTTCTCAGGCCATATAAACCACTAATTCATCTCCCTGACAGAAGACATCAGTTGCTGGTCATTTCATAATTTTTAGTGTCATTTAAAAAAACCTGCACTGATGTATGTAGTTGTCATTTAATGGAGACTGGATGGTTATTGTCTTCTGATGATTAGATACCACACAGCCCTGGTTTTCATATACATTTTAATTTTAAAAAGAGAGATTAAGAAATTAACCTGGAGAAACACATGATTATTCTAAAGTGAACGCTGCAGCATACAGAAGTTGGAACTGTCCTTGAAATAAGCCAGTATGGAACAAGTCAAACGGGAAGCAGCAGCAATTTAAATCGTACATTGAATGCAGAAGTAGCACCTAACATTGCCCCACAGAACTCAGTTTGCAGAAACACTAACCCTTGCACCTGGGGAAACCAGGGCTTGCTCCTGCGCTCTGTGAAGTTGCACGCCAACAAAGCTCGTTCCACTCACTGAGTGAATTGTGACTAAAGAGCATTTTTCCCTCTGTATCTGTGAAATTCAAGTTTTTTACATATTTTAAATTAACTCCCTTCTCCTCTCTGTCTGCACCTAGGAGCACAGCATTACTCCAGACAGGAAAACTGAAATTTTCAGTGATTCTTTTCCCAATATGCCTCGAAGTTTTATTCACCCAGAGGGACTTCTGTACTTCCCTCAACTAAAATATAATGGCGTGTAACAAATTCTGCTCTCAAAGGACATCCCATTTTTGTTTCATTAGTGCAATGAAACATTCACTCAATTTTAAAGCAGTTGTCTTGATCTTAGTTGTGATTTATACCAGAGCCTGTCCGTGTATTCTGTGTAGTATATATAATAAAACACCTAACTAGTTAAATTTGTCTCAGTGGGTTCTGCTGCGAGAAATAAAATACTTTCCCATAAAATCCCACACAATGTTTACTGCACAGCTCTGAAGCATATGCTTCTGCAAAACTTAGGAGGATTTAAAGAAGGAAAACGTAACCTCAAACTGTCTTTAATTAATTCTTCCATCATTGCACGCTGCTTTTCTGTCTCCATGTCCTCTGCCTGGACAGCCCCCATTTCTCTGCTCCGATTTCCCCAGACCAGCAGTAGTGCAGATTTTAACCAAACATGGTGTGAAACCGAGTTACTTGATCACATCTGATCAACCTTATTTATTCCCCTCTCATCATTTCTTTTCCGACCAGTCACTGGGAGGCAATAGACAAACAATGTTTACAGGGATTAGTAAAGAAGGCCAAATTTAATTTCTAGCAGTTAATATATAATTAGTTTCTTTTTAAAATTCAAGCACATAGCATCTCCTCACCAGTCCAATTTTCTAAAAACATATAGGCAAATTCCCTCTGGTTTCTGCACATTAGCTCAATAGCATGGGAGCACACACATTGCAGATACAACTGCCCATCAGGGCATCAGCAGCTTCTGCAAAAGCAACAAAGAAATAAAGAAATAGCTCATATTTTAAAAATTGTGAAATTGACAGTATTGACACTTAGTGTCGTGATTTCGTATTCAAGTCTAATCAGAAACTTCTCAGAGGGTTCTGGTTCAGTCCATTTCCACAGAGGAATTCTGGCCATAGATTGCCTCAATTTGCTTTTAAAACCAAAATGAAACAAAAGTGTGCAGCGCAGTTATGACACTGACATATCGCTGTGCATAATGTGAATGTTATAGCTTGCATACCCTTCCCTTCTTGTGATCAAAGCTGTCCAAATAGCTTAATCCATGGGAAAAAAAATATACACAGATCCTCTTTATTAACCTCTTCTGGCCAGATTATTGTTATTATTTTGCATTATGGCCTTGAAGATGTATTACTGATAGGGAGGTAAAGGCAACTGCAGCACAGCATGACTCTGCTGAATGGCTGCTCTATGAAAGTGGAAGTACTTATTTCCAAGACATTTCTGGGATGCTCCCCACTGTTAAAATGTTATCTGACTTTAAAAGATTTTCAGTTCAATTGTAAGCAATAAGTAAACTCAGGCAGTACAGTACTGTATCCTGAAGAGTTTCACTAGCTGGTCAAACAGGCATTATTCCAAGAAAGTAATGTTGTATAGGACTGCTTCCTGGTGGCTGAGACCTCTGATTGGCAAAAGACAGTGGACTTTTCAGTCAGCAAGCTAGTTACCCATGGATGTGGCTCAAGGCTGACACACAGATTGACTGGTTCACACTAATTTACTTCACACAGATTCCATTTATCTCCTAGAAGATCCCCTGGCAGCAGCTTATAATGGCATATCCTAGGATGCCTGCCTGCATGAGTTTTTAAAGCGGCAGAGCTTGATGAATCTAAGTCCAGAAAACAGTTCACAGATTGAGGACTAGGTGCAATCAAAAAACATCAAGTAGCACAGCTGGGACTTGCTAGCTTGCTTGACTGGTTTGAGCAGCTGAGCATTAACTACGCTTGCTTTCCTGCTGGCAGCCCTGTGTCACTAGGACAAATCGGAGCGCTCCCCGTCGAAAAGAGAAAAGAAGAAAAAAAAAGAAAAAAGAAAAAGAAAATAAAATAGAAAAAAGAAAAAGGAGGAAAGGAAAAAGAAAAAGAGAAAAAGAAAAAAGAGAAAAAGAAAAAGAAAAAAGGAAATGCTGAGGAGAGGAGATTTTTACATTGTAGGGATGCTATTAAAATATACAGGAAAACTCATTAGAACATTTAAACTTTATGCAACTCCAAGATTATCAAACTAATGCTCTGCTTAGCAAGTTTTGAGGCTCAGAATCTGGAAAATTTCTTTAGGTCATGCTAACAGCTCCTAGGAAGACGACTTGAATAAAACTAAAACTGCTGCCATTTCTTTCCTATTGAAAATAAAACTATATTCAATCTAGTAATACACATACAATAAAAAATAGTTACCAATATACTGGGTTTTACGTTATAACACGGCGAGGTACAGGTCAATGCAATTCCTCACCTCCATAGAGAACAACAGACTTCAATAGGTGCAAGCTTATAAATTCTATTTTTAAAAGGACTGAAAATACAGGCTTACACAATAGCTCTCCAAATTCAGATAGACAGAGACTATTTTTTAAAGTCCTTCTCTCAGAAAGGAAGCAAAAATTAATATTATTAGACAGTAACATTTGACAGCAAATGTATTGTGAGAGATCCAAAGCACATTTAGTACTTAGGAGGTTAAAGACTCAGCTGTAGTGCTAGTTGATGAAAAAGTAGGATTAAGGCTTTAGTATGAGTCTTGACATGATCATGTTGTCTGCCTGCTGTCTTAAGCTTCGAAAAACAGCTGGGATCATCTTCTTATAAGCTCCAACTCAAAGATGTTTAAGCAGTTCCCAATCCAATTAAACAGAGGTAAATATAAGGAAGGGCCCTACTGAGCCCAATCATCTTATTTTTTTAATGAAAAACAGCATAATTGCAGGTTACACAACTCCTTAATCTCACTTTAAACCTAACAGACTGCTGCCTTACAGTGCACATGGCAGGCCCAGTTAACCCAAGCATTCTGTATTGGTGTGCTTAATTTTTGATCATTATCCTTTATTATGTTACTTGTAATCCTAAAAGCCCATGATTGTGTCCAGATATTTGGCAAGGATTGTACCTGGATATACAGGGATTCCTCTTCTAAGAGTAATGGATTAATTGGATAGCCCTGTATGACGAGACGGCTTGCAGTGAAACTGCCATGCAGTTTCCACTTGTGAAGTCCCCTTCCTTCTCCTGTCCCCGGCCTTTAAGCAAATGGCCTTTTCCAGCATTAGCAGTGCTGCTGCAATAACCTGTCTGTTCTCACCACTAAGGTGATGGCATTATAGAGACAACACTGCCCTACAGAGCGGGCTGCTCTCTAAAATCCACTGCATAAACCATAATAGAAGATATGGCAATCTGTTCTGTCAGGTGGAATCGCAGGTTCAATTTAAAAGTGGCTCTCACACGTGTCACCCAATGGCAGTGGTGTTGCTTACCTGTTTAGGGCATGAAAATATTTCTTTTTCATACAGTCAGAAGATTTAAGGGGGGGGTGTGTGATCATATTGTGCCAAGGTATGTATTTTTAAAATTATTACAGTTAATACTGTAAAAGCAAAAATCCACATACATAATCCTTCTACTTTGTCCTATAAATATGCACAAGGACATTCTCCAAGGATTTAAAAGAAAAATCTCATCAGGGACTACTTCAAATACAGGCTCCTCATGTCTGTACGAGGAAGAAGGAAATTTAAATGACCAGGAGTGAACTGTTTGCAGTAGCTCTGTTACATTATGCATGACCCTCAACTACACAGGATTTAATTAATGATTTCCAGTTACATGGTTAGGATTTGTAGAGAACTGGTGTTTAGGGCAGCAAACCAGCACCTGACAAATTTATGCAATTTTGTGGTTGGTTTGTTTGTTTTTCCCAAACACCAGCTACTAGGTGCTGCTGTCCCTCATCTGTGCAGCTGGAAATATATTTTGCATATAAGGACAAGGAGTCTGGGCTGTGAACAGAAGCACCAATCTAGACTAATTTTAAGGCAGCTATTTTCCTGACACAGTGTAGAATAAAATCTGGACTTTGCTATTCTGTGATTTAATAGGCAGTATTTGGTGATACGTATAATTATCAGAATGATACCACTTCAGTGGTATGAGGTTTTAAAAAAAGTTTTATCTAGGGTCTTTTTCATTTTTTTTTTTTAAGTGTTAGCCTTTTCAGGTGTTGAACCTTTTTCCTCAGGAAGATGTCACCTTCTCTGAGTTTCTTTTAATTCCAGTAAAAGTCAGTATTTTCATATTCTCTCTTTGCTGCAAAATCTGTGACTTTCATAGAAGAAACACAGAAGGTAGCAGAAGATTTACCATAGAATTGTGAGGGTTGGTGAAACAACATTACATTCACTGGCTGTATTATTGTGGTAGCCAAGTCACTGGTTAGATTTGATTTTTTGTTGATGCCTGATAATTCTGAAAGCAAAGATTGCTTTCTGCAATATATCTAGTCAACGGTATCTATAATACCTTATTTAGGTATTCTGGTATCTACCTGTTCCAGGGTGTTCTTTATTTGTTCACATCTCCATTCCAATTCACGCATAGAAAAGTTAGGCATTCACTGACTATTTGGAAACGATCCAGTCCTCAACAAAAAATTCCTTACGGAGGCATCCAAGCTGTGTCTCCTGTGGTACTTCAAATTGTATTGCTGGTATTCTTCTCTTTTAGTGGTTGATTTGTTTCTGTTCCTATATGCTTTCAACAACCAGCTTGTCTGCACAATCAGAGGTGAATCTAGGGACAGTCATATATATCCCTCTACATATGGAAGGATAAAAACAAATGTAGTGTTTCTGGAAACAAAACTGCCAGTTCAGGAGATCACTAAAAGTTGCACTGCAGCTTGTACGATGGGTGAAGGGGAAATGCCAAAAGGGCTCCTGCATGAAAAAGGTAAAAATGTGCAGCAAGACCTTGCTTGCAGTTTCACAAGCACAGTGCCATGGCTGAAGCATAATTAACGGAGAACACAGTATTCTTGTAAAATAAATCACAGAACGCTTGCTCCCTGCTCTGGGCACCGAGTTCACCTCTGTGTTAACTAGGTGCCCTTTTATAATAAGCAATAGAACCACTCTTGATTTACCACAACCTGAGTTTGGTGAAGGTGGCTGAGACGAAGCAAGCAGTGGAGAAATTCTAAGGGATGTGTAAAAGAGATTAGAACGGGTAACTGGCGGTAAGTGGCTTTCCATAACTATGTTCCAAAGAGCAGAAAGCAAGTTCACTTTCACCAAAACATAACTGGAGGTCTGGAAGCTGCCTAATCTTTTCCAAAATAACCTAAATAACTCTCAACTCTAAAATAAAGCCTCAGCCTTCTTAGTCCAATGATTCGAGACTACACAGTTGCAGCACGGTAGCATACCTGATTTCAATGATTAACTAAATGCCCAAAGCCCACTGAAGCTCATAGGCACCCCAGTCTTTGCACATCCTTCGTCACAGCCAAATGAGAAACAGGCAGGCAAGCTTCTAGCTATAAATCGCACTCCAAGCCTGATGCTTATTCGCAGGGGAATAGCCTCCCCCTGCCAAGAGAGCTCCACTTTACTGTCTTACACTGCTACAGAATTGCAAGAAGTCTCAGGGCAGCATATGAAATAATGTCTACAGCACATGTGGCCTGCTGGGCTTAGAGAATGGGCAAACAGACCCGCTCGCTGGGCAAGACATTTCATACCTGGGTGTGTCAACTCGCTTAGAGGCACTCCTTGTTCCTAGGAACAGGTGAGGGGTTAAAGAGCAGACTAAAACAATTCTACCACTGTGAAGAGTTAAATTCAGATTTACAAAACTAGCATCCCAGCAGTGTCCCCATACTGGACCATTACAGTACACCCTATCTGTAGCTCCCACTTCAGGCTCTGTTCCAAGGGAACCACTCAGTCAGAGCCAAAGGAAAGTGAGGTTTAGAAGAACCAACCACTTGGTTTTAGTTGAGGAAAACAGCTATCAAGTGCAAATGAATAGTTAAAGCGTGCTGTCTTTTCATTTTATTCTTACAATGGCATCCACTAAAGAGCCTAATTGTTTTTAATAGTGTCTTTGGCACTGCATGCTCTCTTGGATGTATATTCTTTTTCTTTGTTTTTCACCTCTTAAGAAATTCCAGTTAACATTGTTATAAAACCAATAGAGGCATTGTCCTTTCTCCTTGTTCATTTAGTTCTGGCACTTAATCCTACTTAGCCATAGAAGCAACGATGGATACATGTAAAGACAAGTCAATCTCTGAGCACTTAGATATTTCTCAAAAGAGGAAGATAAAACTTTTTTCACTAATCTACTTAGTACTGCTTTCTATACATTTTTATTGTCATTTAGTCTCTGCAGTACTGTTGTCCAACTGCTTCTGACATCTAACTAGCAGCCCTGGTTTCCTTCATCTACTGCAACAGTATGCCCCTTCTCCACATTTCTCCAATCTAAATTTTAGAGCCTTTGAAACATTTTTTGATACTATAAAAATGTATCCTTGATCTCTCCTGTACACACACATCCTCCAAAGTATCTTTCATGAACTGTTATGTTTATAATATGCAGAAAGAGGAATGACAAATGCCTTTTTTCACTTCTTGAAGTACACCAGGATATGTGCTAGGGTGTTTTGCGAGTGTTCAGCTAGAAGGTGTTTCTCAAGCTGTCACATACAGTGAATATTTATTGTACCATGATATTATACAGTTTGTGTAGTAATAAAGGCTGGAGTAGGACCTGGGGTTAACTCACATGTATCAGTACATGGACGTGTCTCTAAAGGATTCAGAAAGAATACAGAAAAAACTCAACACAGCACATCTGTGCTAGAATTAGCTGACTCATTTGGAAGCATAGTGTATACTTAAACAAAACAAAAAAATGTATAAAATTACAGGACACCTGCAAAATACAGATATTATTTATGAACAAGAGAAACTGTGCTTCAAACTTTACAGAAAGCTAAGTACTACCCTACAATGTTAGCCTGCTTTTTATTAATAGCCAACAGCTTTGTTTAATTTTCAGTTAAAAAAAACAAACTACAAAATACCTTAATATGGCCTTCAAACAGCTCTAAAAATATATGAGTGCAGTTAAAGCTAAAGAATTTATTAGAAGGATTACTATGCCACATTATAATCCTCCTCATGAGAGCTGGACTCCCAGCTTCCTAGACTTAGTAGACAACATCCTATGCCACCCAAATGTTACATATGCTGTGACATCTTACCAGTACACACTTAATTTTTCTCTGCTACTAGAAATACCAAAAATGAACAGCTGATAACTTTACTGAAGGCTGATTTATGGCAGAGCTACACTTACAAAGACAATTGATTATAGGTGTTCAGTACAATTTGAATATCTATAAATACAGAATTTTCAGGGGTTTTTTCATAATTTAATTCAGAACCTTCACGTTTAAAGTACTTCTCAGTACTTCACCATACAGCCATATTTTAGATATGTACACATTCTGTTATTTAAAGAATATGTATTTTACAGCAATACTTAAAACCCCATAAATTTAATATAGTATTACTAGAAGAAATACGTTTCTATGAAAGCTGTATGTTCACAGTATATTCTTGAGGTATATATTGCATTAATACTTCACCGTGCTTATAAACGTTAATATAGGTTATTTGTTTATTACTATGTCAAGGTTATTCATCATATGCAGTGTCAGAAAGCACAAGCTGACATCTCATATTGTCTGCTTCAAGGGCAAGACCAATGTGACCTTTGGCTCCTTCTTTTAAAAAGGATGAAATCATTCCAGAGGAATAATGCTGAACTGCACAGCTCCCTTTAGGAATCAATCTGCCATTTATGGTTTCCAATTTTCCATACTGCAGTACGACTTGTTAAGATCTGATGGCTAATTTTCTCTTCAGATTTTGGAGTTCTAAAGTTCCAGAAATAATTTTTTAACTGTAACACCATTTACGCTTCCTATTTATTCACCATCAAATGAAAATTTCAAGCTATCAGTTCTTCAGTTAATTTGGCCAGGTACTTCTTGATTCAGTTTGGGACTGAAATCATGGTGGCCAGCCATTTCTATGTCTCATCTGTAATCAGAAACTATTTTAAAAAGATTTAGGACTGCCAGTGTTTTTTCTTTCCAGAATCTGTTATAATCCCCCAGCAAACCACATCTTCCTATTTATTGGCTTTTCTTGCTCTACAGTTTTAAATTCTCCTGTGTTCAACTGATACACATGGGCAGCTGAAGAGGAAGAAGGTGTTACTACTGAAAGTGTATTGAATATGTATATTGAATATATAAATAGTGAAAAGGAACCTATTCAAAAGAATAGGAGTGGTAGAAATGAGGTCATCTGTTAATGATGGAGATCTGCCTTTGGCTGTCTCAGTACCACAACAGTGGAAAGTAGATGCACAATTTGAAGCATGAATTAGATGTGAAGCTACATGTGTTATTTTGCAAGAAGGACAAGGTATACACATGGTCTTGAAGTGTACTTACATTTGGACAGGCAAGTCCTCAAACTTCATGAACCCCAAAGTGCATACAGTTTTGGAGAAAGGGGATAAGATTCGCATGAATTGGTAATTATATTATCTGTGCATGATACTGATTTCACTATAAAATTTGACCAAGGAGAATGCAGCATTCTTTGACCTAGCTGATAAAAGGTCAGAAAGCAATTTTGAATAATAAATGAGACCTGCTGACCTCATGACCCAAGTCTGGCAGGGTCAGCAGCAGCCCTCTCACCAGATGCTGATGGCAGATATACAGACGCAGACAGCTCAACTAATGAGCTTCCTGGATAAGGGTTTTAGATCCAGTGACATTTAAGTGCTATGCAGTATATAAAATAAACTTACAAATAATCTGTGCCATAAAAAATTAAAGTGATATTTACAGTGAGGTGTAATATGACATACTTTGTAATCCTCACTGCAGCGATTATTTTACTGCTTCGCCTAGATGGCCTTTAACCACAAAATATACTACCTGACTAACATTTCCTTTGAAGTCTTTTCACATTTATGTGGTTCCCACTCAGTGGATATACTAAGAAGAGATATACTTTGATAGTGTATTTGTTTGGCACCTCATTTAATACAAGTCAACAAAAGCTACTTATAAGTTTAAATGAATTTTATTTAAATTCAAGCTACATTGTTCCTTCCTTAGTGAGTGAAAGATGAACCTAGAGCACGCAAGGCCAAGGAAGATTTTCTCCTGATCATTAACAGTTCCACTCGGAAAGAGGTAAGTGGATGGTTCATGGAGAAAAGAGTACACTGGAATTCATTCTCTCATCCACCTTTAGATTTCGCTGTGCACATGGCCTAGGGTCACTAGTCCATTTCAGACCTTGGAAACCCTGAGTTTTGACTTCACCCTGGGTGCTGTGACCGCGCCTCACAAACTACCATCTCATTCCTCAGGTATGCTCCAGCTGCTTGTATGAATTTGCAGGAATAGATCTAAATGTTTATGTTCTGCATGAATTAGCAATGTAAGGCTGTATTTCCAGGAGATTCTTTGAGATCTGATCTGAACTGCTTGGGCTCTCCTTATGTGTAAATACTTCACTGAGAATACAATTAGCCACAGGTAGTACAAAAAGCTATAGGAGCTTTCCCATGTCTTTTTTAAGTCATCATACTTTATAGAGGATGTCCTTTAGACACTGAAGTTTTGAGACTACATTAAAACTCTACAGAAGAGTTCTTGTGATCTATCCAATTCTGTATTACTTTGCATAAGGTAATTTTAACTTCGCAACTGGTGTTTAAGAACTTTGAAACTTTCAACACTTGAAGAAGATAGTGGAAAAAAACCACTGCCCCATTTCACTGAAGGGGAATCAGAAGCAATGGGGATCATGAAATGTTTTCTTTTAAGCTTTTAAAAGCTTTGACCTGTCAGTTTAACTGTGTATCTACATGTTACTGAATTATGAGAAAGGATAAAGAACAGGTGATTTACTCTTGCCAAACAATTTATAATTCCGTATACTTCTACAAATTCCTATTTAACTCCTCTTTAAACTAACCAGCCTTTAAAACTATACTTATACAGAAGCATGACAATTTTTCTTGCCTATCTTTAAGCTGTCCTCCATTTATGCCCTATTTTTTGAGTGTCAAAGGAAAAGAACATGACCTTCCTGAAAGGCCCCACAATCAATGTACATAAGAACTTTGTATTATTTGCAGCATTATTTACATTTTTCTTATACGTTCACAGTGTATCAGCTCTTCTGAGTACCACTATACAACTTCTGACTGAAACGTTACCCCTGACATTTATAGATGGAATTTACCTCGGCAGTGGTGACTGGCATACCACTAAGGAGAGAGCATCTGTATCCTTCTGATCCAGAGGATGCCAGGAGCCATTTAGGCCTTTTTAATCAGTGCTGATTAAGGCAAGTCAGATGACTACCCTCAAATTTATCACTGCCTCTAAAGACCTTGTAGCAGCCAACAGCTAGGGTAGCTACAGCAAAGGATTGTCTTGACCACACGTCCTCCCTCTGCACTTGCGAGGACTTTGCAAGGGGAATTACATACTGTCTCTACATAATCTATCCCAATTTTTCACTGAGTCAAGTGTGTGCCCAGAATACAATTTTGGGACTTCAGTACTGTGTGTAGATACCAATTAAACTCGTTGTTAGTGAACCCAGCTTCTAAATCTTAGTGCATTCATTTAGGGAACCAGTAAAAGTAACCGGCTCCTGCACTCCCAGCCTGCATGCAATTGAAATAAAATTTGATTATAAATAGATTAGATTATAAAAGTTGCTCAAAAATCTGTCTGTAGCTTTGCTTCTTCTATTTAAGACAGCAGTAGCTTCAATGAGGGAAAGAATTTTTTACTGCATCCAGTGCATCAGTAAAATGCACTTAGTCACTGATTTCTTTCCTGCCACTAGATTATATGTGTATTTTTGCCAGTCTGCTAGATTTCCTTAAAAACATTACATTCACTCTGCTTTACAATCAACACAAGCTCTATAACCTGCAACCAGCATCTAACAGCGTTGTGTTCCTGATTTAACTCTTTCCCTGCTCCCCCATCAGGTGCCTTTGCAATCCAAAGGTACATCTCTCTTCATAAAAGGGATACATCTGGGATCTTTGGAAAATTATAAAAAAGCCCACCCAGCCCTATTACTTTATGGTATCTCTATTTTATAGCCATAAGAGTACAAGTCATTTTGGAAGTCAAAAAAGTTGTTTCACAATGACTTTACATCCCTTTTCCCCTGACAAGACCCAACAAGGCTGTTCACCAGCAGAAGCTTCTGCCTTGGAAAGTAAATCTTCCATGACATAAATCAGCAGGGTTTATGTTAATTGTTTACTGGTAAAATAGTGTCAAGTAGAACAGTGTGGTCTGGAATTAAATTCACACTTCTGAGACACTTTTCTTAACCAACATCTGAAAATGCTTTAAGCAGCGAGAGGAAGAGCTGAAGAGAATGGTCCAGTAGGACCACCTATAAGCCAAAATTATATTTGGCTTTACTCCAGAAGAGTAAAAAAATGTGTACTGCAGAGCAGGCCTCACTACAGGCTTGCAAAGGTAGGGGAAGAAGTCAGAAAGATTACTGTACCCAACCAAGACCGTAATAACAGGAAACAACTCTCTCCTAGAAAATCATCCCAGAGAGGTTCCCCACACTAAATTTATTAAACAAATCTCCTAGCTATGTTCTCATGCACCCTCTGCTCCTGCAGCGACCACTAATGCATGGTGGGCTGATGCTTTCCACCACTTACCCTGTTTTTCATGCAGTACAACAATGCCATTCCAATTTACTTTCTATTCTGCACATTTATGCAGTGACACGGACAATGAAAATTGTCCCAATATATGTACTTTTTACTACACCCACCAAAGGATCCATTTTTAGTATTGCCTTTGTGCTCTAAATGAGGAATGTGTAAATTAGTACTGTCCACTAAAAATCAACATGCTTTCCAGAGCATACAATATTTATTCTTCTTAACCTGGAATAGCGTATTCCCAAAAGCAATTAACATGCCTTATGCTCTTCTTCTCCACTACAGAGAAAAGTGGAAAACTAGTTCTTCATTTTTGTATGTTTTGTGTAACTTTGAGACAAACTGAAAGTGCTAGTTGCCAGTTTTTAGCACAATTACACTTCACAGGAGCCACATTCATATATCCCAGAACAGATCCTGCCATCTGTGGCTTTTATTTACTATTAGGAAGTCCTACTGCAATTATTTTTATGTTGAAGGAACAGTTCCACTACACATAAGCTCCAGGATGTCTCACAATCCAAAACGTAAGGCTTTTACTTGCATTTCTTATCAGGACCTTAACTTACTACAACACATTCTACATTGGGTTTTTTTAAATCAAAAATCATGATTCTTTCTCAGCCATCACATTGCACTTCACATCAGCCTTCTCATTCAGATTTTGTAGGATTGTGAGTGTTAAAAAGGTATGAGCTGTGCAACTGTCTGTGGAGTTTGTGTTCAACTATGAAAACTCTTCTGTCTCCCCATATTTTACATATTTGCCCCCATATCCAATTTTTAACCTTTACCAACCTTGAAGTCCTTTTTATATCGTATCAGGCGTGAAGCTGATTTGCGGACAGCTGCAATATGAGTTTCCTCACCCTGCCCTGCCATTGACCTACACCCTGATCTAAAAGAACCACCTTCTTTCAGAGTGAGAAGTTATTCATTTGCTGTAATAGCTCTATTTTAGGCCTCCTCAGCAAAAACAATCGTGCCCAAATAGCATGAGGTTTTGTGATACCAGCCCTGGTTTATATATACTGGAAAACCCCACAAGAACATTTCACTTAGGACTGGCTCACAAATAAATGTCAAGAAAATTTATATGTAAAAATAGGCTTAAATATGTACTTTGCTAGAAAAGTATTAGAAATTTGTTCTTGTTTATACAGGTTCATTCTATTTTTTATACTATACAGCTTATTCACTGGGTAAAATGTAGTTTTCTTGCAGTCTGCTGTAGGGCAGGGCAGCCTTCAAATGTTACCAATGCCAGAGAATAAATGAAAGAGATAATCAGGGACTACAGAACAATAATTGGAAATAAATAAAATGTTTCTGATGAAAACAATTAGTCACAAGCATTACAAGTTGAAATTCAGTTCAGTGTTAAAGGGACAGTTTAGAAGCACATGGTACATTTATCACAGCTCCACAGACAAGTTATTGAGCTGTCTGTGAAAAACAGAGCCAAACAGGAAAGCTTTCAGCAGAAAGCAGTGGTTGAGGTCCTTGATTGATAGAGTTAGATGATGCAAAGCTGTCTGATGGCCTTTCTGCAAAATAAAGTGAAGGAACTCAAGGTCTTTCATGACGATCTCTGACCACAGATGAACAGCTACTTTATTACAGCACAGATTGAGGTTGCACCTTAGTCCATATTCTGCCACTTTTGGATGCACACGGTTAGCTTTACCAACAATCCACTGTGTTTAACATAAGTGTCTGCCATCTTTACAGGATTTTAAAAGGGACAGCATATTGAAGGAGTTAAAAGCTTCACCTCCTTTCTGTTTAACTCTGGTGACTGCAAAAAATATAATCAGTTTTATCACAGGCTGCTTATTGCAATGATAGAGCTGTTTGTTCAGGGCAAAGTGCCTCATTTAAAGGACACAGAAAAAAATCCATTGGGCACAACAGCCAAAATCTACCTGCTCTGCTGCCTCCTTCTAGAAATGAAGTTATTTACTTTCCCCAAAACATAATCTCTATCTTCCTAATGACTTAGGCGTGGTTCTATTCTTCACTGACATGTTACTGATTTTGTAGACTACATTTGTGGAGTGTGAGGATTATTACAGAGTGTTTTCTTTTAGCAGAATTGAATTCCTATCTCTACACTTGTGATATCTAGGAAACATTCCTTTTAAGGACAAGAGAAAACACTGACCAACATAAAGGACATGCAGTCACCTAAACAGTCCTGACTTGTCTGCCAGCTTTACAGGATTTCAAAATGGGACAGCAGATGGAAGGAGCGAAAAGCTTCACCACCTTTAAATTAACAGTAGGTGTTACTAAATTCAGGTAAGATCAGCAACTTCTCTTTACATTAGGAATGGAGGATATTTTTTTCAGATTGCAAAAGGCATTTAGCTGCCTCTGATTCACATTAAAGGCAGTGCAGCCTCAGCCATAGCTTGAAACTCTTGACTTGGAGGAAAATGCTATGACCCAGTTACTTCCAGACTTCTTACAAGCAGGGCACGGGTTCTCCCACTCCAGCCCATCCTTGTTGCTGCTGTCACATAACAGTCAACATGAAGCAAATGTAAGCCACAACATTTAAGGTCAATAGATGGGCTTGAACCCTGGTATTCTTCACTGTTAACACAAGTATAGAAGACTAACGAGATTTTCTTCACTGCTTAAATTCCTAAACCCTGTTTACAGAGATTTTGGCCCTTACCAAAACCAAATTAAGTCTGGATGCCTCAACGCAGCTTTAAGGTACTGATTTCAGCTTCAGAAGAGTACTTCCTAATGAAGATGACCAGTATGTTTCACTGTTATCCAAGTCAGAATAGTTGGCAAGAAAGATGTAAGGACTATGCTGGTTTATCCTAAAAACATTGTCATTGACTGAAACATTTTAGAAAAGCAAAAATCTCCACAAAGAATTTTTCAGAGTATGTGACTTTGTGCTGCATTTTAAAGTTCCTCTGCATACCTGGATCACAGGGTTGGCTTTCCAGAAGTTGTTCTTGCTTATTTTCATCAATTGTCCTTTGAAGAAAAAATTGTCTTTTGGACTTTAACATTTCTTTTTTCCTTAATTATAGATGTACCTCTCACTGACAAGGCCTGTGCTACTGGCCTTGTGTGGCCTGTGCCAGATCATTGTAGGTCCCTTCCAGCTGAGCTATTCTAGTGTAGTGCAGTTTATATTTGAAATTCTTGTGTTTATTTGTATACTTCAATTTGTATTCTACTCCCTCAGTTGCAGTGCTCCAGCATGAGTGTCCTCATACCAGAATCAGTTACTGTAAAGCCAAGTAAGTTTATCCCTTCCCAGGAGGTGTCTCAGTAAGTAACCAAAGTGTCAGTGATTGCAAAATGCTCAGCTCTAACATGGGCAGGTTCATGTATTCAGGCAATGCCTGAAAGAGCAACTCTTATTCAGCTTCCTAATAATTTCTACCCTGTAGTTAAGTGATGAGCCTTACTGCTATCACCACATTTCCTCCCCATCCCTTTGATAGCCTTGATTTTAAAGTCAGTGTTAATCACTTCTCCCCAAACTCTCTTCCTCAGAATAGCTTTTTCTTTCCATTACCTTAGTTTAATATTTACTTTAGAAGCTGCTGCCTAAATTGTCTCTGGTTATGGAATTCAGTGTCTCAGCTGTCAATGACAGACAAGATGAAGCCTGCCTTGAAATTCTGACTTTGGAGTAGCTAGTTTTTAAATGTTTTTTAAACTATTTTTACTACCACTTCTCATTAATGGCATGCTTCAGGTATGAAAAATGTATTTAGTTTGGTGTTAGGCCACAGGCACCTAAGTAGGTCAATATAACAACTGTGAAATCAGTAACTGATCCAGGCAAAGAAATTGAGACAAAATTTTAAAAAATAACAGCAAAATAGCTGCCAGAATGTAGGGTTCAGAAACTGTAATTCTGCAACTCTGAGCTATTTAATCAAAGTGCACACTGTAGCTGTGCTTTTTAATCAGAAAGAGGTAAGCAAACAAAGTGTTCATTGATGACAGGCTGCATGAGACCTCTACAGAGTTCAAATTCACAGAACTGTCTATCTCCTTTCTCATGGCTGATCTGGTATATAGATACTTCAGTCTATTCAGGTTTCAATTCAGTTATTTTACAAAAAAACCCAGACATTTATAGCAATCACTTAGACTGGTAGCAGTTTCAAATTATAATATTTTAAACACCTTACTTGATATCATTTCCTCAGCTTTCTTCTGACTGAGGCATACACACTGCAAGTCTTGCAGAGGTTTTATGCAAAATGAGATTTAGAATCAACGTCCAGGATTTTCCTCCTGCATCCTATAAAAGACTCTTAGCCACTGTACAACCTGACAGAAAGGAAGATTGCCTCAGTTAAATGTACAGATGCTCTCAGTTTCCTGGCCCAGTGGAGTTGGGGAAAATGAAAATAACACTGCTATCAGCAGAGACAGGCATTAGGAAATAAAAAAGATTTCTGTCTTAAACTTTAAATTGCTGCTTCTAACCACAACATCTTAAACTTCTAAAACATTAAAATTATTTCCAAGTAGCACTTATCTCTAATATTTGGAACATTATGTTTTGGCATCCTAAAGGCTAAACTATGAGAAGGATTGCATTATTCTATCTTTTTGTTGCACAAATTCAAACTTGGAATAAAACCCCTTTAAAAACAAAACACTATATAAATAAAATATAGATAAAGGTGTTTTAAAAACCTGTATTGACTTTTCCATATTATTAAGCTTTTTAGATAAATCCAGTTGTTAAATGGCTGTTCTAGTAACTGGCCTGTCATCTGGAAATGTTCTTAGATTGTTTTTTTGACACAATGTCCCTCCAGAAAGTTGGGCAGTGTGACATAAAGAGCACAGGTTTGCCTATCACGCTGATTACTTGATGTAATAGTAAGCAAGCTTAAGTGAACTGTGTGTCTTCAATCTTTCCAATCACTTAGGGATGGGCACCAGAGGATACCATCCATCATCCATGGCCTGAAACATATGGTGCATCAGCAATCTTAGGCTGACCTAAATGATAGTAAAAGCTGCTACACTGTTCACAATAAGAAATTGTTGTCCACTGAATTACAGGTTTGTGATTAGATTGCTAACATGGCCAACTTGATGTATAAGTGAAGTGTCCAGGAAAGATATTCCCTAGGATCCTTTGAAGATTAATTTATACCCTTGAAATGTGCACCAATCACAGAATGAAAAAATATGTCAAGATATTTTTCTTGTGAACAAAAAACCCACTGCAGTGGTAACAGCTATTAATTTATTTTTGGCAGTTTTAGCCACCAGAATTCAATAAACAAGGTTCTTAAAGGTTTTTGTTTTGTTGCAGGGTTTTTACTGCTTAACTCCTAAAAGCACTGCACAGTACAACAATATCTTTTATAAGAGGGACAGTTCCCCCTTACATACCCCTCTAAAATATCCTGCATAAATCTCCTAAGTGTAAGTAGCACACCAAGGCACCCAGAAAAATCCTGAGAATGCTTCATTTTGTATTATATTTCAATTTAATGGATCTATGAATATAATACAAAGTGACTATTTTTAACTTAGAGAACATATCAGAACATGTCTGACCACTGATCCTAACATTATCAATTTTGCCTCTCCATGATGTACATTATGCTCAACATGTTATTCATTCATCAATCGGTGGAAAAAAAAAAAAACATCTACATCACAGTTACGTTTCAAACTGCAATATCAACTTTAGGGGGGTGGGGGTGGGGAAGAGGGGCAGTAAGGGAATATCAGTTATTATTCCAGAGTATCTCTACTCCTTAAACCTTTAGGTAGTAGAACTCAAATGGTGAAAGGCACATCTTAGTAATGACAAAGAGTGAGAAGAACGCTGCTTTATAATGTCTGTGGGCTATATTAGAGCATAACTAAAACTCAGCATACATTTGTGCTGACCATTCGAGAGGATTCACAAAACTCAGCTTACTCCAGGCTGCAGGAAATGACTCCCTTATAAGCCATAGACCATTAGAGAAATTGTTTTGCAAATATAGCTTCTACATGCAATTATCACAAGAGTATTGGAACAATAGTTCTCTCTGCCCTGTCCATCAGTCTACTGTGCTTTGTGACCTGCCTTGCTGCATGTAGGTAAGATGCAAGAGGTAGATCTGCTTCCTACGCCAGTCAGATTTGCTCTTCTGATGCTTTGTTTCTAGCATGCTTGTCACTGACATAATTCCATAGACACCTAAAAGTCCTAATTTAAAACATTCCTAACAATGCACCTAAACAATTAAATAATTACAGAAAAGTACAGGTTAACACTCATGTTTGGTTTTTTTTACTAGTCCTTAACATAAACTATTGCCAGCAGTGTAATTCATATACTACATGATATATCATACTTTGACATGGATAACAATAGTCACTAGTGAAAGGGGCTCCTTTTGTACCTTCCAAGAGGCACATACTAATTAAATAATGAATTCTTTTCCCAGGGTTGAGAATGGCCTAATCTGCTGAAATTATCTGGGGCACACCTATTTGAAAGGGCTTCCTAACATACATAAAATTGCTAATCTTCCCTGAAAACACAAATTAAAACCAGCTCCTGCTTAACATACATAACCATAAAAGAACTAGATTCTTTTCAGTCAAGACAAAAATTTATGTTCGTTGTCAAAAATCAAACTCACCACTCTCACAAAATGAGATGCAAAACCTTCACACCATTTCATTTCCACATGAAACAGAAAATTCAGCCACAGAACCTTATCAGTACATTAAACTGAGCAGGCATGCTTTAGTTACACCAGGTATACTTTGTTTCCTTTTAAATGTACTTCTGGAGTTTAAGGAAAAAAAGGAAAGGAGAAAGAAACCCAAAGCCTATCCTGAAATTAACGTGGTAGAGAAAAAAATACACAGACCAACTATTAATTATCCTACAGAAAATGTCTCCTGGTTTCAGGTTCCTAACTCACTAGGCTATCTGAGCATCTCCTAGTAGTGCAGCAGGTGATGTGACCAACATCCATCATATGAGAACAATACAGGCACCGGGTCTTTAGGGAATTAGTGATAGGTATCTTAAGAGTGATCCAAGTACAATTTTTTTCTAAGAGAGTGTATGTGGGGGGAATCTTCTGCTGATATGCTTTGAATTTGAGAAAAAAGTTTCCTCAGTTGTTCTGAAAAGGTTTCTGCATTCATTAACATTTGAATTGCCATCTTTCTTAGTAAGTACTATTGAAAAACTAATATATAATGGTGAAGCAAGGTAGGATACTTGGTGGATCTAACTTCTTTGGGCCTTAAAATGAAACATAACCTGAAAGAATGAATATGAATGAGGCATGAGGGGAGAAAAACTACACTTCAGTATTTGGAAGTCATCTTGTGCTTAGTTCTGTTTACCATCCAAATACAAAATAGTATTTATACTATTAATGTTTATCTGCTTTGAAACAGTGAGTTCATCTTTATATAAAATGCAAAATAGACTCTGAATTACATTAAAGACAAAATGCAAACGGATGTACTAAGACTTCTAAAACTGTGTGAAGGTTCAGAAGCACACACAGAACGTTCTCCCCATCTTGAAATTTAACCTTGCAGTTGATATGCATTCTACACAGAATCACACAGAATTGTAGGGGTTGTAAGTGACCTCCAGAGATCATCGGGTCCAACCCCCCTGCCAAAGCAGCTCCCTATCTTATATTACACAGATAGGTGTCCAGAGTCTTGAATAGCTCCAGAGAAGGAGACTCCACACCCCCTGGGCAGCCTGTCCCATGGCTCCCTCACCCTCACCGGGGAAAAGTTCTTCCCCATGTTGGTGCAGAACTTCCTGTGCTCCAACTTGCAGCCATTGCCCCTTGTCCTGTCCCCACAGACACTGAAAAAGGGCTGGCCATTTCCCCCTGCATCCCCTGCCTAAGATATTTATAGACATTAATTAGGTCCCCCCTAAGTCTTCTTTTCTCCAGGCTGAACAGCCCCAGCTCACTCAGCCTGTCCTCATACGGGAGATGTTCCAGGCCCTTAATCATCTTCGCAGCCCTTCTCTGGACTCTCTCCAGGAGATCCCTGTCTTTTTTATCCCAGGGAGCCCAGAACTGGACACAGTACTCCAGGTGGGGCCTGACCACGGCAGAGTAGAGGGGGAGGATCATGTCCTTCGACCTGCTGGACACACTCCTCCTGATGCATCCCAGGATCCCATTGGTCCTCAGTGATCTATATGTATTTCCAATCAGTTCAATGTTTTCTTGATAAGCTTGATAGGCAAGAAAAGCTTCTTTGGAGTTATTTCAAGGGTGTATTTGCAGAGGCAGATGTCTTATTCTCTTACTATTAGAAACACACAGGGTTCAGTTGCGTTGCTCTGCTGGGTGTGCATTAGCTACATTCAACTTAGATACTAATAGCAAAGACTTGTATGAATTAATGTAGTTCCATGTAGATTTCACAAAACACATAATGGAAAGTTTCCATTTTATTGTATACTATTAGAAGTAGTTAGAAGTAGTTTCTCTCTTACTGTAAGGATTTTTTTAAAAAACAATACCATTAAGACATTTAGCTTGTCATACTACAAGGTAATTATTGTACTACTGTTGAGTTCAGTATTTGACTTGACCAAATTATATAAATTCCTTTCCTACAAGTTAGTGACTCAGGTATTCTGAAATTCAAGGACAGGAACATTTCAAATAGAACCAATTCTTTATCTTCTAAGAGATTCAAAAATACAAGATTCAAAATTGGAAGACAGGTAGTCACTTGCTTCACATATCCCAAAAAAGTCTAAATAAATGTTATTCTGATCATATAAGACTAGCCAGAGCATGGGAAACATTGTTAGCTGCATACTTCAGATTGGTCTGGCTTCCCAACAGCCAGATGTAACTGCAACCAAACCTTCTCAGAAAGATTTTATTCCTCACAATAAGCAAAAGCCAGGCAACAGAGCCCAAACGAAAAAAATACTGCTGAAGCAGTGGTATCATCACATGATATGGAGAATAAAACACTTTCTACCTGGGGATTATCCCTTTTTTCCATCCTTTTCTGTACCACTCCTTTCTCACAAAGGCATACAGCTCTCCAGTCCTAGGGCAGAACCTGTTTAAGCATTCCCTAACCTTCACGCACCTGTAACAATATATATTTAAGTCAAAAAGGAAAGAAGTTTTATAGGAAAAAATTAATAAAAACAATATAAGGAGACTGGAGATCACAGAACATCAATACATCCCAGAAAAATTCCAGATAATGGTTATAAATATAAACAAGGAATTTTGATATTGTGTTGCTCTGCTCTAAGGCCAGGTTTCAATACTGAAGACAGACTATATATGGAATTACCTCTTCCTCAAGTCTGCTCCTCATAATAGACCTGAAATAGAAAGTCTCCAGCTTTGTGAGAATTATTAAGCAGAACAAATTCTAGAGGAAGTGTTGCACTCAATGCTTTTTTTTTTCTTACAGTTTTATTCACAAACTTTTATAAAAGGTGAGTGGAAGACAGACAAAGGAATGAGACAGAGAAACACCATTAAGGCCTATGAGTTACATAACAGCACGGACAAAGTACAGGATAGAGTCTGAGCAGTTAAATGCTGAGAGTACTGCTAAGTTAAAACAGTAGAAGGACAAACCTCAAAACATGAACTAATCAGGGTGAAAAGCAATAGGTTTCATTCCATCTATTTTTGCATGCCATTAAGACTCATGTTACACAGACACAGCTTGGTGAAAAAAAAACCTGACAAAAATTAAACTGTTACTTATTTTCCATGGTGTGCTTGCATTTCTCCAGCTCAAAAGGAACATTGGGAGGCTTATTTGACCCCTGGCTCCAAATTAGTCATTAAAAAAACAGGGTTCCAACTATAAGGATTACAAATTACATGCCAGGCTGTGTTTGCCTAAGAACATCAATCTAGGCAAGGGGACATCCAGAATAAGGAAGCAAAATGTGACAAAGAAGTGGCTCTTAAAGAAAAAACAACCCAAACAAACAGCAGAAGAGAGACTGGGCTTGCTGCAAAAAAAGCTGAGGACACTACCATAAGCACGCATACTTGCAATTCCTCCACTTGCTCTTTTTAAGCCCCAAATTAGAACCAGCTGTCAAATTTTTGAAGGACTTGTTGTACTTTTCCCGTACCAAACTTCTAAAGAAACAGTAGAGACTAAAAATGAACCAATGATAATTTTATGTCTGTTAACAGTCTCCAAAAAGAGAGTGTTTGCTTTTAAAGATCTACATAGAAAGTATATTAGAGATTCTTCTCATTCAGTATCCACAGAAAAAAGCACAGAGAACAAGACTTTCCGAACTATATTGTATATTTGAATTTAGAATACATGTTATCCTTGCTGCCTCCTTGACCAGTGAATCCTATCCTTCCTAATGTTTTGGAGGAGTCTGAGGTGGCGCCTGTACAATTTGATTTTGTGTAAAAATACACACCAAATCTGATTTCTGCTACATTAAGGAGTTCTCTGGTAAAATATATGACGCATGGAATGAAATAAGCTGTAGTTGTAGAACGAGTCTTTAAGCTTACTTCCTTTAGTACTTGACCACTAATATTAAAGACTACTGGATCAAAATACAGTTTTAATTGGATATCTAGGACATGATACAGTGGTATAGCTAAACCACAGGTTAGATGCTAAAATATAACATTGATTTGTATTCTTTTACTGGAAATATTTGTAATATGAAACTAGAATATAATACACTCATTTTTAATGCATATTCAGTACAGAGGAAAGCTACTGCTGTCACCAGTTTATACTCAAAGTCCATTCATCAAACAAATACTAGATTAATTGTTTTGCTGTTTCACAGACTAAAATGAGATTACAGATGAATCTAATTCTCATTAATAGTGATGAAATGTTGATGATACAATATTTTCTTACACTGCTTACTGCTAATGCATGCACACTCAAACTTGGCCTGCAAAGAACTTTTAAAAACAGCCTGAAGTCAGTCTAATGGCTCAATGAATTGTTACACACATGAACTTGTCGAAAAGCACAAAACTTTAGTTCCATCTTAAAAAATGTTCTTAGTGGCTGAAATGGTTGCTCTAATAAGAAGAGTGGCCAGAGAAAGGAAATTTCACCTTGCAGATAATTTTTAACATTCTTGTTTCTCAGGAAAAAAGACAAAGTGTAAGATGGGAATGCAAACGGACAGAACAGCCTGGAAGAGTTCAAGTGGAAGATGTAGCATGCAACAGAAGAAAAGAGTTAAGTTGGAACAAAATATAAGAGATGCCAGCCAGGCAGGTATATGAAGCCACAAGTCAGAAACCAGTTGAAAAGTAACAACTGCAAGAAAGTATGATCACAGTGTTTAGTTCAGATGTCACTCAAACTAAAGTTTGCAAATCACAGAATCACAGAATCTTAGGGGTTGGAAGGGACCTCAAGAGACCATCGGGTCCAACCCCCCTGCCAAAGCAGCTCCCTAGCTCATATTACATAGATAGGCATCCAGACGAGACTTGAATATCTCCAGAGAAGGAGACTCCACCACCTCCCTGGGCAGCCTGTTCCAGTGCTCTGTCACCCTCACTGGGGAAAAGTTCTTCCCCATGTTGGTGCAGAACTTCCTATGCTCCAACTTGCAGCCATTGCCCCTTGTCCTGTCCCCACAGACACTGAAAAGGGGCTGGCCAATTCCCCCTGCATCCCATGTCTAAGATCTTTATAAACACTAATTAGGTCCCCCCTAAGTCTTCTTTTTTCCAGGCTGAACAGACCCAGCTCACTCAGTCTTTCCTCATAGGGGAGATGTTCCAGACCCTTAACCAACTTTGTTGCCCTTCTCTGGACTCTCTCCAGGAGATCCCTGTCTTTTTTATACCAGGGAGCCCAGAACTGGACACGATACTCCAGGTGGGGCCTGACCAACGCAGAGCAGAGGGGGAGGATCACCTCCTTCGACCTGCTGGACACACTCTTCCTGATGCATCCCAGGATCCCATTGGCTCTCTTGGCAACCAGGGCACACTGCTGGCTCATAGACAACCTGTCATCAACCAGGACCCCCAGGTCCTTCTCCACAGAGCTCTTTTCCAACAGGTCATCCCCCAGCCTGTACTGATACAGTCGGTTATTCCTCCCCATACTTCAAAGACTTCCAATACAGACAGACTACATAGGAAGAAGAACAGTTTAGATAAATTTTATTTGAAATATTATGTGTTCTAATCACAGGTGCTGTGAGGCAGGTCATTCTACTTCATACATTTTGGAGAATCCATGCATGAAAAGAATTCCTGAAGTGTAAAGATTTCGTATCAAAATTTTTACTATTTCTACCAAAAAACCTAGACTTACTTTGTAACAACAGTGGCCTGATTGAGATTTCAGCTTCTATGAACAGGACTGTACTTTAACCCATCCAGATGAGCTCTTGTTACATTTTTGTAAACACAGTTTTAGTATAACACAGAAAAGTTGTTCCTGAACAGAATGGGTGCATCCATGCAAATGCAGTCTCATCCCTATTAAATGCAATCTACTAGTCCTATTGCATTTTTTTGGCCAGTGGAAACATAAGTTCTGAAGACACACTCCAGATCTTCATATGACAAACTGAAGATACTTGATTCTCAATACCCTTGAAAAATTGAACTAGCCTGTACAGGCAGGAGGAAGTATTATTTGGTCCTCTAAGGCAATAAAAATCTTTTAAAACCCTCAATAGGTTAAATCTCCTTAGGTTCTTTCAAATATCTGCATATATAAAAAAAAAATCAGTAAAATTTGTGAGTTCAACAAGTAGGTTATAAAGACTGACAGAAACCATTCACTTGCATTCCCTTAGCATATCAGCCATTGTCAACTGATGCTTCTCATTGGCTGCTTTTCTTTCAAACTGGGGTGTTTTTTTACCCTGTGATTTATAGGTACTTTTCTCTTATGCTCTCCAAAACCCATGCTGCTGGGATACATGGGCTCCTAACTGCTTGTGTATTTAATGATCTTTTAATTTCTTTTGATTCAAAATTGCAATAATCTCCTGATTTCCTAGTTCAAAGTCATCTCAATAACACCTTTATCACACTAGAAATGGGACCAAACTTTATTCTCGTATTTTTAATCAGCAAGTAGTTTTCTGATTGGAAAACCAATAACTTTTGGTAGCACTGCCATGCTTTTTTTTTTTTTGCCCATTTTCAAATACTTTTTTTAACCTTCAGTTCCTTTTTACCCTATCCTCCTTT
The DNA here is from genome assembly GCA_013400835.1 of Zapornia atra. NCBI lineage: Eukaryota > Metazoa > Chordata > Aves > Gruiformes > Rallidae > Zapornia > Zapornia atra. The sequence continues at coordinate 2,380 of VZTU01004451.1, read as the reverse complement.
TTTCTTTAGTTTATTTTGTTTATCAGAAATCCTCCAATGAGGTCATCCTGTCACTGGTTTAGTTCCTGACTGTACAAGTAGTCAGTCCACAAGAGATGTGATATTTCCCAAGAGCTGCACTGATAGCTTCCATGTTCTGGTTACATGCACACTCCAGCACATTTTTTCTGGACACCTTTTTCCAGATTTGCTTGATTACTTGATTCATGTTAGAGATGGAACCCAGCTACAGCAAAGCAAGCCATTTCATACATCATAAGCCAAATCCAAACTTGAAACTAACACAGTAAAGTTAAGGATCTGAGGACAGAGGAAGTTTTCCCTGAATTAAAAGATTCAAAAATCAATTCCTCAGATGTGGTTTCAGTCATGTATTTCACCAGAACACAAACTGTACGAATTACACAAATGTGGTTACAGTAAATAAGAGGATCAATGCGTTCTACACCCCTAAAAGTTATTTCCTCAGCAGTCATGAAAACAAGGACAAGTTTTCATTAAAACCCTGTGCAATCTTTGTGCTCCAAACAGACTAATGTTAAGAGTCAGGGATTGTCATCTTAGTTTAAATACAAAGTGAGGATGTGCATTTGGACTAATATGAAAAGGCTCGTAGCAAGATGACAACATAGAAAAATTCAGACACAGAACCACCCTTCTCCTTATCTCCACTTCCTTGACAAATCCACAAGACTGCAGGCAGGCAAGAAGACTCATTTGGTATACAGACAGACACTGTCACAGAATGACTTCCAAAGAGTTGACATTAAAAAGTTGTCTGCAGCTGCAGAGATTTCTGAAACCCAGACAATAGAAGTGTTTGAAACCCTCTGCTGCAGGTCACTACACTTCTCTGCTGAAGAGAAGCTGTTCTATCCCGCCTTTCATTGATTTACCATTACTGAATGGATTCCTCATTTTAACAAAACATATTGTTATATTCTAGATAACTCTTTGACAATTCTTTACACTAACCTATGGAATTCAATTACTGCCATTAATTTCGCTCTGGTATTTATCAACAGAAGCTTTTTTTTTCCCTGCAAGAACCAATTTAATTGAATAGTTTAAAGAACTCCAAAACCACATACAAAAGTTGAGGTTATAGCTAATAGCTTTCAAATATGCTTAAAAGCTTGAATCATTAGCAGTTTCTTAAACTAGAAATTTAAATGCAAACCAGAATTTATTGCAAGCTAGTCTTACTGGTGTGATTTTTCACATTTAAAATTTTCACAAAACTAAGAGGCAGTTAAAATAATATTCTGTACTTAGGAATAAAGCCCATACTTCAACTTTCTTTTCATTTATTCCAGTTTTTGGAATTCCTAGAATATCACATACATCGGTTCCTCAATTTAATATCTGAGCATGAACATCTTAAACCACATTTATCTTCATAATTTTCTTAAGAAGTAAATAAATCCAGTTCTTCACGTTACAAAAAAAAGGAAACAATCGAGGCCCAGAATTCAAGAAGAACTTGTATGCTCTCCTGCTGTTCCAGATAAGAGTTTTCGCTTCCTTCGCATTGCAAGGATAGGCACGCAAAGGTGGCACACAGAAAACTCTGTCAGTACAGTAGCTAAAAGGAGATCAAAGTCCTATACACAACACACAGCCAGAGGTGAGGGAATCTCATTTCTAACTCTTACCCTTGCAAATATTTTGAGATTTCCACAAGAAATGAAACAGTTTCTATAGATGGCTCACTTCAGAATGCCTTGAGGGCAAACAATAAATTACTGTTGAAGAAGATAATGGATTAAAATCAGCTGCAGGAGGGACTATCCAATTTCTTTGTATCCAATCACTTTTATTGAATAAAAACAATGGCATTGCCACTATTTTTCCCCCAAAGATGTTCTGCACATGGCTGGGTATGGACCTGGTATGGATGTTAAGATCAAATACTACAAATGAAAAATAAATTAAGAAAGCCAAACTTAGTTGTTCTAAAAATACATTGTTAAGATTTAAAAATCACTGTCTCTAATGCACATGGCAGTGGAAAACAACACCACACTAACAACCTGTAAAGTGGTACCATTAACCTGAGACTATCAGTGTTCAGGAAAAAGGCAAGAAGGTATCTACTTTTTCACAACTATAATGAATGTCAAAAATTAGGGAAAACCTTAGCTTCTTTGAAGAACTGAAGCAAAGCTTGAAGAAATTGATGGTAAGATTGCTATCAATATGCTGGGAACAGTTCTCTGACACTAACAATAAGAAATTTGAAATAGATGTATTTATCTTTTCTTCTAGCAACAGTGAGAGAACATGATAGGACAGTGCACAGTTAACACTTTCACTGGCCTGCTTTACGTGAATTCCACTCCTTACCTTTGTTTCTGGCAAAATATGTTTTGGGTTTGTG
>VZTU01004450.1:30010-95003 GCA_013400835.1 Zapornia atra | reverse complement strand
TAAAGTTCAGTGTCCTGGTCCTGGTCCTGAAATCAGGGCGCTGCCATCTCAGAGGCTTGCTTTTAAGAAGTCACCTTTGTCACTGTCCTGCCACAGATGCAGGGCTCTCTAATTCCACTTTACAGTAGCTCGCATTTGGCAGACTTACAGGGCAGCGTAATAAATTCAGATCACCACAGGAAATATATCTACATTCTAATAGGAGGCAATAGCATTTCTGTGAATAGTTATAGTACATAAACCAGAAAATTAAAAGGGTTTTTTTTTTCCCCAGTGTGATTTATTCTGTCGCTTGAATACTGATTTCTATAGAATGTAATGAGGCTACTGATACTTTATAATAAGCTTATTTTATTCACAGACCAATGTCACGCATGTTAGTCCAAAGTCAGCAACTATTACATTTTTCTTTCTATATTCATGCTGTACCTCGTTCCTCTTCAGAAAACACAGCACGCACATTTCTTCTTCACTTGTACTCTCCACACACTTTCTGCCAGCCACACTTACCACAGAGGGTAGAGTACTTCTCCTTCTCAGCCATAGTAAGGGTTTTTTAATCATCGCTGATTCTCATTACCATTCTTCTCCCCTGACACTAAACATGTGTACCTTAATTTGCATATTAAAATCAATGTCACAGTCAATCATTAGGTGTTTAATAAACTCCTAATAGTTGACACGGGTATTTTTCTGTTTTCTGACTGCTGTGTAACATAAATTATCTCAGAAACATCCTATTTGCTCCTCAGAACATATCCCCTTCCTGCAGTGCAACCTAACTGCATTTTAAGGAAGCAGGCCCTCCCCCCCCCAAAAACCTAATTTCCAAAGGAAATGTCTGTCTAAAGCGTACCTACAGGTGTAGGTGGATGTCGGTCAAGTCATGATAGAGCTCTCCCTGACTCCCACAGAGTCCTGTGTCTTCTTCGCATTTCAAGGTCAGAGACAGCTGCATGCTGACTAATCTCCCAGAGTCCAGTAATGAGCAGTCACTTCTAATTCTCCACATTAGTAATTGTTAAGAAACAGCTTTTTCCCCCACCCCCTGGCTCTGAATGCCAAAATAAATTTACTGAACAGAACAAGAATACGACCAATCCAGAAGCTGCTTTAAATTCATAGGTCTCAGAAATCTCCATTCACAGTCATATTCACTTCACTGTCACGCTCCCTCATTAAAATTCCTCCTTTTGGAAATGCACCACAATTTTGAAACATCTCTGTTTGATCCAGTTCTCTTACCATCTTTTTCTATTTTTCTGTGAAAATTCATGTCTGGTTTTTTTTTTGGTTTTATTTTAATTTTTCATCATCAAATATTTGTCCTTTTTTTGTGCAAATTTACTACATCCATATTTCTTTCTAAATCCTTCTAAAAGAGAATCACAGAATTGTAGGGGTTGGAAGGGATCTCCAGAGATCATTAAGCCCAACCTCCCTGCCAAAGCAGGTTCCCTGGGACATAGCACACAGATAGGCATCCAGACAGGTCTTGAATATCTCCAGAGGAGACTCCACAACCCCCCTGGGCAGCCTATAAAAAATCCTTTTATAATAAAAACATTAATATCCAAAAGTATGAGACACATCAGTTTCGACCTCTTTTAATTATTAGCCTTATATAGTGTCAGATAAAGGGCATACAGCTTCCATCTCACTCTCAGAACTGCTCACATAAAAATCTTTTCAAGATCTGCATGCACTTTCCACTAAGGTGAATTGATTTTAAATATAGGATAAAGATGACATCTGAGGGTATTCATCAACTGACACTGTCCGATTCATCTCTTTGGAACTGCTACTTACAGTTCTTACATTTTGCAATAGACTGGTGTTTACTTTCCAAGTACTTGCTTTTCTCTCCCTTAAACAGTGTCCAAAAAATAAAATTACTTCTCCTTTTTGTGATTTTTGCGGTCTCAATCTGAAATGATGTCACTTTTTCACTTTCTAGTTGATTAACGGAGTTGATTCTAAGTAACACTACATATATTCTATTAAATGTTTTGTTGTCACTTCTGCTGGTTCTCTGGGCTGGAAAGCCTGATATTTTAAGTCGCCCTTATGACAAGCCTGCTGCGCACACCTCTCTGACTCCTTTCTGCATTCATCAGTGTACCGTTAGAGGGCCAAATATAGAAGACGTCAGCTCACCCTCTATGCAACACACATGCAATACTCTAAAGGCAAAGATGTTTTACTCACAAAACTGGGTTGTGTGAGAACAAGTTCCACTTGCCAGGGTGAGTTCTGCAGCTCAGATTGAGCCACAGTAACTGCTGCTTCCAACAAATAAGCTTTCCTCCTTTCACTTCTACCATGGCACTGTCTACTCCCACTGCCTTGCCTGCCCATTAAAAACAGAGAGGTAGAGAGCAAGTGCTTTGACCAAAAAAGGAAAAAAAAAAAAAAAGGAGTTTGCCACATAACAGGAAATTAATAAGAAGATCCATTTTTAAAAATAAAATTATTTTCCAAAGCACTTATTACAATCTTATCTATCATGGCAAGTTGTCAGTATTCATACCGTTACTGGTCTAATTTAAATTTTGTAGAGCAGAAAATTTCCTACTTAATGCAGCTATGTGAATAAATATCATGCACTTCTGCTGTACTGTGGTCTAGCTTGTGCTTGATAAAACACCTGAAGAGAAAGGTATAAAAGGCCAGTCTGCTGCTGTGCATCTCCGAATTCTGTGTGAAATGCTTTGCTTTGGAGTGTTCCTGACACAGTACAAGCTCCTGAGCAAAGGAGAGACCTGGCCAATTAGCATATGATTGAAGGGAATGTTCAATGTCATATAATAGGATATGACAGTTTTCAGTGTTTCTTCATGTAATCAGGTGGTTTTGTGAGACATCTCAAGAGCTGACAGAGTACAAGTCCCATTGGTCCCACAAACACCAAGCTATGTTTCACCATTTTCAAAATGCCGATGGTCACAAAGCTATTACATTTACACAGTGTTTTCATAAAAATAAGAACTAAATAAATAAAAAAAAAAAAGAGCCACAATTTAAAATGACAAAATGAGATAGCAGAGAAACTGCTTTCTCTGGCGGGCAGCACGGACAGTGTGCTTGTTAGCACGGGTTACCTTGCTGCTTTCACTGTAACTGTGCCGATTGTTGTGCTGGGGATTTGGTGGGAGCAGGCAACTCCTAAGGGTCTTAACAAGCAGCTGCAGGATGCTGCTTGGCTGCACAGAGGACGCAGATATTGAAGATTCCAGAAGATATTTAAATCCCTGTTTCCCAAAACTACCTCAACTATCTCGTAGGCCACAGTTCCATCCTTGGGTGACAGGGTGCAGAGCTCAGCTGACCAAGCAGCCGCGACGCCATTCCTGCTGGTCTCAACATTTTGATGGGTACCTGGCTCTCCAAGTCTCTTGAAAGAGGGAAGTACAGGAAAACAGCTTTCTACAACTTCTCTTGTGATTCTCCTTATGTGGAATTGTCAAGAACGCACCTTGCACTGAAAAATGTCAATCTTGCAAAAACAGCAAGGGTCTCTCTTTTTGTTTCTTCTTAATATTCCTGATAGTTTCGAAGGTAAATAATCAATCTATACTTCTCTTGGAACTGATAATCCTTTTTCAGTCAGTTTTATTTTTAAATTCTTCTATGACTTTCAAAAAGTGTGGTTTGTCTTCCTAGGGCAGTAATTTGCTTTTGAAAACTACCTGAAATCAAGAGACTCCACCCAGCTAACCACTTCTCTGATACAGGCAAATTAATGTACCAGAACATAGGAAAGAAGAAAACGTGGTAGAGCAGTACTCATTTCCTCCCATTTCTGTGCTTGCTAAAGCACTTGAAGCAAAACATCTATTAATCTTTAAAAAACATTGCATTTAATTACCCTGACTAATGTTAGCTTGTACCAAATGTTACAGATATGTTTTCCTTCATACAGTACAGAATGTTCTTCTAATTTTAAGTTTGTGTAACTAAACTCCAGTCCTTTGAGCAATTTCCTAGCTAATTTCCACTGTCAATTGGCATAAAAGCTGTTTCTGTGCAGTCATTCAATCACCTAATTCACTTTTCTTCACTCAAATAAGTGTGTGAAATGCAGTAGTTTGATGTTTCTCTTTTGAAGTCCAACAGAAGTATGGGGTAATTTGTATCAGCTTCCGCAAGATCATGACATTTTTTACTAGAAACTTCACAAAAAGTGTTCTTTCTCACTAACGATCCTGGATCTCACTTGTTTTAAGTTTTCAGGTGATCTAGGTTGACTGGAGAAATGCTACAGAATACAATGCTTGTATTCTGATAAGGTGTTGCAGCATTGAGACATAGACAACTTGAAGTCTCACATGGGGTAATAGGTTGTAGAAGGTGAACATGGATCACACTTGGTCCTGCGTTGCTGTCAACAGAGCTCCAGAAAGCCAGATTGGCTGCTGCTTCTGCCACTAAGGGTTGACTGGTAAATAGTGAGTGGTAACTGGTCTTAAAGAGGGGCTTCATGCAAGAACATTGTCATTCAGAAACAGTGCTCTCCATCCTGACCTTCCTATTCCTCTACCAACAGTTGCAAAGCGAGCCTAGTCTCTTGGGGCTCTCCTGGGACCCTCCCATTCTGTCAAGTCCCCATTGCACACCAGTGTACATCAGGCTGGACTGCAAAATAAAAAACAACAGCTGTTTCCTGACAGAAGCAGTGGAACAAAATGTTTTCTATTGTTTAGGCTTTCAAGCAAACAGAAAACGTACATATATACACACACACATACCCATAACACTTTAATATTATTATTGCAAGGGTGTAAGAGAAAGAAAATTCAGAGCACATTCAAACCCAGCAGTTACAGTGTACCGGGTGTGGGGGGAACCAGGAGAAAAACATAAATCAGTTTGCAAACTTAAGCATGAAGACGTGAATCATTAAGGTTTTTTGAAGCGGAGACTCAGGCAAAGTGGAAAAGATAAAGGCTGTTGTTGCTTTGTATGATCTTGGCCGTATAGTACCAAGTACAACTGGGATTCTGAGGCTGTCCTATGGAGGGACGATACATTTTCTTCTTGAAGAACATGAAAGCCCTTTTAATCCAGTGGTGAGATATGGAATGCAAAATGTTAATGAAGTCCCTGGTTCATTAACCTTATCTTTGATTCGGTCTGAATTATGATTATTCTGTAACAACCATCACAAACAGCAAAACAGAAATGAAGTTGAATACTGCTGCCAGCTCCCTCTCCATGCTAGGAAGTGATCACTCCCACTCACAACAAATACCCACATCACCAAGAAGTCTAAAGTTCTTTATTCATTGTCTCCTCAGCCCTTACCTGTTTGCTAATGTACATCCATTAGCTTGTTTTCAACAACAGGCTTCCTTGTCTGCTCAGTGAAGCAATGTAATTTTATAGTATTTCTATCTTCCATTTTGTTTATTTTTAATGGACTCAATGGACCATTCTTAACTGCAGCTCAAAAACTGTTGATTATGGCTCACACACATCCTGAAAGTAATACTAAACTCTGGCTCAGCATCGGTGAGTTCAGACACACAAACAGCTTGAAAAAGAGTCACGGTAAAGGGAGAAGATTCCCTTTCTCAAAAATGCCATGGCAATCTCCCAAGAACAAGTAAGTACAAATAAACCATGTAGAAAGTAAATACAATTAGGAATGGTAGGAAAGATTAAGATTCAAAGTTATTCATGCAAAATGCATGAGAGCCTCAACAAGAGAGGGAAAAGCACTCACTAGAATTAAGAGGAATCACTTTATGAATGAGAAATCATTGTTCCAACAGCAGTCACTCATTGCAACTGTAGGCTGTTTCCAGGAAGGCACAGTAACACCAGGTACAGAGAAGGATGCAGAGAAGAGCAACATTTCTTCAGGCCGAAAGAGCATCTGGACAAGAAATAGTATATAGACCAGAAGTCTTCAGCATGGAAGAACAAAGTCAAAGGAGGATGTGATAAAGGTCTGAAAATCATAATTTTAAAAGTAGGAACATAAAAAAAAAAATATCCAGAGGACAGGTCCAAAAAAGAGGAGGTAGATTTTTCAATGATATGTAGTTCACCTTCAGAACTCTTTGTGGCTGCGTAATGTGTACAGGAAAGTTCAAGTGAACGCAAGTAACATTTAGACACATTTTTGGATGGAAAAAAAAATCCACAAAGGATTACTAGGTGTGAAAGGACACTCATGCTCAAGAAGTGCCTGAGCCATGGGTGCCTGGAAGCTCAGCAGTCATACCCAAGAGAATGTGTTTGGGTTTTGCTACTTGTCTATTTTCTATTGCTTGTTAAAGACAGAGTGCTTGGCTAGGTGGACCTCTGGTCTGAATCAGTAATGCCATCCTTGCACTCAAATGACTTCACGCGCTTCATGCTTCAAAGAACTAAATGCTTACCTTCCTGCCTGTTGTTCAGACCTGAACACTCAGCTCTTATTTTCTACAAGTTTTATCATTGTATAAATGTTAAAATATTGTATTAACACCATTTCCATATTATACCAATAAAAAATGAATATTCAGTACTGTGCTTTATGAAGAGGAAGACCTAGTTGCACAATTCAATATAGACATCAGCTGGCTTTTAAAAATTTAAATCCACTGGTGGAACAACTAAGATCCTGGGATTTCTAAAAATACACTTAGCTTCTTTGGTGGATTAGCAACTGAAGGATTTTCACATGTTGAGGACACAGAGTTCAGAGATTAATTAATTGGCATGCAGGAAAGAGAGATGATGAGCACAAACCATAGCTAGGATAAGGGACACACAGGCAAAAATCCCACATTATTACCAAAGCCGTGGTAAGGACTTTGGAGGCCATCAGCACACTCCCATGTAGAGGCAGCCCAGAACCACACAACAAAAAACTGTATCCAAAAAGAGGTTTCACTCAGTGAGAGAGGCCAGCTGGATATATGGACATGTCACTGCTCAACACCAAACCAACTGCACGGGAATGATACTTAATACATAATCAGTGTTTTTCCAACATCCAAGCAGCCCAAGCAGCACAGCTTCCAAGCAATAGATGATCAAAGTTCGACCTAGTGGGGTGGGGGAATGTGACATTCCATGTTTTTCACATGGGAAAATTCCATACAATGGTCATACTGCTTAAGATTTGGCAATGCTTTCTTTAGCTGCTACTGGGGAGCATCTCAACCGGGAGGACTGAAGCGCCTGCGGTAAGTGTCACATTGTATACCCGCATCCATTCACACACAAGCACAATATACTGTCAGTAACAATGTCTCTGACAACATACTCTCAAGTGACTGAGAGAGAAAGTCTGACTGAAGCCTGCACAAATGATCAAGGAGGAAAATTATGTTAAAAAACTTCTGACCCTGCACAGAGACCTAGTCCAGTTCCCTTATGAAAGTATTAGAGGAGGAAGAAAAAGAAGAGAAAAATCAAAAATAACTAGAAGAATATAAAATAGTGGGGCAGAATAGAAAAAAATTGAAATCTAGCTCTTAAAAAGGTTAGAAGAATGAATAACAACAACAAAAATACAGAAATTAAAAATGGAGAGTGGAGTGGGCATTAAAAACATACAACAGAAAAAAAGAATTAAGATGATCCATCACTCTTTCATGACCCAAAAGACAGCACAAAATCATTCTAGAAGATATCTTGAAATATTTAGCTTCTCACTGCAATGTGTTTGCTTCTTTTCACATTTACATGGAAATATATAAATATATTTCAGCAGAAAGGCAGAGTTTAAGTGACCACACTGACTTGCTTGCCATTAACTTTTTCCACTGGTGATATAAATCGGTTACAGATGGCCTGTTGCTAACTTCTTAACAAAATCTAATATCAGCACAGTCAAGTACACACTGCTGTAGGATGATAAGTGATTAGGCCTTAAAATGTACATTAGAAAGGCCCAGCATCATTTTCAGGAGAAATGATCAGTCTCTGATGTATGAAGGGACACAGTTGCCAGCTTCAGACGTACATTTTGTTGAAGGCGTTTTCTGCCTCTACAGGAAGTTCACCTTTATTTTGATAATATTGCCCTGAGCCTTTTGCAGACTTGATGAGATTTTGCTTCCCATTAGTAGACACAAACTAGCCAATTTTTTTTCCCTCCAATGGAAATGAGGTTGGAGATGGCCATAATTCCATTTCTGAGGCAAGCTCCCGATGGTAGCAAATGTGCCATAAGGGGTCACTGGGTGTCATCTCATAGCTTTGTGACAAACCTCAGGCATTTCTAGGCCTCTGCCCCGCTGTGGGACCAGCATGGGCTCTGGGGAGACCCTGCCTGCTCTTCACAATGAGTCCTGCATGAGCTCACTTGTGCCCTTCCCTGTTTATCCCCCAAAGATGCTCCTGCCTCCTTAATCAGGGACCCCAACAGTTGTGTGCATGCACAGCCACACACGTCTCCCCTGTGTGTGTGTGCAACCACGCACGCCTCCTCACACACACATAGGCAACATCAGTGTTGTAGGAGCTGACAGTAACACACATGCAGCTTGCAATAAGTATGTGGACAGCACACTGAGTAGTCTTTTTGGATAGAGGAATAAGCTGAAGCCAACTGGCAAATGGTTTATTCAATTATTAACTGACTAAATAAAACAACCAAATAAAATAAATAACTAAATAAAAACAAGGCCCACACTGAGGTAAGGATAATCCCAGAGAGAGTGAGCTGAAACCTACTAATGATAGCTTGTTGTTCATCCAACTCGACCTCTCTCACACTTTTGCAAAAATTCCCTTTGACCTCCAGTTTAGGCTGTGTACTACAGGCTTCGTTCACAATGATGTGTTTGTAATATTTTAAACAATATATGGGATCCTGAAGGAAAAAGCCAAGAAAGCTTTTAAAGAACTCAGAAGCATTCAGTAGTGTTGTCTTTATTCCTAAAGTGCCTACACTCAACAAAAATAATGTGCTTTAAATTATCACATGAATGAAAGAAGTGCCTCCACTTACAAAAATAAATAGCTGTGGCAGTTCTTTTGGCTTTTAAGCTGGGGAAAATCAGACTCTTTTGGTTTCTAAAGAAATAAACCTTTTTCTTCATTTCTGGCCACAATCATCCAAAATTATGCCATCAATGTAGGACCGACTTACAATAAGACATCACTCTAATTCTTTAATGCAGCCTGTCAGGCTGTTGAAGTGGGGTACGCTGTCCCAGCAACCCTTTCCAGTCATCAAGTACTAACAGAAATTGATTATAGTATGGCCATGTTCCTTTTCTCACAGGAGCATTCCCCTGACACGTGTGCTGGCAGCAGGGCCCTGGAAAATGGCTCGACTCATTTCATCACCAAGAGACTCCTCTTTAGAAAGGGAACTGCTGGCGGTCAGCTGAAGTGGCCATGTAGCTGATTTGCATGATGAGGCTGGTCACTGCAGAGAGATTATTAAGGAAACCCAGTCTCCAGAGGCTAACAAGGTTTTAAATTGCTGAAGGACACCAACCTGCTCCGGGCTAACAGTGACCTTGGCCCCTCCAGGTGCAGGCTTACTAGACATGCTGAAGGGACTCTAGCCCCCTCCCTATGAACACTCTTTAGAGAACAAGATACAAATGCCGTCGCTGCCACCAGTTGCCCCCCTCATCTCCATTGCAGGTGGCCACATCCACCTTTGCTCCATCCACCCAACCGCTGTGATTAATACAATGTCCATTATTGCTACCAGTTGCTATTTAAGTCTCCGATCCAAGGGTGAAGTCTGAAGCAGGCAAGAACTAACAATCATACAACCTACCAGAGGTAAATAGTGGGTCCCTGCACTAATTTTCCTACCCTGTGGGATGAGGGGGGTGCTGTTTAACATACCAAAGTATCTGTCTTCCCATTTCTTCTGTAGGAAAGAATTTGACTAGCATGCCATGGAACAGACAGGGAACTTGAGGTATGTCATGCAAATTTATGCAGAGCCCACTTAAAAGAATAGAAACAGAATTTCTATATATATGCATGCCAATTACACTGTATGATTCCATTTTTATTTCCTCTTCTGTGACACTCTCCCTTCAGTTGCCTGCTTATCATTTCACACAAGCACATATGGGGACCACACCTTCCACTTGCACAAACAAACCAAAACAAAACACAAAAAAATAACTATTTTTAAGAATCTATCTGCAACTATTCATTCAAAAACTGTACAGAGCATTCATCTGAGGTTGCTAGGTGACAAACTGTGTATTCACCTATCTCCTTATTAACCAAAGCAAAGGATTTAGCAAGCAGTTAAAGAACATTACTGATGTACATGCTGTCCAAACAAAGTGTGTCAAGGCTACAGGACCTCAGGCTGTTACTTCAGTGAAACTTTATCCTTCTCAGCTTCAGGGAAATACAAGTGTCAATTAGACAGAAGCTCCGTCACACTTCTGAAAATGTTTTTTTCATTATCCTGCTTTAGAGTCTAAATATTTGGTTGTAAGTGACACTGCTTAAATGAGAAGTGTCAGTTAATAACTTGCAGTTGCAAATGCTTTTCCTTTTCTTTTTTCTTTTTTTTCTCTCTCTTCTGGCAAATTCGTTGTTGCCAATATTCTGATCATAAAGACAGGAATGAATGTGAGCAACAGCTCTAGGACTGGTAACCTGCAGGAACACAGCAGCAGCACTGTATGTCACGGAGCTATATATAAAGCACTCAGATCATTGCTAGGGAGACCCACTAAAAGAGGGCACTGCTATACAACAGATCTCACTAAACACTCAGTCCCCTTGAACTTCATGACAGGTGTCCTATGCGTTTCACGTCCTTGTAGTGTCCAACAAAAGTTGGTGTTTAAAGTCCTAAAATATCTTAATAGCTAGTGAACAACCACAGGTGTTTTACTATGCTTTTATGAGGTTTACATTAGAGACTGCAAGGTGCTGCTACAAACCCACAGGTGAACTGATGGCTCGAGTAAGAAGTAGAAAGGACAGGCGAGGTAAGGAGGAAAAGGTAATGGAGTTGTGCAGCAGAATGGTCATCAGTCATCCAAGACTCTCCCTGTGCCCAGGGAGTTACTTCACAGTTAGCTCCTCAGTAGCAAGCCCATCACCTGGGCTGCTTTTCTTTTCCACAGTGAAATGTGCAGCGAGGGGGGCTGTACATGGTACCTTGAAGTATTCATGTACCTTCCTTTCTTCTAGGCCTGTGTGCTGCTAACATTATTGCTGAAATACCAAGGAGCGCAATGTGCAGTACATGATGCCATGTGCAGACAAGCCGAGCACACTCACACCACAGATATTTGTTGCCTGAATAAAAAGAGCTTGAAAAAGAACAACCCACATACCGCCCAAGCCATTGCTTTCCCTGTAAGGGCCCTGCAAAACTCACACAAATTCAAAGACAGTTTTGGTCTGTTTGTTTCCAAACAGATGCTGTGGGTGACCAGGCAGGAGAGGAGAAAGGGATAGAAGCTGTTTTAGCACTTTCTGGATGGTGGGTAATGTTTGCCTCTACTTTTGGGAGGGTAACTGGTGATGTAAAGAGAGTGGGAGGAAAAGGGATGTTGGCCTCCATCCCATTTGCCCAGGAGGGTACCACCCATTTGCCCATGGACACCAGGTTGTAATTAAGTGTGTGCTTCTATGCACCCCGGGGTACATTTAGACATTTTTCAAGTGTGGGTATTAGAAAGTGACTCATCAGAAACAGCCTAAAGAATTATAATCTAAATACTGGTTGCCCTTTTCTCTCACCTCACCCCCTTCCTAAAAGTAGGATTTTAAAACCATGTATACAGTTACTCTGTGGATCGTGCTTCCACTTATTCCACCCACTCTATGTAGTTTTACTTGAGTTCTTCTACAAGCTCTAGTTGAATAAATATATTCATAAAATAATTCATCTTCTTCTTTGCTCAGTTCCTCCTCTTATGTGTAAATTTCTGTGATCGCATTCCTTCAGTTCCCTGTTAAACTCCTGTCATTCAGAATTCCAAATATTTGATTGCTTGATTTTCTAAAAAATCAAACTGTGTTAATTTAGGTTTGGTTCAGTTTGATGTAGTTCTGTTCTGTTTTCTGAAACCTCCCAGATTCCACGTCTCCTAACAGAGAGTATTACTGGTCCCAGTGCATAGCCTGGCTGAATCAGAAAACTCTGTACAGAAAACCAAGCCAGCAAGATGCCAAAAGGCTCAGCCTGAAAGAAAAAAAGCGGCATCAGCCATTGATTTTCATGTGTCACCTCTTCCTGCTCACTGACACATTCTGATTAAAGGCTTACAAGTATAGACCCAGTATGACTTCACTGACTCTGGCAGAATTACTTCCAATTTACACTACTGAAATCAAAACCTGAGTCCAAGACTCATTTGCAGAAAATAGCTCAATATATAGCTTTCCCTAGATAGAGGTAGAACTTATGAGCACAAATGCAACAAAAATAACCCAGGAATTAACACACCTTGGGGCCTGTAACTGCCCTTTTGCAGCTCTTTTCCATAGCATCAGGGACGAATGGGTCCTTTTGTGTTGGCTGCAGTAACCCCTGGTGTTATTTTGCATCCGTATGATTCCTTTTTTGTTTTCGTTCATGCCAACAAGACCATGAGTAGGCGTCATATAAGATAAATCTCACTAATTTTAAAAAAGAAAAGCTAGTGAACAGGAGGTGATAAATGCTGTGCTGCCTACTCAGGTTCTGTCACATAAGATGTCACTTCTTTATTTTAATTATGTTTTCTGCCAACTCACAAAAGCAAGTGATTTGTACTGCATGTGATCCTACCTTTGCTATGGAATGTTTCTGCACAGCCAATTGCAAAACGCATCCACTTGTTTCTGTCCCAGTTTTTTCCCATATTCACTTTTATGGCTCCTTCCTGATGTTCTATAGAAACTGTCTCTTCAGGAAATGTTAACACATAAATAACAGCTTGTTCATTGCAAAATGACAGTCTATTTGCACATGGAATTCATTTTTTTTCAAGCATTAATAAAATACATAAGGAGCCTAAAAAAAAAAAAATCCACATTTTAGATACAGTTTTGCTAATGCACACTCACAGCTAGCTAGTTTTGATTAAAAGATTTTACTGAATTAAAAAACAGAAAGCTAAAAAATTCTGGTATCTAGAATGCACTAACAAGCTCCTGCCTGCTTGCATGGCGGGCAACAATTTTTGTCATCCTAGAGAGTGAATTAAAATGATCTTCTAGCAACACCAGCTGTTTGACTGACTGCTAACAGCAGCAGATGCTTTGAGCAGAAGAGCTACCTGTAGCAGAGATGGGCTGATCGTGTGTCACTGAGCCAGAGTTATACAGGCCACAGACATGGTGATAATATCCCATGTTTCACCAAGATAAAATTTGCTTTGCAAATGAGAACATTAAAAAAACCCCACCCCACTTGCTAAAATAAATTAAACCAAAGCCTGAGGAACATGAACCAGAACTCGAGCATAACAGCTACACCCTGGGAGAGTTTTAACACCAGGCTCACACCGTATTTAGAGCTCCCATGAGTGAAGAAGGTGGAACAGTGGCTTTGATCATTTTATTTGAAGTAATAAATCACAAAAATTATTTTCAGTCATGGAATGAGAAGCAATGAAAGAAAATTTTTATTATTACCCTTACTAAACTGGAAATCATAACTGGGAATTAGAGAATAATTGTAAGACAGAACTGACTCTAATTAAGAGTAGGAAAAGAAAGAATAGCACAAAAAGATTGGGTAGCTTAATCACACATGTGAGGGGCAATCAGACAGCAGGGTTATGCTGCCAACAACTTCAGATCCAGGCTCGGGTAGTTCAGTTAAATCAGCATCAGTTACATCATAGTCTGGATGCAACATTACACTTCTGAAGTAATCAGTGGTGGTGTGGGTTTTGTATTATAACTGTTTGGTCAGATCAGTAGTATTTCTGACCATGTTCAACCTCAAACAAAGGAGAATATACTGCCATTTCATTTGATCATTTATTTTTCATTAATCACAAGATCCTTATTATGCAACCAATGAGATTGAACGTAAAACTGAATTACGTGTCGAGTAAAAATACAGGTTCCTTAACAGTTTACCCTTATCAAATGCAACACTCACCAATTCAGTGATCTCTTATATGTGCTAGGGACCCTCTTCCCTATGGTAAGTGAAGTTCTCCACCACTTAAGAGTCTGGAACTTGAGCTCCAGCTCTGCATAGAAGGGAAGGTTATGGTGTTCAAAACCACAACTTGCCTGGATCCCATTGCTAGATGCTGCAACGGGCTAATTTGACACCTACTGGGACAAGTTCAATTTAGGAAAAAACTGCTAAGAACCTCAGCATTTACTTTCTTGACACCTCAAGCCTCTTCTGAGGGAAGGAGCATGGACTTTCTCCTTCGTCTGGAAAAATTTGTCTCTGAATGTCACTTACCTCACTGGACTTTTTAACAGACATTCTTTTGTCCTGGATCATGAATAACTGTGAGCCCTTTTGCAGATATACCTTCCAATCAAAAGGGCTCTGGTTTCTTTGTTTCCAAATCTTGTACTTGGGAACAGAAAGAGCCTTTATTTTCCCCTTCTCTATTTAGGATGGACCCCTTTCTGTCCTCTTTGGCTCACAAAGTAGCAACGGGGTCTTTCTGAGGGCCTTTGCCTCACTTCACAGCTCTTATGCTCACCATTCTTTACTATTTATTCTTCATTTTAAACCTCTTTCTCACACTGCTGCAATATTCAGCATGCACATCTTACCCTGCACACAACTCCCATTTCCTTTGGATTCTCTGTAGGGATTCCTCCTGAAGCAGTACCTTGGGTGACAGGCTTGCTCTGAGAGAGCTCTGAGTATCCTTCATCACTTTAAGAGGTTTATACATAGTCTGACCATACATACATACTCCTCTGCAGTAAGTACTCATTACAGGAACATGCCAGCATTGTGTGCAATGTGCAGATGATCTTTATTTCAGGTTCTCTAGAAGCTTCAGGAAGTCAGTGTAAAGTTGATTCATATTGTGGTGGGTTAGCCCTGTCTGGAGGCCAGGTTCCCACCAAAGCCCAGCAAAGCTGCTCTGTCCCCGCCCCCCCTCCCCCACCAGCTGGGCAGGGGAGAGAAAATATAACAAAAGGCTTCTGGCTTCTGCGTGGAAATAGGGACAGGGAGAGATCACTCACTAGCTACTGTCACGGACAAATCAGACTTGACTTGGGGAAATTAATGTAATGCATTGCCAATCAAATCAGAGCATGATAAAGGAAATAAAAACCAAAGATAAAATAATAAAGCTCAAACAAATAAAAACACCTTCCCCCTGCTCTGCTTTTTTACTGAAATAGTTGATTTTCACAAGAATCTGTGAGGGGACACAGCCAGGACTGCTGACCTAAGCCAGCTGAAGATATATTCCATACCATGGGATTTTATGCTCAGCCCATAAAGGGGGCTGTCCAGAGAGGGTCATGATCAGGGATGGGGACAGGCTGGACATCAGGTTTGGGGGTGGTGAGCAAACGGCATTGTATTGCTCTTACTTCCCTTGGCTTTCCCTTCCTCAGGAAAACCTCCTGTGAGCCAAGATCTGAGGCTCTGATGTAGGACGGGCTGGCATCTGTCACTTTGAGCAGTGTGTCAGCAGTGACATAGGGTGTAGTGCAGTTATGAACCCTTTCTGATCACATACTTCAGCTGCTGGCTTGCTCTGAGGTCCCAGGTGTCCTCAACTCCACTGATAACATGATACCAGCCAGGTTAACAGCTCTGATTCAAAAGCCTGAAAGACATTAAGCTCATAAGATGTCTGTAATGCCATAATTGAATCACCAGGAATTACAGCCTAGTATACTACAGAGCATCAAAATGGTGCCTTTTACCTCAGGCTCTCAATAGCAGCAGTTCAGCAAGTGATTCATGAGCAATTCGATCATCTCACCAGGGACCTCTGGGGAGAAGGTGGTGAAGGAAAGCAAACAGCTAGGCTAGGCAGTACTAATGCTTTCTGAAGACAAACCTGTTCTGCTCATTAATGAGAAACCTTGGTCTCCCTGGACTCCTTGTCTACACACAGGGCGCTATACATTTAAATGGTTTCATGTATTGGGGTGATTCTATTATCTCTCAATTTTATTTCTTTTTTAAAAAGTTTTCAATTGAACAAATGAACACAATTATAGACTATTTCCAAAAGAGATGTTCCACAGAAACAGGGAAAACAGTCAAAGTCAAAATTCTGAACAACAATACCCTTCCTCTTTAATGTTAAAACTACCAAACTGAAAGGAGGCAAATGGGTGATCTGATCCAGCACCCAAAATGAAAACATGTTGTTGCTGGGTCTATGTAAGTACATGCATACTCAAGGCCAGATCTTGTCCTAAGCAGAGTTGTGATAGGGCCGAGACTGATGGTCTCATGACTCACTTTCTGTGCAATCCTTTCTAGCACAGATGAAGCACAGCAGAGAAGCCACCACACTGCATTATATGGAGGATTTACCGTCACTATAAGGAAAATGTCCATTTCCTTATCACCAGTAGTCAGGACAACCACCATAAGCTATACAGCACAGACCTCGAGGAAACATGACTTGTGGCCAGGGCATTATTCTCATTCATTCTTTTCCAAAGTCTTACATGTTCATTAGGACCCCAACTGGATAAGTGAAAAAAACGTTCTCTCATATAAAATCAAGACTTTGTTATCCCTCTTCTGTGATACCTGCCTATTTTGTTTGTCTGAACTGAAATTAGAGGAGCACATGGAAATAGGGTAACATCTTCAGGACAGGGTAGGAGAGGCAGTAAAGTGCCTAGCACAAGAACTGCTCAGAAGACAGCACTGCCATATGGTGAGAAATTATCTCTTTTTTGCATTCCAAATAGGAAAAATTAAATCAAAAGGAGAATATTGCCCTGGAGAGATAAATATATATATATATATTTAATCAACCCATTTAATTTCAGACATGAGCCTATCTTTTTTCAAAAGATAGAAATATTTTTGTGATTTTCCTCCATTCTGTAATATAAATATTTTTACCAAATAAACTTTTAAATGAGTTTTCAATAATATAGCAATATTGAAAGAGAACAAGAATATTGAATAAGAACATTGACTATGTTGATATCCTAACTGGTAATCATTATAGAAATGGGTCATTCTCAGTGATGTAACATTTACTTATTGACAGGTGGTAAAGCAGCCAGTGGAAGTTTGGAATGCATAATTCACAGCTGACAAATTTCTATTAACTTTTCTGTGATTTGTATTGATAAAAATACAATATAATTCTAAAAATTGCAGCAGGTAGGGCTTTTTAGTTTTAGTTGAAATTACGAAGGCACTCCAGTGAAACACTCTACAAGATTCAGTTTTTTTCAACAGAAATTATGTACAATATTATTACATGTCATATCTATCTTACATAATGTATGCTACATGTTTTAAGTATGAGGAACAATGGATTTATTCAAATCCAACATAATCTCTCTAGAATTTAGTGCTATAAAAAGGGCCCGATGTCTGTTCCAGCATATCGCAAAAAGATGCGACCTTCAAATGAGTCAAATATCAGCTCTTTTTGAGGATAATGAATGAGCAGGACCTTTGAACTGTCTCTTGAGGCAGGCTTTTCAGCTGTTCTGGAAGACCTAGTTAGGGAACAAATCAGATGTGTGTGAGAGTATATAAATATTTGGACTTTTATCCATACCAGAGCTGGTAGTCAATGAAAACTTTCTTGAGACTCATTCACATTGTTCACCATTTCACTGTTCTCATCCCTCTGTTCTCTTCACTGTCTTGTCTATTTAATGTCACTATAAGCTGTGGGCTTGTAGCACATACCTGAAGTTTTCTAAGACTGCTTCTCCTGTTTTCTTCTCCTTCTGTATACCAATCTGCTAATAAATTTTCATATTGATAAGAGAAAACTTAAACAGATGGAAATTTGGGGTCCAATCCTCTTTGACGTAAATTAATACATTTCCCAGGCCAAATGAAAAAACACTGTTTCTAATAAAAATACCAGTATAATTTTATTAAAAAACAGTCATTGTGGGGGCATTACTTTTTTTCTATACCTTATTTAGGAGCAGGGTATTAGTGTGGAGCTGGATTTGTTCAATTAGCTAAATGTAGGGAAAGAATGGGATGCTTCTACTGGACCTCTAGTAACTGGGAGAAAGTCACTGAAGGTGGTCCAAGTCCTATTTCTGATCAGCTTCAGGAAGATTTATACATAATTCTTCTTCAAATGACCCATCTAGGTTTTCTCAGCTCCTTTTCTATCTGGCATTCTACTAAAGGTCCTTTAGCAAGAAAGTTTCAAAAAAATACCATTTTCTTTTCATGATGAGAGCATTCCTTTAAAAAGAAACTCCTGTCAGTAGTTTTGCATGGAAATTGGGATTTGTTCTGTTCCTGCTCCCCTCTGCTGCTCATTGGATGACTTTACACAATTCACAGTACATCCCTGTTACCTCAGCTACCTGCTTTTGTCTTCCAATACTAAACTGTGCTGTCATTATGGCAAGGGCTGTGACGTACAATCCATGGAGCCCCACACAATGGGAACCTGATCACAGCTGGGGTCCACAGACACAGTGCAGCAACACAAAGAACAAAAGAGACCTTGAGTATGGGGGAGGAGCAGCAGACTAAACTGCCCCCGAGTTCTTGGATAACATAATAGTTTCCCACAAGAAATACAATAGCAACAGTGTCACGAGTCTTTATCTCATCTCCAAGCAGTGCTTTCTAAGCACGCATCTCTGCCAGATGTACTAAGAAAATTCTGGCTGCATCTTAATTAGTTCACTGAGAAGGAAAAGAAGAAAAGCAAGGTCTGAATTTGCATGGGAAAAAAAGGGTTCCTACAGATCACTGATCCATTTTCGCCAAGGACACAAGGAGGAATATCTGAAAACCAACGCTTAGAGATGGATAAGTCACCTGCCAATGTCAATGCAAGCTGGAACCCAGATATTAACAAATGTTAGTGGTGCCCCATGAACAGGACTTCAGCTGTCTGAATGATCTCAAGAAGATAAGGAATATGTACAAAAACATACGTGCAACAAGTTGTCAGCAAGACAAAAGGAACTATAGAACCCTGCTGACATTATTAATAGCATCAAGGAAGAAGCTTCCCATGATTACTGCTTTTCCAATCAGTATTGTATACTACTCCTGTAGATCATGTGAAACATTACAAGATACAGGAGATCTCTTAGTGTATATCTGGTCCTGTTTATGGAACAAAGTCTCTGGTAGCCTCACATTCAGCTCCCAGAATGCTTGAAATATCATGAATGCAAAGTCTTTTCCTTTTAACCTGCACTTAAGTGATTCTTTAAATTCATCAAAAGCTTTTCAGTCTTCACAGATAACAAAGTCAGTTTCAGCTGAAGTGAGATGACTCGCTGGTCTAAAGAAGAGCAACAAAGCTGGTGGAGAGTCTAGAGGCCAGGACCTATGAGGAGTGGCTGGTTATTTGGCCTGGAGAAAAGGAGGCTGAGGGGAGACCTCTACAACTCCCTGAAAGGGGGTTGTAGCCAAGTGGGGGTTGGTCTCTTCTCCCAAGTAACAAGCAATAAGACCAGAGGAAATGGCCTCAAGTTGCACCAGGGGAGGTTTAGATTGGATATTAGAAAAAATTTCTTCACCAAAAGGGTTGTCAGTCATTGAAATGGGCTGAAGTGATTGAGTCACCATCCCTGGAGGTATTTAAAAGATGCGTAGCTGTGATGTTTAGGAACACGGTTTAGTGTTGGGCTTGGCAGTGCTAGGTTAATGGTTGGTCTTGATGATCTTGAAGGTCTTTTCCAACTAAAATGATCCTACAATTCTGTGACTGACATGACAAGTAGCTATAACACCACCAATAATACTCTGACTTATGTGACTCTAATTGTCTTTTGAAACATTTAGTTAATTTATGTATGTTATGTCACATACCTCAAGTAAGTGACCCCCTTATTGCAATTACCTTGCTCCAGCATATTAAAAAGAAAAAAAGAAAAAGTTTAGGAACTGTGTAATGAAATGGATTCAGAAATAATCGCTTTCCCTTGCCACTATTTCCATTTTTAGAAATGTTATAGTCCCATATGGGTTGGTGTTTTTTGGTTGGGTTTTTTTTTCCTGCAAGTGAATCACCTCAGTCATTTCCAAGCACTGTGAAGTATCAGGAGAGGAATAACAATACGACAACACAGACACGTGTTAGAAGAAAAGTTAACCAGCTTTTCTGATGTGAACCCAAGATTCACATGCAGGAATGTACATGTGCTTCAACATTTCTATTTCTGCACAAAACTATCACAGTTGTGCACCCACGAGTATTTTAGCTTCATGAACCACAGGAGGCTTACTTGTATAATTATAGACTCACATGTCCTAACGTGAATGTTTTTTCCACCAGAACTACATCTATTTCTTTATAATTGGACTGGATAAACCACAATAGCATTTTTCTGAGCTAAAAGTAAAGGTACTTCTCAGAATTCCACAGTCATTTTTCAAAATCCCCTGCATTATACACTGGTATATTGTATGAAGTAATTGCTAAAAAGCATAGAACAGTGTTTCTCTGCAAATATAAAGGGATAAGTATTTGCTTAAGCTACTCACGTTATATCTTTCCTAGTTGAAAGAATTATCGAAACGAACAAAAAAAATAAACAACTTTGCCTAGAGATAAGGCTTCTAATTTTATTTCCCATATATATGGAAAAGCAGCCTAGCAACCTTCATAATCATTGAATATAAGACCTTGCTTGTGAAGCAGTGAACACAGGCAAATACAGTTCACACTTTTAGTTAATTGCAGTGTACTTAAAATATTTTTAAAACACTTCCTTACGTATAACTGTTGGTAAACATATTTTTATTGAGAGGTCCCCCTTAAATTGTGAAGTAACAGCAATTTGTTTTCATTTAATTGACAGCAAGAGATCAGTGGCTTAAAATACACAATGGAAGATCTCCAATAATGAGACCTTTGAAAATAAGCTTTAGCAATCTGGAAAGAACAAGCTGGATCTGTCAATGTGCAAGCCTGTACTTCTCCAACCACATGCAGTCCTATCTTGATATTCAGATAGAATTAGGATTCCAAACATCCCATCTGGGGCAAAAGAAACCCTCCCAGAAACCTGGCCTTTCTCCTTTTCCCCATGGAAAAGGGTTTGTATTGAGTCCTGCATGCACTCAGCAGAGGCACTGTCATCTGTACTTTCTCATAAGAACATACAGGGCTCGGAAGACCATTTCTTCCTGAGGGCATGCACATTATGTCCTCTCACAAAGAGGAGGACACTTCGTGATCCAGTATAATTTTCTCTGTCTCTGGAGACAGTGCCTAAGTAAGCAAAATCAAGCTTGAGATCTCTTTCTATAGAAAACAAATATATGCTTTTTTGATAGAGCGGATAACTTTAATGCTTTTCCATACAGGCAAACGGAGTTCAGCCTACCAACACCAAACATCAGAGCTCCCACCACTTGCAATCCTCTCTCCCTCACCACTTAGATAAAATGTATGCCTATTACCACAAAGAAGGTAGGAAACAACTAAGAGGAAAAAGCAAAACCAGCATCCACCTCTCTCTGCAGATGGTCCTGACTTTGCCAACCAGGGACTCTTTCCCTCTCACAAGGCCTGGAGATGTTCCTTTGCCAGAGCCCCACTGCATCTTGGGGAAAAACCACTAAAAATATCAGCTCCTTCTTCTCTGACCACCTCCACCACACAACCCACCTGCCCAGGTTTCCTTGCAGAGGAGAAACAAGGACCCAGCTCGCCTGGTCAGGCTGCCGAACTGGACAGCAGAAGCCCCACCGCCACACAACCTCACACTAGCACAGACCCCCACTGACCTACTACAGCCTGCTGTAGCCCTCTGCACTGCGGTACATTCCCTTTTTCCTCTTCCATATAACTGTTCTATGCTGGCCAGAGAGTCCTGACAGGATAAACTGCAAACCAGTAAGAACAGCTGGTTTGACTACCAGACTCAAGTCACAGGGAATGAGAATTACATCGTCATACACACAACAGGTAAAGACACAAGAATTATAACCTAAAAAGAGGTATTGGAGGAGACCTAAAAGACAATGGAGATATCAATAGGTAGCAATCACACAGTTAGGATGTTCTCATTTTGCATTTCAAATTTTTAAATAAATTTGGCAGTTCCTTGCTGGAATCAGAAGAAACTAATTAAAATGTAATGGGAGCAATGACAGGAAGCCAGTATATTGGAGTCTCTGGTTTGGGAATGCAATATTTGAGTGCATCACCTAAAATATCTCTCTTGAATTTGAGTAACCATGCAAATACAGCTAAAAAACAAAGCCTAACTTAGTCACCAAACCACAGCTTTTCAGCAGCCAGGAAAAGGCTTCTCTAAATTGGTGTTTTGTGTCCATTTCAATGAAAGTTAGACACCCACATGCCAGTATGTGTGCAAGAGGAGATGACAGCATTAAAAGTAACATCAAATCAGCAATACTGTGAATCTTCCTAAACCTTACTAGTAGTTCTGTCACAGTCATGCCAAGTGGAATAGGACTAATCCAGCTCCTGGCTGAACAATCCTGGCAATCCTGCAGGGAGCAGAATGAAGTGCTACCAGACATGCAGGGGCAGAGGAGAATGTGGTAGTGACAGCTGTTTATCCATGAAGGGCACTGTGGTGGGAGATAAATTCAGCTGATTCAGAGACAGTCACCCAGGCAGCTCCAAAACCATCCTGTTTCCTTCTTTATTTGACACTGGGAAGACATGAGTCCCCATTCACTTTTAGGAAATGTTTTTCCAGTGATGTTCAATGTCAAGGTGGCAGTGATGACTTTACTCAGGTACAATAACCTAACGTGACTCCTTCCTAAAATATTAACAGCAGAAAGAGGGGTTAGAAAGGAGCCAGCAACAAGGTTGCAGGTGAGCACACAGGCATGCAGCTTTAAAAAAGCTTAGGAATAAAAATACCATCCTTTTCTCCCTAGAGCAACATTCCCCACACACAAGCATTGCTTTAAACTCCTTCTGTGTCTTCTTACTGTCTCACATGCCACCAGTGCTATCTAGTACCTTATAGCTGAAATAAATTCTGGAAGTTTTCCACTTCGAGAAAGAAGCTAAGAAAGGCAACTCCATTTGTACACCATGCTGTTAGAAACAAACTTTCCTCACAGTGCCCCTTCTACACTCCAGATCCAGCTGCTGTTTCAAACAACAGAATAAAAACAATAACACCAAAAAAAGTTTACTGGTTTTCAGCCACCTTATTATCGTGTGTCTTGTTTTTACCATTTTCATCAAGCTGAGAAGAAAGCAATAGGCAATGGAGCTGTAAAATATCCTTAAGCTGTTTCTGTACCTGTAACAAAACGAAAGGTTTGCTATTGATCCAATTTTGTTAAGGACTGCTAATTTACAGGCTGGTTTAATAGAAACAACAGAATGTAACACACAGTGTTGGCAGGACCTTGTTCGTCCATGATAGCTTGCACTGCTGCAATCTTGAATGGCATGTTATGGCATTGTTTATGACCTCTTAAGTGGCAATTAGTCTACCTAGAAATGTGGAACATACACACTAGCATGTTAACAACCCTTTCTCTCAGGTTATAAAGGGAATCCACAAGTTAATGAGGATGCTGTATTAAAACATGCGATGGCCAGATCTGGGAAGCTGTTTAGTATGTTCAACTATCAGCAGGGAAAGACAAAAGACTGTGACAGAGCAAGGTGGGCAAATGAATTGTCTCTTTTGGACAGCAACAAAGGGAAAACAGGGACTATAGTGCTATGAACAGACCTTCAGCACCATTGTTAAGGAAACAGTCTCTAGGTCATAGGAAACAAAAATGAGGAGATAAAGTTGAAGGCAGCAGAAACAGAGCAGCATGGGACATCACATAAATACAAGATCTTCTAGGCAAAGTCCTATTCTCCTTCAAAGAAAACGCAGTTTTGTTCTGTTGCCCTGTATTTGGAACTTCTATACCATGTAATAACAATTTTGTCATTGTGACCAATTAAATGCATCAAATCACATCTTACTTACCCACTTCCCTACTCTCCTGATGCAGGATGGATACACCAGGTGCAGAGAAAATGGCTACAACCCAACAATGGGCTCACTGAGAAGCTCTTCACCATTCAACATTAACTACTGGGATGTGACACAGCACATCTTCCACTGATTCAGGTCCTCCTTACCCACTGTCACTAATGGCAGACCAAAGAGCAAGTAAGGAGGAAGCTTCACTGCTAGACAAAAGACAAGGTTGCAGGGAAATACACTGAAAAAGATAGACAAGTCCTTCTGAACACACAGATAAAACCCCCCTGCTAGAAGACTGTGTAAGTGCTGCAATCCATTTTGGTGTCGCACTTGTGCTCTTTCACTTTTTTGGGTTACAAACACCTCTGCTACCCCACATCTACATACACATCTAAGACCTGATTCTCTCCATGGGGCTCTGCTCCCACAGGAAGTAGAGGGAGACTGAGGCATCTCATCTCTGAACAGAAGCGCCTCGGTCAAGTTTCATGGTTTAGGAGGGATGAAATACGTATAATTTGTGCTATAAACTTTTTTTCCCCTGCCCTACAAATGCACAGCCCTCACACATCCAAAAGCCGAACCCTTTTAAGGTCTACCATAGCATGAACAAAAGATGACCATTCTTACTGTCAGCTCTCAGTTAGCTGGAACACAGCTGACAATGTAGGTTATATGATATCTGGGCAGAGATTGCAGAGATTGGCGTCATTCTGTTACACTCTTTCTGGACTCAACCTTAAAAAAATAAAGCCGTACCATAATAAAAAATAAAACCATAAAAAATAAAGAATGTAAAGCAGGAAGTTTAGCCCCAGTTGTCATCCTCTGCATGAATAATCCACTATGGCATAATAATACAGTTTGCACATTAATACCCAAATCGAAACAAAATGTTGTTTTAAGATTTTAGAAGAAACACAACTTTTCCGTAACTTATAAATGTAAAATCTTTTTGTTATTTCTTTCAAAATTCAATCTCAGCAATGGATTTTGACATTTTTATAGGTTCTAATGTTTTATCAACAGGTCATATCAAGCAAGAAAATTTTTCCTTGGAAATATGTCCTCCAGCCATTGCATTTTTCCTTATACACTGCAGTAGTATGTAACCATTTCCAATCAGCAGTATTTTTCTGAACTGATAATTTAGCTGAAGAACATATTCTTTCCATGATCTATGCAAGTGTTCACCAGCCTGGAAGAAACAACTCGGATCCAAAAGCAGTTGCATGTGTATCCCCACTAATCCATCATTTCACATTGAAGTATTAATTCTGCTTTAGTAAAGAGGAAGTTCGTGAATCCTGACTCTGGAAGGGGGAAACCTCATGTGAGGAAAATACGGTTATTTGTAGGAAATCCATATTTACTTACCAATATCAAATAAATGTGCTTTCTTGCACTATCCAATTTGGTTTTTTCCTATTAGAATCAAAGCAATAGATATGTAGAATATTCATTATATTCAAGGATCAGTAGTCAGTTGGTGTCTATATCCAAGCTTAAAAGAAAAACAAAGTGTTCGATAGCATCTGGGGAAAAATTGAAATGCTTCTAAAAAGCCAAGATCTGCTGCTGTTCTACTACTGAATGTATTCATGCACCTTAAAATAGATGTGACACTCAGTTTTGGTCGGTGTCCATATCTCCAGTCATTAGATACTGCTGTGAGAAACCTGCATTATTTGTAGGCATAGCGATAATTTTAAATGCCAGTCCTAAAAGATTCATAGTTTTGCTGTATGGACACAGAGGATGCAAGGATATGATCATAAGCAACAAGAGATGTCACCAAATCTCCTTATGTCCTTTTTTTACCAGGCATTTGCACACAATGGTGGGACACTCACAAGGAGACGCCATTAGGCTGTTTGTCCTATACCAGTGTCATGTAGTGACCTGAGACAGCTACTAAAATCTTTCATATAACATGCAAATCCCTCACTGGACATTGATTTTTCTCCTATTCTGTACAGATTAAAGATACCTTGGGCAGGAAGACTCCGATCCACATCTCAAGACTCCCAAGAGCCAGACATGCTCAAGGTCACATGAATAGAGTAGCTTGAACATAATTACCAGATTATGGAGGTAGACCAAAGCATTATATCACAGTTCATAGAATTTCCTCTTTACTGATAAGCATCTGCAAGAGGAGGATTACCCTGAGCTATCAATGGAGCACACAGCCATGGTGTGTCGTCCTGGTGTTCTAATACACCCGGGGGCCAGTTAATCTCACCGGACACAAAAGTGTTGCGATGTTGCATCCATATTGTTCACAACCATCTGGGTGTTGCCAGGGCCTTCTTCACAGCAGTTTCCCATGGCCAAGACATGTTTTATCAACTAATCAAACTAGAGGAACAGACACAGACACAGCACTTAGGGTTTTCAGTGTTAACATACAAGGTCTTGATTATACACAGATGGCTTGATCACTGTACAGACACTGCAATTTTGATCCTTTGAGCTCAACAGCAGTTTTACTATCACCTTGAGAAGAAGGAAGTACAAAATAAAGAAGGAAGAGTCCAGTATAATAATTTCCTGGTCTCATCACTTGTTAGAAAATGAAGAAATTTAAAGAAGAAAATAAAAGTTTGTAGACCAGGAAGACTAAGAAAATGCAAGATGATCTGTTCATTGATACTGCATCATGTCTTTAGAGTTAGCTACCATGGCTAGATGACTGCATTTATTATTAACAATTACTTTTTTAGAACTTAGCAAAACTCTAATAAGAAAGCAAAAACGAATCAGGCATCAGGCTTTGTCTAATGATAGGAAGCCAGATGGAAAAGAGCTATGATAACGAGCATCTTATAATTTCATTACAAAGAACAAACCCTCTGTTGAATGCCTGCACTCCTTAGTCAAATGGACTCTCATGACTCAAACAGGCTCAAGAACAGCAACTGAACGTTATCAAACCTTTCTTTTCAAATTCTCATAGACAGTTGGATAATTTTTCAAAGTCTCTTAAAACAAAGCTTTTCGTTCTCAGGAAAGCTCTTGGCAGTAATTTGGCCTGATGATAAACAATCCCCCACTAAGTACATTTAAAGACAGAAGAAAAGTCTTCACATACTAAATTAGATATGCTTAAACGGGATGAAGGATCATAGCAATAAAAACACAACCACTACACTATTTCTTTCTTACAAGTGGGTTCCCAACATTGTTTCTTTGTATGCAGAAACTTATTGACCTTTTATATAGAAAAAAGAAGGTAAGTCAGTTTTAAATATTTATGAAAGCCTCATCAACATTTTTGTTTCATTCCAGAAGCAGCTATGCTAAAACTGAATACATCCAGCTTGAAAAGAAACAACACAAACCTAATTTTTCCTTGACACCTCATTACACACACATCCACAATGGCATTAATCAGAACTCCGATTTCTCATTCCACCTGGAAAGAATTAATTTATCTGCTTCTCTGTGCAGTTGTTACTGGCAAAAGAAACACCAATGACAAAACAGTCTTTAAGATACCTTAAATACACACAAGCCTCCTGTAGCAGAAGCAAAAAAGAAATGGACTGTATGAAGAAATTGAGTTTACCTATGGGCTGGTTTGAAACCTCACCAGTGTGAAGTATTCATAAAGGTAAAAATAGATTTTACCGAGACGCTTGAGTTTCTACGGTCTTGCTAAATATCTAAAAAGAAGGCAAGCTGACACTACATATGGCAAAGGAAACTTTCAATGCAGTATACCCTTGTTTTCATAGCTAAAGAAAAATAAAAGCTAATTTTATTTCACTTGAGCAAGCAACTATGAGAACACGACAGGCAAGTTTTATGATGAGCTAAATCAACAAAGGGTAGCCCCAGGTAAAATACAAGTTGGGAGTCCTATTTGCTTCCTGTGAGCAGGAATTTGGAGAAGGTGAAGGAACAGACAGACGAAACTCAGTGAATACACTATTGCCCCCTTCAGACCAATAGTTTATTAATTTTTATCATGTTTTTTAAATGTATACATGTTATATCATGCTTATAAATTTATTTCATGTTTAGTCAACTTTGGCCTCTAGGTTTTAAAGTGTATCGCAAATAAAGTCTAGTTAAGATCTCACAGCCCACTTTCCAGCGCTGCACTCCACAAGGCAACCCATTACCCAGTCCCTGGAGACAAAGCAATGCTGACCACATTGGCAGAATTCATCAGTCTTTGCTTTATGTATAACAAACTTCAGTATCATTCTAGGAACCACGATGATACAACTTAGCTTGTAGCCCCTCCACAGCTGTTGGAAAAAAAAATAATGGAAAAGAAAGAAATTAATTAGCAGTGACTTCCATCTTACAGTTATACAAAGCCCATCTGTAACCTGTAATGTGACTGCTTCAGCCACTGTAGGAGTCTCATTCCCAGTCTCACCTAGGACAGGCAAGCAAGGCCCTTGTTTATTCAGCAAATGTCCAAGCTATGATGAAAAGTGGAAACTTTTTCTGCAGGATTCAGAGGATGATATTCAGAGGATAAATAGATAGGGACATATACTTATCTGCACAGCTGTCAGTTTTAACAAAGATTGAACACAAAAAATGACCATCCACCTCAAAGAAGCCACTGGGGGTAAAAGAAGTCATGCTCATCTCTGTCAGCATACCTCTTCTTCACGTTTACTGCTGACCTATTCTGCAGCATCTACCGTGCACTTGCACCAGTGCTCTGGCATCTATGTTGACACCACAAAGTTCACAGATTTCTGACACATATTTTGTGCCTGCTCTTTGAATACAGTAGCTGAAAACCTGTGTGCCTGAAACCAAGATTCAGATAACTTGTGTGATTTATAGGTATGCAAAGTCCAAGTAACAATCTGGCCCTCAAATACAATTACATAGTCTCTGAAGCAGGGTTCCTTTATATAAGACATCTAAAATTGAATGAGACATGTCACTGGAGAGGAAGGAAGGAAGGAACGAAGGAAGGATGGAAGGAAGGAAGGAAGGAAAAAGAATGTCCCAGTTAGCAAGAATACATAATGTCTTGCAGTTGCAAATAAATTTGGCATTTTGTGAACAAGAAATGCCCAGGAGACTGGAGGGGAGGCACAAATTCAAACAGTGCCCCAGTAGAGAGAAGGCAGTAGCTGTCACGCAACTTGCATGAAGGGCACATAATACTCCAGTGAATTACAGCGTAATGTGTTTCGTTTCAGCTCAGCACACTTCACATGCCCTTCATGAAAACAAAAAAACCCCCAGCACTCAGTCCACCAGTAGAAGCCAATGAAAACAGGTAAAAGTTGAATCCTATCATCCGTGTGGAGATTCATTACAACATGACAAGCATGCACAAGCAATAAATTTGTAATGTAAAAAGGAATCATAATTCAAGGCCTGGCCCAGCATATTTCAGGTTAGAGCTGGAAACTGTCAGAAAGCCAATGGTTCAAAATTTTTCAACACAGAAAATAACAATTTTGAAATGGGGTCGTAGGTATAGACAAGGCCAAGATGATGTGCAGCTCAGCTGTAAGCTGCACCTTTCACCTTAGTTTCAGAGATGTAATGGGCATGGAAGATGAAGAGCAAATGCAAGAAAAAGGATATGTGAATGGAAGTATGAAGAATGAATGTAGGTTAACTGTGACATTCTTCACAGGCTAAGGCCTTATTCAAAGACATAGTGTGCTGTTGAACAACACATTCCCGGCTGCAAGGCAAAATGATTGGCTTCAGTTTGTTTTGGATGCTGCTCATCAAGCACAAACCTGCAGATTCTTTTGGTCAATGAAGAGCTCATCTGAGGTGAAATTACTTTCAAAATAAAATTGCAAAAAGCACAGACTACTTTCATAATTGCCCTTCTTATCCACATGAAAACATTATCATCAGGAAGGGCATAAAGCACACAATGAAAAGTTCTTCATCACTTTGCAAAACCAGTAACATTTTTTCTAATCAGAAATTAGTACAAGAAAAAGCAAAAAGTGTAATGGCAATTTATATAAAGAGAAGGACAGCTACAAGCCCCTCTAATCTCCAATTAAACACTGCCCTAACAGCAAGGTCACTGAGGCATCTCCAATTGAATTGCAATTAGAGACTCACAAAAAGTGTCTCCTCTAGAGTGATTAGTAGCTTTAGAAAGTTTCCCATTTTTAATTCAGATAATATTTTGTAACATTGATTATATATTATTATATATTATAATTCATTAATAATATAGTGATACTGTAAAGAGTTCTTGAAGAGAACTCAATGATGTGATGACTTTTACTCAACATGACTATAAAATGCCCATTGTTTACAGAATTTTACCACAACAGAAAAACAAGATAAATACATAGGACTACAGTGAAACTGTGATCCCTGAAGTTCAGGTTTTCTGAAGAAGAGAATCTAAGAATATTTTTGCAGTTTTCTGTCACAAATCCTAATTTAGAGCACTGCTGACTATACCAATTTGCTGCAAATGGGCAATTTAGACCGCTTAAAGGACCACTGTAAAAGGTTTTATTGAAAAGTGGTTTTATCGAAATATTATAAATAAGTTCAACTTAACAACATTTGATAACAAGGCTCACTCTATTACTTTTCTGCACAAAAAATAACAATGATTCAAAATTATCAGGACAAAATCAATGTTATCAGACAAAATCTTAGTGCACTATAATACAAGATTATGCATCATGTCAGCCATTGGTTAGAAGTGTCTCTGCCTTAAGAAGCAGGCTTAAGAGGCATCCCAGCTCAAAGGGAGACCACCACCATGCAGCCACACTGCCTAGCAGGAAGAGATCAAAGAAGGCTCAGTTAGGCTGTCATATTTATAGAACAAAGTGGTTGGCTCGCAGTCAAATTATGTGCCATGGAAAGGTAAGCATGAGACTCCCTGTCCCCACAGTTTTCTTTGTTCCTCGATAAATGAGCCTGGGAAAAGCCACCCCCTATTCATGTGTCAATCACGTGATCTGTTTTCCAAGCTCATATACATCGATGTTCCTTGGGTCACTGTTCGTTTGCGGGTTTTCAGAGTACAGATTGGAACCCGAGAAGTTCTGGGCCTGCTTCTGGCTTAGGCCTTTATCTCCTTTGGAGCTACAGCTCATTCGGTTAAGGAGTTGAGTGCATCCATCACAGTTTCTAGGCTTATTCTTCCAATACATTCCAGATCAGGTACAAAACTCTCCCTTCTCAAGTCATTAGGAGTTTCATTATTAAGTTCAGTCATGCAAGAACTTTAATGAAATTATAGAGGAAGGAACATTTCCTAATTTTTGTAGTTGATTTCTTGATCATTCAACCTGCCATCTGAAGTAAGTTATTCTTAGTATTTAATAAAAAGGAAGGTTCTATAAGATGTTGTTCATTGCCATTCTGCTACCAATGAAAGAAGCAAAAAAGAAGCCAGTTAAGTCTCTCAGATAGGAGTGCTACAGAGTGTAAAGTACAAAAACCCACAGAGAGTGTGTGTGGGCAGGCAAGAGCAGGTTACACTAAAGAGGTTCAGTTGTGAATGCTCATAAAAGTAATTTGTTGGGTAAAAAAAGCAGTCGATTTTTCACAAACACTTTTTCTACTAGATTATAAAATCACATTTTTTTCCTAAACTCATGTAAATATACCTGGATTTAAGCATGGGGAAATATACTGTATCTGTTAAAAACCGTTCTCATAGCTACATTCAGAAAGAACAGTGCTCATGTCCACTGCTATGGTGAACATGCAATTATTGAAGTAATGTATATTTTAATACATATATTAATAACTGCTTACTACAAACCTTTCTACTCACTGCTAGCAAAGTCTTTTGATCACCTTACCTTCCTTCTGCCCCAACTCACTGTTTCCTTATCTGTAGAGAGAGAGCAGTGACAGTCAGACCTGCTCTACTGGCACAAGAGTCCTCTCCTGTCTTTTCTGATTTTCCTTTCACCATCCTCCTTCTGCCCTAATGCCTCTCTCCTTTGTTTTGTTTTCTGAGGGTTCAAAGACCTTAAGTAAGATCCAAGCGGGTAATTGGTGATGTATAAATGTGACACAACCCTCTGTCCCCTTTCCTGATCCCAAAGAGTTCACAATACAGCAGAACTACAGAGGAGTCACCTCAGGAGAGCCAGCCGTCACAAAGGAGAGAGTCTGCTGCCTCCTGCCTAGGGGGGAGATTGACACCAAGCTGGAAACAAACTGGCAAAGTCACAAATCTAAGAGCAGATGAGAAACTGTGAAGGTGATCCTACATCATGTGGATAGCCAAGGGAGCTCCAGCCCTCTTAACAGCCTGGGTAAAACTGTACCCAGAGGGTGATGGGAATAGCAGTATATACAGTTGTTCAGCACATGGTGCCGAGAAACCAAAATAGCAATGCAAGGCAGCTGGGAAGGTTGTCTCCTTCAAAAAAAATTACTCCCTTTAAAGATATTCTTGGGTGGTGAAGAATGTTTTTCCCAACAGATTTCTGGCAGCCTTCAAAGCTAGACTGTGTAAGTAGAGCATGGGCTGAAGCACTCCTGTGTCCCAGTAATTCTCAACTGATAGAAGAGGCCCCTGGGCATCGAGCAGTTGGATCTATCTTACAACAGATTGAGCTTTCACTCTTGTGCTTAGAAGAACCTGACTAAACCACCGCTATCCATTCATCCATTAGCCTATGTGTTATTGTTCCCATAAAGGCCCATCCCTTTCTCCCTTTGAAATTTTTCCTGCATAGCCCACCCTTTGCCCTTGTTTTTTTGACAATTTTCTTCAGTCACAAGCAAAAACTTCATTAAATCAGAGCTATCTCAGAAAAATATTGACAAAACTTCCCTGGAAAAGGGCCATTTAAACAATAATAACAATATGAAAGTACATGCTTTATAAGCTACTAATGCACACTGTGAATGGACTGAAACCCCCAAGCTAAGGTAAGAATGTGCTTATCAGCTGGAGGGAGGTATCAATTGCTTTATAAAACATGTAAAAAGGTCTCATGTAAATTTTATTATCTTGTTTTAAAACTTAATTTGTTTAAGCCTTTTGAAAAACATCATTTCTACTTCACTGAATCTTTCGATTTCTTTAACTTATTACAGGAGAAAATAGAAGGAAAAGCTGTGCCTTATTTAACTCAACATGGACCAGCTCCCCTTCAAGGTGGGAATTATCCAACTTACAAATCTTTAAAGACCATGAGGTTCCTTTTCCACAAGTGGTAAGTTGTGCCCTCTTTCTTTTCTGCTGAGGTAGGTATCATACTGATTCAGTGAGAAGTGATCATGCTGAGTGGATTGGTACAGGTGTAGCTTAAGAGACAATTGATACAACTTTAATATAAGAATTTTCATAATTTTGAGAAAAGTCTAGTTTAAAAGAAAGCTGTAACTGTGTAAGCTGCTTGTGAGAGCAGAGCAAAACTTAACCATAACAATGCAACAGTAACAGCCTTGAAGATAAAGAAGTAAGAATTGGTGTGTTTTTAGGAATAGATTAGTCTTGCATTTTAGCAGAATTTGGCTGTAGTCACATAAGCTGTTTCATGAAAGTGGCTACAAAACTTAGCCATAATAGTGCAACAGCCTTGAAACCAGAGGAAGTAGGAGATAGAGGAGTCGTAAATAATGAGACTAATGACCAATTAAAAGACAGAGTCTATCTTGTTTTCAGTGAAAGACTAACTACTCGGTGCAGGTGTTGGGAGCCCAGATAAGCATGGAGAAACCCGTGAAGAGCATGCGCTGAGAGAGAGGAAGACGTCCAGCCTTCATCCCTGGAGACCACCAGAAGACCCCCTGAATGTCACTGAGCATGCTCTATCTGGGAGGAGTTAATGTAAATGACTTCCTGGAAATAATTTGCATAACCCTGCCTTTTCTTAGAAATTATAATGAATATGTATAATTAATCTGTACAAATATGAGAAATTTGGCTTTAATGGGCGCACACATTTGGAGGAGCGATCCCCTGTGTGCCCAGTGCTGCAATAAAGGATACCTGCTTAATAGTCACCAAGGCTAGTGAGTTTTGATTCCAGCTTTCCGAGGCATCAATACCTAATACCTGACATTTCCAAGGCAAGGACATACAGAAGGACAGCAGACTTCCTGTGTGTCCTGGATTCACTGTATTTCTGAAACTGCCTTGGGGTGCCCTACAAAGAAAAAGTATCATTATTGCTTTGAATCATTCCTACTGTGAGAATACTTTCTTCTTACAAAATGTTCCTTAGACAAATGACGACAATTTACAATGAAACAGACCCTACAGATACCTGGAAGCAGAGCTGCTAGAGTAAAAAAGGCTTTTTCTAAAAAAAACAAGCTCTAGGACTTTCACTGTGCCAGTGATGTATATCACCTGCCCATGAGCCAACAGTGTAAAGCAAATTGCGGTGGGAAGCTTTCTGCAAACTACCAGCCTCCGCCCCTTCTTCTCCAGAGACTTTCCCCACAAGACTGGGAAATTCAACTCAACATGGTGGCATCACAAGCCTTCATGCAATACCTCGGGTCAGCAAGTTGAGTGAAAACTGTTTATCTTCTGCTCTTGAAGACAATATTATGCTATGCCTATGGAACTGAAAGTGTGCAAAAGCACTAAAAGGCAGTGAGCTCACTGTTATTTTTACACAAATAAGCTCACATTTTTCTGCTCTGACACAGTATCAATCATGATTCATTACATTACATGAAATAGAAAAATTTTAAACAGACAACATTTGTAAACAGACATCGGGAAGAGGAAGAAAACCACTCCACAACATTTGAGCCACATAGAGAGATCAATGTTCTTTGCGTCGTTGATCCAGCTGGCTAAGGTCTTTTGCTTTTGTAAGCCTGACCCGGGACTTGTAGCCTAGTCTAAGGCATAAAGGAGGATCTAGGAGGATCCAGAATTATAGCCTCTGTTTCGTATCAGTGTTGCTGTATATCAAGGCATAATACCAACAAGGGAAAGAAGGTGATCCTGTGGCTAAAGAACTGGACTAGCAGTGAAAAATGTTTAAACTTTCTAGCTCTGATGCAAACTTAGTATTGTGTCTTTAGACAGAGAATATAGTCTCTATGTTCCCACTTTCCACTTCTATGAAAAAGTGCTAACACGCTTCCTCTCCCTTCAAAGATACAGTTTTATTCGCCTGAGGGCTCCATCTGGTCAATAACGTGCTAGTGTTCACATCTAGGCTACTCAGAAAGGCAAGGTGTCTTTTAAATGAATGAGCATCTTTGTAAACAGTTTATTGTTTTGCAGAGTAAACTGAGATGCAACTTCTTCCCATTGACATATCCTTGGCCGAATGGATACAGTATGACTCTGGCGGAGCAAGGGGATGATAGACCCTGTCTCTAAACCATTGAATGTTTACACACATATTTCACACAAAATGCAGTGAAGCAAACTCTAGGGAGTGAGGGGAATCCGTGTTCAATATATCTTATATCACAATAACTATGTAGAGGAAAAGCACTCTGTACCAATTCTGACCAAAACAGCACTTAAAACTAGATTTAAGAAGCAAGGAAGAGGAGAGGAGGTGAAAAGGGAAAGAAAAAGAGTAGGATAAGAGGAGTGTAGGAGTAGTTGAATTCTGGATGAAGAGAGGAGACAGGATAAAACAAATAATTCAAAACAATCTGCATTTGCTATTATGATATTGCAATTGAAGTTTGGAACACAGAAGCATCAAGAAGCTAGTGAATCACTATTAAAAAAACCCTGTCTGGGTTTCCAAAAGTGCTTAGACATAATTATTTTTTCCCATATCCATTTTTTCCCTTCTTCAGTTACCAACTGCAAAGTTACTCTGTGAAGGATAACAAATTTCCTGCTATAGCACTGTTCAAAACAGATTTTTTTTAAGAATACAAATAACAAAGCTACCTAAAGGAACTCAGAAGCACTGTCATGACCCTAAGATGGGGCTGCTTCACTCTTCTGCTGGCAGTCTTGTACCTGGTTTAAAAAAAGAAATACATTCAACTGCACATCTTTATTTTTAGCATGTATTTCCACTATCTGCTTGCGGTATCTGCTTGTCATTCCATCTTGTACTTCAGTTTTAAGTTTTCCATGGCATGAGCCATTTTCATTCCCTGCCTAGCATGATGGAGTGCTCTCCGTGATGGTTTTAATAGTCAACAGCTACAGTATATGTAAATGGAAAACAGGTATTCAGGATTGGTCATTATAATCATGCTCACTGCCAGAACATTCATTATGGATTTGTAGATGCTACCACCTCTGTGCTACTTGGTATAAAGCCTTCACCGTGGAGTGTTCTGCAAGCCCTGACAGAGGAAGGCACCCCTTCTGAGAAAGAAGTATGAGGAAGATGAAGGAGCAAAGAGGTGATTAACTTTAAAGAGGTAGGTGTTAACCCACAGAGAGCCTACTTCCACCAATATGACTGCACATGGCAACCTGGAAATGCTGAAGAGCTTCAAGTCTCAGCCCAGCCTTAGGCTGAAATTTGGCAGCTCCAGAGGGAAATCAGGACATGGCCAGGTGAGAATACAGGTGAGACAGAGCAAGAGTCCAGAGAGAGGGGAGCTGTCAGACAGGAAACAAAACCTTGGTTTAACTATGTAAAAAACATCCTGTAATGTTTCCATCTGTCTTCCTCACAGATCACAGCTTAATTCAGAAGTTGCTTCCCTGAAAAAAAGGAAAATAGAGAAAAAAACCCACAATAAAACCACAGAAAAAACACTTTGGATGTTCTGTTCCTTCTTATTTCATGTATTTTTGTTTGATCCCAGACTTGTTCCGGAATGAGCTTACTAGACCCCTCTGAGCTGAAGTCCAGTGTTGGCTCTCTCTACCTAGGGGCCACTCTCTCTGGACAGTATATATAATATTTTGTACCACTTTGATTCACCACCAAACATTCATCGAGTGCTACCTGCCCATGAAGACACCAGTATGCTGACCAGAAGGCAGTCCAGTCATGGCCAATGTTGTGAGAAGGGGCCTAGCTGGTCCTAGAAAATGTCTGCCACAGGCAATGTGGGTGCAATTGATTCCACTTTACCCTTTTTATCAGTCCAGTTATAGCTACAGACATATTAAGCTCCTGCTAGCAATTATCATCTGGAGGAGCCTCCTACTCCACTGATAGATTATAGAAGGAGTGTAAGAAGACCAGTCTCCCAACTTAATCATCTGAATGAAATGCCTGAAGAAGAACACTGTGAATGCTTCCTCTGCGTGACTAAATTCATGGCATTTATTCCAACTGAAATGAACACGAGAAATCCAGATGGGATTTTGTGCTGTGAAGCAACCTTCAAGAACAGCTGAAAAAAATCATGATGTAGAATTACAGTATCTTTTCTGTATGATGAACATCATTAACCATAAGCTTCTTGCAGGATATTCTACTCCAAAATCTTCAAGTGTTTAGGAAACAAACATTCGAACATTTGATGGCTGAAGATGGTGTTGCTGTTGTACCTAGTGCATGGCAAGCCAAAGATTGCAAAGCACATTTCAGGCAACAGAGAACAAGCCCTGATGCTCCTGACTTCCAATCGTGCTGTTTGGGTAGGCAGCCCAGTTTCTCTCTGTTGAGCAAAACCATTGTGAAATGGAAAATAGGCAATACATGCTTTTCACTCTTTCAAAAATTCATGGGCAAATTAAGAGCTTTTGGCAGGAAAAAAAAATCGTGGGAAATTAAAAACTTTCAAGCATCTTACCTTGGCTCAATCAAGGTTATATTAGAACATGTCTAGCAAATTTCAACAGGCAGTTCTGCAAATATTCCTGAAGAACAAATTATTACTTTTTCTTTTTCCAGAAAGCCTCTGCGACCTGTATAATGGCACTAATTCTTTTTTGTGTGGTTAGACAAAGATGTACTTCGTTTAAAATGGGAGAGCAAGAAGAAAGAAACAAAACAACATTGTAGTTCACTGAATATAACAGTTAATATAGTTTACACTTTACCCTGGAGATATCTATCAACATACAGACTTTGCAAGTGCCACAGTTAGACCAAAACATTATGATCAGTTATCTTGAGAACAGTGTCAAATATCTTCTGGGAGCAGAGAGAGTAAGAGTCTAAATAGAGCGGAGGCACTGAAAGAGAATAAAGGCACAACTGACCATGAGAATGTGGCATTTTGGAAAGATCCAAATCTGGTAGACAGTCCTCAGAACTGGAATAATGAATAACTTTACAGAGCTTGATGGGTAAAGCCCTGAAACAAAAATTAGAAGGAAAAGGGCCATTTCGGAACACTGCAAGTATTCTGAAACAGATGGTCCTTGGAAAGAGAGACAAAACTAGGAAAAAAGAGGATGAGCAGATGTTATTGATGCTTCATCTGAATGACTGGTAGCACTAAATTCTACACCAAAGCTAGGACTGATGGGAAAAGTTACATCATCACCAAGGAAAGGTATGCGTCATTACCAGAGCACACTCACATGTCTAGACATTCACTTGGATAGCCAGAGCCAAAGACAAATTTGCAAGTCAGATGGAATGTCGAGGAGTCAAAATAAATGAAGCAGAACCAGCCATAAGAAAGCAGATGGTTCAAGATGCTGCTGGACAGACCTGACTCCTGCCTCAATGTCATTGCAAGAGTAGTGCCGTGGGGATGCAGAAAGTGACTAATTAGAACACTTCGTAAGCAGATATTTTTGACCTTGCCCAATGCTTCATTTCCAGTAAGAACAGTCTTAAGCACAAGGTTGGGATTCGCTGCAAAGAGTTTTCAAGAAAAGGAGTCGTTTCAGTGTGCTTCATTTCAAACTGCCTCCCACACACAGTGAAATCATAATTCTGCTGGGGTCTAGACACTGAGAATCCCCTCCTCCTTTATTTCATTTTTCAGAGTCCTCTCCTCAGTTTCCTCCTTTCCGAAGGTCCAACTGCTGCAAAAGCTTTGGTGACTGATTCAGTACTGAATTAGCTACTATTGAAAGTCCAGCTATGAACACATCCAGTGCTCTTGAAGTGACAAATACAAGTGGGACTGTTAGAAACTGTCATGCCTGGAAATCTCCTACTCTTTTTAAGCTTAATGAGCTGCACCGTCCCAAAGGAATTACCGACTGAACTCCCTGAACTCCATCTATTACCCTCCCTTGGGCCACCAAGAGCAGCATCTGAAACCTACACAGACTTTCAGTCCAATAAAATTCCGTAAGACGAAAACCCGTATTAGGAGAATCAACCTCCTTTGTCTGGTTTGAGTTCAGGTCACAACCATGAGCATGGCAACGTGCCCTCTCTGTAATTCCAGTTCTCTGTGACAACCTGTTATCACTGCACTGAGGCTTCAATTGGTTAAAGCAGAAAGTATCTTTTATTCTTCCAGAAAAATCGCTCCATTAGTTAGTGCCTGAAACCAACACACTTCTCATATTAAACTTTTGTTAATTAAGGAAAAATGTCAATATGACTGCAAAAGGTACACAACAAGAGTTTCCACCCACACTAGAATGTTTTCACAACCTGTGTTCATTCTTTTTTAATTTGAATCCTGCTCACAGAAGGCTAGAATTGCTAGGACCCTTGGGAAATAATAGCTACAGGCACTGGCTGAATTTTTTTAGGCTATAATGGGATTCACAGTAAGGTAGAGAGTAGCAAAATCTCAATTTAAAGATAATTTCTGCCAATCACTCCTTTTTCTCAGAGCCTGATCTCAAGAATCTGTCACCTGCCACAGTTAGCTTTACTTGCCAAGAATCTTTGCTGCAGGACCAGGACATCACCTTGTGACCACACAGTCTTCAGACCTTCCCTTCATGTCCCCACCACTCTATAGCAAAAGGATCTGCAAAGAACAACAAGGCAGTAGTCCTTTTGCGAAAGACTACTATTCCAAAACTTAAGTCACATCATGTGACTGGTCCTAATGTCATCATCCTGTGACAGAGGAAAGCAGAGATATATGACTAGTGGCAAGAGTAGGTGCGCATAGAAGAGGACCATATATGTGTCTGTGCATGTCATTTGCAGTCATATCATTATTTCAATAGAATTAAGATTCTTTAAGAGTATAAATGTGTATATACATGGGTTAAAAAGCCCTCTCAGACTCTCCCTGTAGTAGGTCTGGAACATCAACCCTTTCCTTTCCAGGACCAAATTGTCCCCAGACCATTTTCCTAGTCTTGGACATTTTTACTGACTGCAATATTCTCCTGCTTGAAAACATCAGAGAGTAAATGATTAAAAACGCTTAGAGAGATATCTTAACACAGCTAAAGGCAATGGGATCTTCACAGTGGCCTTCAAATGAAGGTAGGATTTATTCTCTAAAATCTTTTCCTTCTTTGTTTTGACTGGAGGAAGAGGAAAACAACAGGCAGCCAGCTAAGCAACCTCAATTATCCAAATGTATGAAGTTGCCTGTCTCTGCCATAGGGAATCTTGGCTCTCGCACTGTGCTTGTAGGGAAACTTTTACTGCTTGAAATGAAAGCCAGGGAACAGAAAAATGAACTCGGCCTCTCAATCAAATCTGGAGGCTTCCAGGGTTGGTTTCCTTAGGAGTGTTATCTAAACTGCAAGAGAATAGAAATTATGTTAAACTTCTGCACATTTCTTCAGAACCTTTACTTTAGACAATAATGATTGGTATGAAATGTACTTTGGATGATAAACACATGGTAAGAAAAGGCAGCCCAAGCAAACCGTTTTAAGAAAGGGAAATGCAGCAACTGTGAGAAAACAAGTTATGCATGCTCACAGATGATCTCCCTTCCTTTCCACATGTGCAGAGAGAGGACATAACTCATAAAAATGCAGTGCTTCCATGACAGTACAAATCACAGACTCTTCAAGAAAAGTAGGAGGGTGTCACGGGAGGAAGACAATAATTATTTGGACTTTCTGAATCCAGCAATGAAAAGAAAAGAAAGAAAGGACAAGGGGGCAGGTGGGGAGAGAAGACTTAAAGCTGGGTTTTTCAGAAGAGGTTGAAAGAAATGGTGTTGTCAGTTCACACTGAATTTCAGTGAGAGGTGGCTCCCCAACCCTCTTACGCTCTACTGCAAGTCCAATGTGAAGAAAGAAACTCCCAAACATTGCCTAATGGCTTCTATTTTTATCAAAGTCTAAGGAAGAGTCTTTAAATTATATAAGGGTAGCAATAGGACTCTTTTCTCCTCCTCATCTCTCCCCAAATGTATCACTTTCAGAATTAGCATATCAATGTTTATGAGACTGTTTCAATCAAATTTGAGAGGGCAGCAGGAAAAATAGCAGTATAGCTATTTTAAAATATTTCCTTAATACTGAAATGTTAAGACGTTAAAAATGTTTAATGTTCAGGATGATTTTTAACTGCTATGTCAGATTGACACAGTCTTCCTCTCTGTTCTCTTGCAGACCAGCACCGCTTTGTTAGAGCAAACTAAACAGCTCTTCCAAAACCATTAGCCCTTAAGTGTCTTTTTATGACTGTGATTGAAACTCTCCAAGTATATCTGAGCTTTTCTGAATTCAGAGCCACAACCCTCTTAGGTTTACAGTCCTGAGAGCAGAGTAGTCAGCTACAAGTACCTTTGAAAAAGAATGGGCATGCTAAACAACAAAAAAATGGGATTTTGCTCTGATGTGTAAAACTTTCCTATCTCTGTTCTTACAGGGGAGGAAGCATTAAGATTGTCTTGTCTGAGGCACCAGGCCTAAAGATCTGACATAACTACAGCTCTGGCAACTCTTCCTGGAAAGTACAAAGGGATGAAAGGCAAAATCAAGTTTTAAACTTTTGAGAAAGCAAAAGTCTGAATATGGGTTCAGATCTAGAGATTTTTAAAAAAATAATAATTTCAAAATATTATATGGTGCACTGCCTGGGTGACAAACATATTTACCAGAATACCACCAGTACATGCATTAAACCAGCTGGGCTTTATAAAGTAACTGGTATTGAGGTGACTTATTATGGAGTGACATAAAAAGTTTAACCGTGCAGCATAGATCACTTAGACTTCATGCGTCAAAGTGGGGAGAGACAAATCTAATTGATAAACTATCAGTTGAAAAGTCTGATGACTCATTAGGGCACTAGCTGCATAGACCTTGGTCAGGAAGGAGGAACAAATTTCATTGGGGGTTTTTTGTCTGGCTTTTTAAAATGAGAGAAGAAAGTCATGCAAGGACAG
Source organism: Zapornia atra (assembly GCA_013400835.1). Classification (NCBI taxonomy): domain Eukaryota; kingdom Metazoa; phylum Chordata; class Aves; order Gruiformes; family Rallidae; genus Zapornia; species Zapornia atra. The sequence continues at coordinate 52,925 of VZTU01004450.1, read as the reverse complement.
GACTTTGGTTATAAGTTTCAGCTTGCTTAATATGTACTGGGAAAGCTTTCAAGGATGAAGCAGAAATAATCCCAAGTGTCATAATACTGAGTAGGAGGCAAGTGGCAATTTCAAGCTAAAATAACCCATTTTTTAGACACAGTAGGCATATTTCATTGTGGTTCCAAAAAAGATCTATTGTTGAATACTGACTTTTACTGAGTTGATAGAAGTCCTGCTCTTTATCTGAAAGTGTGGCATTTGAATGCCATACTGGAGGCCACTGAGTCTCCCTGCCTTATACAAAATTGACTTAAAATGGGTAGAGACTTCTCGGAGAAGAGACTAAGGATAGAGACATCTCTTTTCTTTACAACCATAAACTAAGCTTTTTGGAAATAGAAGAACATGGTTAAAACTAACCCATACAAATATGGACATATTTACTTGCACTTTGAGTCTCCAGGGTGACCAGACGCAGATCATTTTGCCTTTCTACAAGATCTGAATGGAATATCTCAGAACATCACATTTTATCATAGAAAATGTCAGACACAAGCCACGGTTTTGGCCAGTTAGATTTGTTCTCTCTACCTTTAAGGAAATCTGGGTAGGCAGATAGAAAGGAAATGGTCTTCTAACATTTATTAAATGGAATTGATCATCATGATTCAGAGTCAGACAGGAATCAGGAGCTTATTAAGGTGTCTTGGCATTATATTGGTACAGCACTGGATGCCTAAGACATGGAGGCTGGTTCACAATTCAGGTATCTTGCCCTGTTAAAAATTACAAAAGATTGATCTTTATTCTGTCTTTATTCTAATCCTGACTGGGAAAGGGTCAGAACCAGAATAACAGATGAGGACACAGGAGACAGTTTGGGAATCCAGCCCCTGCCTAAGAGCCTTGTCCCTTACTAACCCACTTGTTAATACCTTATGCTATCCATCAAATAGCAGCAACACCCCACCCAGAAATTCTGACATGCCCTTTCCCCCTCCTCGCTGCCTACTCTGGAGAGTTGCTCCAGAACCTGACACCACTAATGGTTAGAACCTTTTTCCGTCTCAAATTTATTCAGGCCAGGTTCACACCCATTTGTAACTGTGCCAAACCACGCTCTAGATTAAATCTTTTATTATCTTTGGCACCATGACATTGCCAGCTGCAGCCATAAGTAGAACCATCTTGCAGGAAATCTCAGCTGCCATCCTCAGTGAGAAAGCAGTGGAGCCTGACACAACTCCAGCATCTGCTGTGGACTTCCCATTTCCTACGACATTGGATGATGCCTGCTCCGAGCATTACCAGACTGCAACACCACCCTTCCATGCCGTGCAGCTTTTGGTGTTATCCTTTCAAACACTGACGACTTTTGATTTGACTTGCTTGCTTCCTTTCTCAGTAAGTACAGAAATAGAAGGCTGTTGTGCCCTTGGATCCATCACCTCCTCCAATTGCCATATATTTTGTGCTATCTCTTTATTCCAAACTGACAGTCTGTCCTGGACATCAGAGGACATAGGAATTCAGGGCAAACTAGGCACAGAATTATGGGATTCATTAGGCTGAAATTCTGTAGCATAGGTTCCTCAGTTTAAGGCAGGAAAGCTGGCAATGTTAATTGATTATTAAATAATTGTATAGTTTTGCACAGTACACTACTGATTTTGCATATGAACAAAGTGATGCAAATGGTAATAAACTGTATTTATTTTGCTATAACACCACAGTACTCTCATAGAGTTAGGACCCCCCTAGGAAGTTTATGGGAATGGGGCAGCTGTCTTCCAGCATGTAATAGAAGTAGAGAGCTTAAAAGATGGAAAGTGAAGCTTGTACAAAGACATAGCTGCTTTACTGAGGTCCTGTGACCTGCAAAACCTCTTCCTGTCACTCATCCTTCCTGTCATTCCTCTACACTCGTTTCTCCCCCTCCAGCTGAGACCGTGAACACAGTACTGCTGACCACCCATGACTTTGCCATGGCCAGCATCTTGAAGAAAGGCTTTCTCAAGGTCACCCATTCTGGACTTTTAAAGCTAACAAGATTGGGTCAAGGAAACCCACTGAATCTTCTTTTGAGGAAACCACGGGAAAAGAAGACAAATGAAGCCAGGATAAATCCCATAACTGTGGATTTACATTTCTTGGTGGCATCTGGGCCAAACTTACTGCAGCCTGGCTGTGTGGGACTTTTCAGACAGCCTCTTCATCCTGCTGGCCACCACGGAGGGGACTGAAAGTCTGAACACAGCAAGGGCTGAGACCTTTCACCAGAATTATAAAACATGATCTTCATTAACCCCATTATAACATCATAAAGGATATGTTCTGGTCATCAGGTACCATGCACAATCTCAAATACCCTGATTTGAACTAAGTTTTCCTGTCAGCTATGGTACATGTGCTGTGAGTGGCCTAGTAGTGTGTTAAATGTAGGAGTCATTAAGCCTAGTGCCATTTCCGTGCTTTCACTTTCTCATACTCTCCACCTAAACATGCAGACAATATAATTACACCAGTAACTCCAGACTGAGAGTAAGACTAATGGCATGAATGTGGATGCAAGAGAAAGTTTTTATGAATTTTAATTTTATTACATGAAAAATCATATTATCTTTAAAACACATAATTGTTATAAGGTCTGGAAGCTCCAGGCATGATCCATGATTGCTTTGTGCAGGTCACCATAAAGTTACTTTAAAAAGTTACTGCAAAATAAGTCACGTCTGTCCTTTTCTACTTAGTTTTCTTCCACCAGTCACTGACAGTGTCAGGATACTACAAACAATGACAAATAGTCTGATCCACCGTGGAAAATCCTACGTTTCAGTCTCCCACAGTGTATCACTCAAGGTTTACATTTAAAGGAATGCCTTTAAAATTTAAAATAGATAAACAATAAACAGAAATGCCACTTACTGACTCAAAATTAAAAACTCAGAGCTGCTTAGACCTCTTCTCCTTTCACAGGATCTGCACAAGCGTGCCTAAATGTCACTGTGCTCTGCATTTAACATGCAACATATTCTGCAATGGGCTGCACTAAGCACATGATACAGCACCTGAAGACATATTCAGGTTAAGACTAAGACAGAAGGTGCAAAGAGACGGTAGTGCAACAAAAAGCTTTCCAAGTAACCTCCCCAAGAGGCAAATTTCCATAATGCTGTCAATGAATTGGGGAGCTAGATCTTTCTTTCTCACATGAGCAACCTCTGCACTAGCAATGCTGTAAACGTGCTTTAGTTTTCTCTTGACACAGATGACTAATCACAGGGAAAATTCTAAGATCAAAAAGACCTGAGGGAGGTAAATAATGTTAGTTGAGGTTACTAGTTGAGCAAAGGGAAACAGACAAGCAGAAAAAGCTAAAGGAGAATTAATGGAAGGAGAAATGCAAGCCATTCAGAAAAGCCTGCTGTTTGATCGAGAGCAATGCCAGAGCCTTGGGGATCCTTGGTATTCAGCAGAGATGATGCAAGCTGTAAAAGTCAACTTTGTTTCCCCACTAATCACCCACCCCATTAAAAAAGAGCTAGGGAAAAAAAGCCCTGGCAGCAAAATAGATAGTGGTAGGCAGCAATTTTCTGTGGTCTTTTCTGAACTATTGGTAAAAACACTATTCTCCTTCAAAGGAATGGCTACCCTTCCACCAAACCAGAGGTCCTGGAAATTATAGTTCAATGCAGCAGGAGCTGACAGCTCAGTGGAGAATGGTAAGAGGACCAAAGTCAACCAGAAATGGCTCACAAAGTGTCACTGTTCCCACTCCAACCTGCCACTCTGCATCCAGAGGTGTACAGTCCTTAATGCTAAAATAAAATCTCTGAAAAGTTTTGCAAGGAGTGCTCTTCTGTGTTACAACTGCACAAAGAGGTCTTTTCCACAATCCAGTCACTCCTCCTCCCTCATAGCCAAACTTAAAATACATTTTCCTTCTGGGTGGATATATGATACAAACTACTTGCAGCAGCATCGAGTTTAACAGTGTTTCTCAGTCTCCTTTAACCTGAGAAATCACTGCCCATCTTGTGCCATAGTGACTCACCATACCATTGCATTTGCTTCTTCAATAACCAAGTAAAAATTAGAGCAAACTATGAGTGTTCATACCTTCCTTTTATTTTCTCTCTCTTCTTTGCAGAGAAATGCATATTTTTATTAAGAAAAGAAAGCAGTACTAGTCATTTTAGGGACCACTGTCTGTGCCTCCAAGAGCATCCTCCGATCTCCAGGTGGGAAGCACTGGTGGAGCAAAGCATAAAAGCTATTAAGCTATTTCTAAACCAGCAGGACAGCCTGATGGCAGCACGATTCCCACAAAAAGCACAGATTTTCTTTATGACCACAGCTAGACTGCTACTGTATCTTAATTACAGCTAGCTTGGCTGTCTCCCCAGTGCAAACTCACTGACAGAGGTCGCCAGCAGTGCTTCTTTCCCCTAACAGCAGTGGGACTTGCACCCTCATAAAGTCAGATCAGGTAAAGGTCAGAGCACACAAACCCTTTAGCATGCTTGCCAAAAGGAAAATGTTTTGCTACCTGTAAAGTCAACCATCTATTAGCTTGGAGGCTCCCTCTGCCAACCTTAACTACAGACACGTGTACATATTGATTGAGAGGGAACTTTCCTTATGAGGAGAGGCTGAGGGAGCTGGGACTCTTCAGCTTGGAGGAGACTGAGGGGTGACCTTATCAATGTTTATAAATATGTAAAGGGTGAGAGTCAGGAGGACAGAGCCAGGCTCTTCTCAGTGATGGCCAGCAATAGGACAAGGCAACAGGTACAAGCTGGAGCATGGGAAGTTCCATGTGAATGTAAAGAGGAACTTCTTCACTGTGGGGGGTGACGGAGCCCTGGGACAGCCTGCCCAGAGAGGCTGTGGAGTCTCCTTCTCTGGAAACATTCAAAACCCTCCTGGTCACATTCCTGTGTGATTTAATTTAGGTGATCCTGCTCTGGCAGGGGGGTTGGACTAGGTGATCTTTCAAGGTCCCTTCCAATTCCTAATGTTCTGTGGTTCTGTAATTCTGTGATCAATACACTTGCTCAGCCTGGCTTTAATAACTCTGACTGAACTCGTAAGTAACAGTTTGTCATCTCTGCTAACACACACTCGGCTCAGATGAAATGCCTTCTTTAACCGAGTCCTAAACACAGCTCTACTCAGTCAGTTTATTTGAAAACTAAACATACCTGGCATTGTCTTTACTCATTCCTGCATAGAATCAAGATAAGGAGTGAAAGCCCACTGTAAGAATACAGACATCTTTACTAAAGTTTGCCCTAGAATGCTTAATACTTAGGGACTTTCGATCAATTCCAGAGGGAGGGAACCTGGCTAGTTCTTGTGGAGACTCAAATGACCTCTCTCCTGAGAAATTTTCTAGCATAGATATCATAGATTACTTTAATATTTTCAGGTAAAACAACAAACTGCTGTAAAAAAAAAAATCTGGGGTGGAAATCTAACCAAAACTTGGTCAGGTTTGGTTTAAAGTAGAAAACATTTGATCACTCCTCTGAAAACAGTACTAGAAAGAAAGAAAAGTTGATTCCTTCTCCAGCTGATTTTTACTTATAAAATGTTCAGTAACTACATGTGCACTAATCTGAGTCTTTAAATCTGCATTTATTTGGGAACTATGTAAAGCTACTAGCATATTTAAGTACTATAGATAGACAAAATTCATAACCGGTCTATTTAATTTAGTATTAGATTTAGCATCTCAAATACTGTATTGCATGACATCATAAAACTTTACATCAAGATAATCATCTTTACGTTGTGAATTGGACCACCTTCTAGCATATACATCAGGTCACAGACTTGCCAGTAAGATTGCTTTCTGGACAGAAAAGTTAGAGAGAATAGGTCCAAGACCAGGATATATTATACAGGAAAAACTTTGTTTCAGGCAATTGTTCAAATTTTAAAAGGAATAAGAGAACTAGATACTTGATCAAAGTGATTGGGATCGCTGCCTTTCATAAAAACGTAAGGATTTCTCCTCTGACAAAAGCAACTTACCTGACAGCCTTGGTCCCTTTTGTTGATGCTGTACTAATAATTAAATCATAATGGGAAAAGGACTACCTGTCTTGTATCCCCTGTGTGAGTTAAATATTCTTGGCTTCAGGGTCTTTGTAGTGGCGTTTGTCAGTCTTTTCTATCAACACATTTTACTCTAAAAATATGGTCTTGAGACAGCAAACTAGATTCCTCAGTGTTTTTTAGGGCGCTCACATGGAAAGGAGAAAAGGGATTGCGTAAGTACTAACTCATCAAAAACCACAATAACTGGGAAAAGGCATCAGGCAGAAACCACAACTATGGACCCACAGACCCAAGAAACCCAGGGACTCAAAACTTCCCTTTTTTGAGCATGTGTGCTAATGTACATAAGAAGCGCAGGAGAGACAGAGCTTATGCAAATGAAGAAAGGAACAAGCATAAAAGAACAAGGCATGGACTATTGAGCGGGCACTTCACACCAAACACCCCCATTGCAGGTCTGATGCTGGATCCAGGACTGGTGATATCTCTCTCTCTGTCTGTCTTTCTCTTCTCCTTTCTTATCTCTCTCTCTCTGGTTTCCCTCAAAGCTGCTAAGTAATGCCAGGCTGACCTTGGCTCCTACCAAAGTCTCTCTCTCACTCATTTTTCTCTCATAGCTGCTAAGTAATGCGAAGCTGACCTTAGCTCCCCATAAAGGCACATAGCTCAAACAGACCAACTGTCAATACATCTGATCTGTGTTCCTATTTAATTTAACATTTGTATATGGGCATTAAGTCTTGTCTCACTTCAATACCAACAAAGGGAATTGGAAAATCTGACTCACCTATCCTTCCTTTCCCTCCTTTTGGACCAGGATGTGACAGCATGGAATGACACAGAGCTCCGTTTTATGTGAGCACCTGTTTTCCAGGCACTTCATATTGTGCAGAGATGTTCTGCTTCCCCCATGTTGGAACAAAACCCTTTCATACACCAGGTAAAATTATTGTGTGGTATACAGTATTTCTATCTCCTCCCATGTTATGAGTGTTGAACACTCTCATCTGTCTGATCCTGAACCTGTCTTCTCAAACACTTGGACTTAATCTCTCACTTGAGCTGCACTGATGCTAATGCCAAAATGATTCTTCCTGTAGAAAGGGTTCCAGCAGCTCCTATTGTTTTCCTCTTCACACTCCTACCTAAATTAGAAGGCAAGTTAATGTGACTACAGTCAAGAATTTTACAAAGAAAGATGGCAGAAAACTCAGATTCACACTGCCCAAAGACCATGCTGTCTACAGGCCAGTAAACATTTGCTTGAGCCCAGCACATGGTCATAAATCTACAGAGGTCCTGGACTACAGCAGTAAGAAAATGCTTCAGGTTGTTTTCATCTGCCCATGGAGATACTTTCCTGGTGAAGAGGGGTCAAGATGTAGCCTACTCCAAGTGCTCTGAAGTCATCTGCAAAATTCATTTCTGCAAGGTGGCTTACCACGACAGGCCAGGCAGTAAAGCTGTGAGTGAGAGAGAAGGCTTGTCACTTACATTTATTTTTTGATGAAAGGATGAAGCTTCAGCCACAGAAAGAAGTTCCTCTGCCATGGGAGCAGGGATTCTCCACCACAGGGGAGGATCACTGCAAAGCACCTGCTGCTGCCTTCGCTATCACAGCTATCTGCCCCCTCCCCACTCCACAGCTCTGACAGCTTTCTCCAGCCACTTACAACCCCTACCAACAACATCCAGCAGCCAGAGGAGGATCTGAGGAAGGGGGAAGGTAGATCACAGCTCTAACCAGCCAGAAGAGAAGGTGAAGGACAGGAAAGCAAGACGCTACCTTCAGCAAATAATAAAGGCCGTAGAAAGGCAGGGGAGAAAAATGGGGCAAAACAGACCTGGTGATGGGGGTATGTCCTCATTACCCATGTCTCTCACTGCAATTCTGGAAGCAAACACTTAAAATCTGTTAAAGCCAGCAATGTGAAACAGAAAACGTAACATTTTGGCAGTCAGTTTCACCACCACATGCAAATTCTAAGAATCCGATAAGAAACAGAGTAAATTAACAGTCCCACATGTGTATGGGGGTCTTCAAACTTCTGTATAGGGTCTTCATTCTCCTGCCACATGAAGTGCTCCCAGACCCACAAGACTGGCAAACTTCAGTTCTCCAGTTCTTCCAGATCCATGCAGATCTACCAAGAACGTCAGCAAAGCCGTACAGAATTCCCCTCTAAATTCAGCAAAAGTTTATTGAACTGGAGTGGCTCTGAATGAAGCACATTCTTCTTTGTAAAGGAATAATTTTTATTCTCAACCCACTTTCTCCATCTTTAGTAATTTTTCTACATGGTACTGTCTGTTCTCAAGACAAACAGCAAGAGCAGTGAGCAATAGTCTTTCTCTGAGAGACACGTGGCATTTCATGCTCATTTCTATTTTCTTCCACATCCCTGATGAGGTTTTCTCTCAAGAATTGCTTTAAAACTATTAACACATATGACAGGTCCTGAAGTTGCTCGAGTGATCTTTTCCATTGTGTTAGCTCAAACAAAACAGGACAAATCAGGAGAAAATTAACTATACATTTTTTACTTCCCTAAGTGTGGATCAGCTGGAGATACAGGTTTCTGTTTTAACTTCATCATTAAAGACTGTTTCACTATATGAGAAGTAATTTTTGTTGTTGGTAGTTTTCCCGACTATTTAAAATATTATCAAAGCCCAAGGCAATGCAATTACTATTTAATAATTATGGTTAGTACTAGCATCACATCTGTGTGGTTTGAAAAGGCTGGGTCTGCTTCAGAAAGGTTAGGCATCCTTTCTATAAATGTCTTTGACACTTCATAAAAATCTTTGACACATGGTAAGACATCAGGTGACTAACATAGAAACCATCAAGTTGTAGGATTCGCAGTTTAGCAATCTCCCAGTGTGCTCTTCATGGCTACCAGGAAAAATGTCTGAAATGTGAATGGAGCGAGCAGGCAGGGTGTAAAGTATTTCAAAAAAGTATGAAAAGAAGGCAATATTTCTCATTTACAATCACTTTGATTTTCCAATTCATCAGATAGATTAATGAAGGGGAAGTTTCCTACTTCTTCGATTTTCCTCCTGTGAACGCAATAAGGAATGTCTGATTTTAAGGCATTGGCAAAGCAGTTTAGGAATCCTCCGAGTTTTTGATGACAGATTCCTCCCTGACATAAAGAGGAACTAATGGCTGCAATCACCTTGCCTGCAGCTGCATCAACGTTTTTAAAATACAAGCCTCTGGATTTTTTTAAGGATCAGTGAGATGCCATTCACAAGGAAGCAACTTATTAACTAGGATGGGGGCTTCGGGAGTGGATTGATCTTTCCCATAACGGAAACATTCTTTGCAGTACATTTCATTTCAAATTCATATTAGCAATAACAATCACTGACACTCACATGCTACCACTGATTCTTTTCCTGTCCTCTCTGGCTAAAGCCTTACCTTACAAAAAATGGCATAGGAGCACACCACCAGCAAGTTAGGATAGTATTTATTTATTTATTCTTTGGAAAACATAATTTATACACAATTTCAATGAAGACAGCATCTGTTTCCCTTTTATCCGTCTATTGAAAAGCTAAGGAGCGAGCCTTTCTTCCTAATTCTCCTGTATGATGGGATCTTTGCTGGGATCTAGACTTTCTGCATCACTTTAAGTCTCCAGACTCCGGAAATTGTCAAAGGACAGGGCACTTGCTTAGGCCCTATGGAAGGACTCTCTGGCCTCAGATCTCCTACCTAACTTTGCTACCTACGATGAGAGTTCAGTTGCTTGAACTGCCTTTACATTCAGTTCAAGAGACAGGCACCTCCAGAAGTGTATTTCAGATGAGACCATTGAACCCGTCTGTTTCTCATCATTAAGTATAAATACTAAATTTCTCATCATTAATTACAAAGCATTGCAATTATATATTGTGTATTACTAGTTTAGTCTAAATTACTAGACAAAGGTCTGCTTCCCAGTTTCCAAGGGCTACTTACACAACTTGGTGATTTCATGTTGGGACTAGGGCTGACCACACATTGGCCCATTTCTACTCTCTGTCTCCTACTTTGTTTTCCATGCAAAGGAAGCCCTGGCAAAAGGTGGGAAGAAGTGGAGCACAACACTGCATGTCAAGAGGTCCCCAGCACAATCCTGGAGGAGTACTTGCCTTGCTAAAAGAATAGCTGCACAACAAACTCTCTTTCATCCAGCTCCTGTCCTTCATTTTCTTTTTGTCCCTGTGTTGTAGTTTTGCATGGCTGGGTTCTGGTGGAGAAGGGGGCTGCAGGGGTGGCTTCTGCAAGAAGCACCCAGAAGCTCTCTGCAGGCCCCACAGAGCAAACACCAGCCAGCTCAAGGCCAGAGTCGCTGCTTACCAAGGCCCAGCCTATCAGCGATGGTCACAGTGCCTCTGGGAATCACATTTAGGAGAAAAAAACTGCCAGCAGCTGCTTTTTGCTCCCAGAGAAGGGAGTGAGAAGATGTAAGAAACTGTGCAGGCACCAAGGTCATCAAAGAAGGAGCTTGGAGTGGCTGAGGTGCCACAGGTGCCATGGAGAAAGATGCCCCTGCAGCTTTTGGAGAAACCCATGGTGAAGCAGGCTGTCCCTCTGCAGCCCATGGAAGATGACAGGGAGCAGAGATCCCATCTACAGCCCATTGAGGACCCCACACCAGAGTGGGTGGAGACACCTGAAGGACGCTGTGACCCCATGGTCAGCCCAAGTTGGAGCAATTTCCTGGCAGTGAAACTTGCAGCCTGTGGAGAGACCAACCCATGTCACAGCAGGTTTGCTGAGGAAATTGTGACTGTGGGGGACCAGGCTGGAGCAATCTGAGCAGCACCCCATGGAAGGGGCCATGCTGAGGCAGTTGTTGAGGAGCTGAAGCCCCGACAAAAAGGACGCATGGAGAAGTTTGTGAAGTACGTGGACCCCATGCTGGAGCAGGGTAAGGGTGTGAGGAATGCCCTCCCGAGCTAAGAAGGAAAACAGCTCATGAGGAACTGACTGAAACCCCCATCCCCCCATTCCCTGCCTGTCCCAGTGCCACAATAGGGGGGAAGAAGGGAGCAGAATCATGACTACGGTGAAGTCTGCTAAGAAGGGAAGGGTGTGGGTAGGAGCTTCTCATTCCCCGACTCTGGTGTCACTGGGTGTGCAGGGCAGTGTCATCAATTAGAGAGTTTCTTTCCTTTATTCTGTGCTGAGTCTGTTGTGCCCGTGACGCTGATGGCGGAATGATCTCTCCCTGTCTTTATCTTGACTCCTGAGCCTCTCAATAGATATTTTCTCCTCTGTCCATCTGAAAAGGGGAGTGATAGAGCGGCTTTGGTGGGCATCTGGCCCCCAGCCAGGGTCAAATCACCACACTCTGCATGGCATATTTCAAAGTTCCTTCTCTGGAGATGCTCAAAACGTGTCTGGATGTGATGCTTTGCAACCTGCTCTAGATGATCCTGCTTTAGCGGGGAGGTTGGTCTAGGTGATATCCAGAAGTCCATTCCAAACACTGTAGGTCTGTGATTCTGTGATATTCCTGATTTCTTTGCTCCAGTACTGTTTGCTCCAGTAATGGAAGAGAGGGTCTGGACTGGCTGTATTAACCTGCTTGGATATACAAGTACTGCAGGTTTCAGCAAGCATGGCCCTCAACCTGAAGCTGCACTTAAACCCTAACACAGACCGTGAATGGCATCTTGTGTGGTCGCAGCTGTGACACCATCTCCCTAGCACAATCTCATGTTGACCCCAGTAAGCTCAGCAAGGGGTGGTCACTGTAACGTGGAAGTCAGCACAACATTATCTCACAGCCTCCAGCTCTTGGGAGCATGTAGCCAACACTCAGTGGTATTCTGGCAGCACGGGACTGCTTAGCTCGGGTATGCTTCACAAATTCTGTACACAGAGAAGACTACAGTGTGCAGTTCCTAAGAAGAATAACCTTTATTCTCTCTCTTTGTTCAAAGAGGAAGCAAAACCAACTAGTTCCTTGAAGAAGACTGCACTGTAACTCGGCTTCTGTTTGAAGCCAACCAACCAGAGTATTACTGAGCTTGTTCATAATAAGTGCTGAGATTCTCTTAACAAAAGGAGATCCTTAAAACTGTATAAAAAGTAGGGGGGGAAATACCATATTAACTGCCAACAGGAAGAGCTTTAGAAAGACCGAACTCATTTTTTTTCTAGCATGTAAACCTTTCCAAGATCCTCTGAGGACAGTTCTGGAAAACAATTTTGAAGACAACATATTTAAGTTTAAATGGAGCTCAATTAAACTAAATGGGATTTATATAGATAATGATCTGCACACACTATTCCAGGGGCTCCAAAGCTAATTTCTAGACTGTTCCCATAAGGAAAAAAAGAATGTATACTCACAGCTATTCAGAGGCGTGCTTGCAAATAACACAGAGGGGGGGGAAACTGGCATGTGGCTGAATTGTTTTATCCATAATTCAAATATATATATCCCAGTTAACAGGACTGGGCCAGGGGCAGAAGCCAAGGGTATATAGACCATGTAGTTCCAGTCAGAGGCAGAGTTATGCAATGACTCTACAACCCATCTGACATTTTCTGCAAATATCAGGTTTGGGGCGGGGCAGGGGGGGTTGTCTTTGAACATTTTTTTCCTCTATCTTGGTTTTAAATCTTTGGCCTCTTGCAATACTGGATTTGTAATGGGCTTGGAAAGCTGTGTAGTTTAGAAATTCCATGGTGGGCAAAAGTACAAACATAACTCTCCATTTTAAAATACAGCCACATAAAACACTTCTCAAAGGATAAAGTTTGAACTATTCATCAAGTCAGTCAATCAATATTCTGCAGCAGAGCCCACATAATTTTATTTTTCTTTCTGTGCTGTAATTGGGCCACACTCTGCTTTATGGCCATCATTAATTATTAAAATATTTGCCTGCACTAGCATGCATCCATACGCAGCACCTGCCATCAGTCTTCTCTCAGGTCAGAGTCTTTCCCACTGACTTGCATCCGCCTCATGGCTCTCCGTCGAGGCGCTCCAGCGTTCCCCTGGGACTGCAGTCAAATGCTGTGCAGTGTCTCCCAGCCCACTGTTCAACCTGTCTCCAAAGTCCTCGAGTCTTTTGCAATCAAGACCAACCTGTCTACACTTTATTATAAAGAAACACCGAGGAGTTTCAGCTATGTTTAGGAATGAGCACAGCTTTGCCTTCCCCCAGCTTTAATACAACAAAACAACAAGATACACACAATTTGTCACCAGTGGGACCCCACTCAAACCAGTCTGTAGCAGTCGGTGCTCTGCAAACAGGAACTATTACCAGATTAGGTGGTACCAGGAATATTGTTGAGTGGCCTGAGGCTCTCAGTTTCTTGAGTTCTTAACACCCAAGACATACAAAAATGAAAGTGCAAAACTGCCTGAAGATGACCAGTCCTTCATTTTCAGCACTTACATCAATTCACTTTCCAAATGATAGTAGTATTTTGGCATGTGGTTCACTTCTGTTCTCATTTCTCGTAACTGTTATATGAATGATCTTTCTGTTTGATTTTTCTCCTTTTGTCCTTTTAAGTGCCTTCTTTTTTCTGTTGCAACCTGGCCTCTTATCTATGAGAGCCTCAGTTTTTAACTTCTGGATTTTTTCTCATGTCTAGCACACTGCTTCTTACTGGTATGAACTTGGTCGTGATTCTTCATAACACTAAATGTGAGAGGTGACCTACCTCATTTTTGGTGTGGTTAATAAGCAGCTTGTAGATCCTGGGTTGTATACATAAATTGCAGACACACATTTGAAGCGTTTGGACTCGTGCTTATGATTTTTCTCAATGCTTAATGCTACATATCTTTAAGTGTTGAACCCATCTGAGAGAATTTCTTTTGCAATAATTAAAAAAAAATAGCAACATGCTATTTTTGTTATTTTTGCTAAGATACTATTTCACATGATTATTGTTGGGGGCATCATTCCCCACTAGATCCTAACTCTCTTTTTCTGCAGCTGTGCACCTCATTCCAGCTAAAGAAAAAAGAAAGGGATCATATCCTGGGAAGCCATGAATTTGTGAAGGGAAAATCTTCTTTGGTAAGTGATATCCTGAACATACTCATTTAGTATCTAAACCTGCATTACTTATCCATATCCCTTTCTGACTCAACATTCTTTTATCCCAAAGGAAGAATTTCTGGTAAAGTAATAAGCGAGCAAAATCAGGGCTCATTTTAGAATTACAGTTTTATTAGCCAGCACCACTGCTCTGCAGTTATCACTTCCACAATTCCCCACAGAGGTGAAACATAACAAGCACTTAAAAGTACCTAGCAACAGTATATAACAGGTTAGGACAGAGAGTGAAGAAGAACTGCGAGAGGAATTAAAGTATCTGGTAAATAATTATCTCACTGATACTGGGTCGCCCTACAGGGTCTGGCACTTCCACTCTCATGTAAAGTTCCATGAGGTCTCTAAAGACCCTAATAAACCTGTCATTTGGTTTTACACCCTCTCAACTCTGACTGCCACATTGCTCAGGATGAACCCACTAATCCACTCATGGCTGCCAGGTTTACTTTGAGGTCTCACATCACGAAGCAGTTAGGCATGATTCTGCTTCACAAAATCCTGGCTTGATCTCACTGGGAAGAGCATGCAGGAGACTGATCACTTTCCAGAGTAACACTGTTGAAAATTTGTATTAATTTGAAATGAAAAAGCAAAGTTCCTTTTTCAGCCACACAGGTTTGAAGTTCAGTTGCACTGTGACACTTCAGGATGCAGCCTGATTCTTCACTGCATCACCCCTCATGCACAGTGTTTCACAGCTGTGCAGAAGTGAGAGTGCAGAATATCTGTGCATATTGGTGAGTGTGCTTTGGGCAAGTTTTGTACTCCATCCTGAACTCTGTGAGAAACCACTGCAAATGAGGAATAAGATTACCCTGTAAGATTTTTATATATATATATATATATATATATTTAGTGTTAGTTTTAGTTTAATTAGACTTTGTGACTGCTGGGTTTCCACTTTGGTTACAACAGTTTCAGCAGCTCTAAATTCCCCAAAGCCCCAGTAAATAGGTTGGCTGTCTGAAATAGTTGCAGGAAAGGCCTCCTAAATATAACCCCTTTTGCTCTGGGTATGCTAAATGCTTGGAGTACCTGTGTGGAGGAAATTCCTATATTTAGTCAGGTAAATTAGAGAATACTGAAAAAGATGAACCACTTGTGTAATGATTTAAATAGGAGTGTAGTATCAACCACAACCTGCAGTCAAGCACAGTGTACCAACTGCTTTCATATGCTGTTTTGTAAGACAACTTACCTTGACTTTCTTATTGCCTAAGAAAAATAAAATCTAATTTACTATACTCATCAGAGATTTTTTTAACCTAATCATTATTCTAATTATCCTGATGGTACAAATCAGTTTAGGCTTTCCAACAATATTATCAAGCTTCTGATAAAATACATAAAGTTACATTGAAAAATATTGGAATGTATTTTTAAAATAATTGTTAGTCCCTCTTCAGGGTAAGTCATCACCTGAAAATTCAGTCTAGGTCCAAGATGCTCAGAGCTCAGGAGTGTACATACTTCAAAAAAGTCACCATGTGCATATTTCAGAAGTTCAGAGCAGTGGGAGTCCATGAAATTAAGGGCTGTAATGTAAAACTGATCAGCTCAAATCCTCTGATTCTGAAGTCAGAACCAGCATGCATTCAT
This sequence comes from Zapornia atra, assembly GCA_013400835.1. Lineage (NCBI taxonomy): Eukaryota > Metazoa > Chordata > Aves > Gruiformes > Rallidae > Zapornia > Zapornia atra. Next base: position 37,184 of record VZTU01004450.1, on the reverse strand, counting down.
AGGGTCAAACCCTTACAAAAGCTGTAGAACACTCTTCAGGTCCCCATTCCTAAATTACAGTGTCAAAACTCCTTGGGTAAACAAGTTTAAGATATGGCAAAGAAACTGTATGTTTGCATTGCCCTGTATCAGTTGCCATTAGTTTGCTTTGAATAACAAACTGAGTTTATGTCAGTTTACAGCTAGAGGAAATGCTATGTTATACAGAGACTTGCACTAGGAAGGTTTCTTCCATTTTAAAACACACTGCAGTTTGTGAAACATTCCCCATTCTAAAAGCAGGGAATGTCAACTTCTCCAGCATGGCCACTTATTTTTGAATACAAACATATTGCGACGCTAATTTCTGTTTCCAACCAGCAGCTGCAACAGACTCAGCAGGGGAATGGGTAAGAAAATGGCTGGTTTTTTCATCCCTAAACTTGGTGGTTGTCTTCTTAGAGCAATGCAACTGCTTGTCTGGGTCTCAGAGTCTGTTTCCTTGCTGGGCGTCACAGTATCTCTGCCCAGAGCAACACCATGGTGTTTGTGAAGGACATCAGAGTTGAATTACTCAGACTGAAAAAACTGGCCGTAATTCAGAAGGGGAAGATGAGATGCTGGGAAATGCTTCTATTTGTGCCCTGTCATGACTGAGTGAGTGGGGGAGCGATGGCAAAAAGTTAGAGCTTTTGACTTCTCTGCCTACAGGAACTCTGCGGTGCTGTAGGTGCCCAGAGATGACCCATGGACAGACCGTGTAATTTGGTGAATTTGTGCACAGTTAAGGGACACATGACAAAGTAACAGCAATTGTTTCATCTTTTACAAAAGGAAGGTTTCTGACAAAACCTGCAAACTTCTTCCAGTAATTCCCAGAGCATTAGGGGGTATAACACTGGGGCAAAGAGATCACAAAGCCCGAATCGTTAACTTCAGGGATGCTAATCCTGCCACATTCCTACCATATGCCCAGGTCCTGCACAATCCTGAGCGTACTAATCATGGCAGTGTGAAAGCTAGTATAGCCCAAATCAGCTCACGACTTCACAAAAATCTGGCATAAGTAAAAAATTGTCCAAAATAACACAAGTCTGTGGGAAAGCAGGTCTCCTATAACTCAGGCGAGACACCTACCTACCAGATTCTCATTGCCTTCCACCTTGCTCTAAGAGTTTCCTTGGAATGTCTGTGCTGCCTGGGATGGAAGAACAGACCTCAATTTATAGGTAAGTGAAAGCATGGATTCCAGAGATGTTTACGGTGTAGGTAGCAATAAATCATATTTGGACATAGTTTCCATAGTTCTCCTTCTCTCTCTTCCCCTCAATCATTTTTATTACAGTTTTAGTAGCATAAGTGAAGTTAAGGTCACACTGAAATTACAGCTGGTTGCCTAACACTGTCTCTGTGTATAATCCTCATAAATTCCAAATATGTCAACACACAATAGCGTGACAGAAATTTATTAATAAATAAAATTAGTCAGAGAAATGGCATCACCTGCTTATTACAAAATGCAATGAGCTGTATGCGCTGACTCCCCTGTATAAGAGAATTTCTTCAGATATTTAAAGGCCATGTATTGCTTAACTTTACACATTTACTACACTGCCCTCGGATATGTTTGGATTATTTTAGTAAGAGGTTAAGGAAACAGATAATCTATCTCCAGCCAGCATCATTCCTTTTTCTTTATGATGCTTAAGTCAGCTATGTTTTTTCTGCTTTTCTTATCAAAGGAATAGCAAGAGCAAGTGTAAAGTCTGGCACCTGGGGATGAATAACCCACTGTATCAGTACAGGCTGGGAGATGACCTGCTGGAGAAGAGCTCTGTGGAGAAGGACCTGGGGGTCCTGTTTGATGACAGGTTGGCTATGAGCCAGCAGTGTGCACTGGTGGCTAAGAGGGCCAATGGGCTCCTGGGATGCATTAGGAAGAGTGTGTCCAGCAGGTCGAAGGAGGTGATCCTCCCCCTCTATTCTGCCTTGGTCAGGCCCCACCTGGAGTATTGTGTCCAGTTCTGGGCTCCCTGGTATAAAAAAGACAGGGATCTCCTGGAGAGAGTCCAGAGAAGGGCTACGAAGATGATTAGGGGCCTGGAACATCTCCCGTATGAGGACAGGCTGAGTGAGCTGGGACTGTTCAGTCTCGAGAAAAGAAGACTTAGGGGGGACCTAATTAGTGTTTATAAATATCTTAGACATGGGATGCAGGGGGAATTGGCCAGCCCCTTTTCAGTGGTCTGTGGGGACAGGACAAGGGGCAATGGCTGTAAACTGGAGCACAGGAAGTTCCGCACTGACATGCGGAAGAACTTTTTCCCAGTGAGGGTGACAGAGCCCTGGCACAGGCTGCCCAGGGGGGTGGTGGAGTCTCCTTCTCTGGAGATATTCAAGACCCGTCTGGACGCCTGTCTGTGCAATATGAGCTGGGGAGCTGCTTTGACAGGGGGATTGGACCCGATGATCTCTCGAGGTCCCTTCCAACCCCTACGATTCTGTGATTCTGTGATTCTGTGAATAGTTATGAGCTCCAAAGGAGGCAACAAAAGCCAGGTGGCTTCTCTAAAGAGCAGTTCTCTGGAAGTGAACAGTCACACAGGCTGTGGCTCAAGGAACCATCCATCTTCTAGAAGAGGATATTTAAAAGAAGTCTGGTATTCCCTCCTGATCAGCATGTCATCCATAAAAACAATTAAAAGGAATCTCCAGAGACTGACACTGTTAAACATCATTCTGCCATAACAGCAGTACTCCATAACTCCAGAGAAATGTGACTTTATTACAGTTTGCATTAAAGTGGAGAAAAAGTAACAAATAGGATTTGCATGACTTCTTGTGCCAGTGATGAATGCTGATGTTTTGAATTAAGTCACTCATTTTCTTCATGTCTTTTCAGGGTCTTCTTCTGGGTGGAAAGTCAAAATGACAGTATTCTGTGAAGCCACCTAAAATCTGTTTGCATGGTTCAAACTATATTTTGAAAGAGTTTGGCTAAAACCTATGATTATTTTATAAATAGATATTTTGCTTTGGCTTAGCTAATGCCACCTTCACTGTATATTTCCTTCTGCAGGTGTTACTAGGGCAGCAGCACAGCAATCTGTGCCAACGCTCTTCACTCTCTGAAACCAACTTCAAACAGATTTCTCAAAGGTCACAGATTACTAGTGTGAAATTCTTATCTCCATTCCAGCTGGCTGCCACAAACAACTGTGCCACATAATCTCAGTTGTAAATTCATCAAGTTCCATCTTAGGGCAAGTCACTGCTACCCTTAGCATCAGTGGTATCTGGTCCTTGGGTCTTTAAAAGGAGCTTTCAAAGCACAGAAAGATTCATAAATGTACAGCTATATAGTTCACTATACTGGACTAAGATACCTGTTGGGGAGATGGCATCTGGACTGTGATGTAAATAGATGAGAAGGTGTACAACTGGTTTGAGAGACAATGTTAAAAAGTGTCTGGTTTTCTGTTAAGGTTTTTCTTTTTTTAAGTGCCACAGTAGGAAGAATCTAACTCATTCTCCTGGTTCTGCACCACCCTGGACTTTAAGTCTTATCCAAATTTAGTGGGAGAGCTCCAAGGCAAGGGACTATTTGCATCAGCCCTGGTTCTCAAAGAAGTCACTTGGAAGAAAGATTATTGAACAGCTGCTTGATGTGTTGGCTATCAGAGGTGGGGACCTAGAGAGAAAGTACAAGAGTCTCCTGAATTGTTCTTCCTCTGCAACTTTGCACATCTCCAGCTCAACAAGCATGCTCCCATTACCAATTTAATTGTATCACTGCAGTTCACCATCTGTGAGTAGGTTTCCCAGGAGATCAATCTGTTAATGGAAAAAAAGAAAAAAAGTTTGAAGAGCTATTGTGCCTTTAGAGAAGAAGGGGACTGCTTTCCAAGACATAGTAGGTCTCTGAAAAAACAGCTTATAAGATAAATACCTGTCATTGTCTATAAAAAGTAGGTTTGCAACTCGTAGGTAAGGCCAGCAATTTTGCAAGTGGACTGTGGTTGTTGATGTCTATTAGGAAAAATATTTCTTTTTAACACAAATGACCTCATCATATAGAACACAAACAAAACAAACATTTAAAAATAGGATAGAGCACTTTGTTTTCAACAATGTCAAAACTGTAGAGCACATAGAACCCATGAACTTCGAAATTCAGGACTGTGTAAGGTTTATTCTCACCTTCTGAACAAAGACTGTGACCTGATTAAATAAAAAGTCTTCATAAAACCACAAGATATTTGAAAGACAGTCTTCTCACTTTTGCAACATAAATAACCTCACTCACTTCCCCATCCAGTATTGTCAAAATGAAATATGTACTTGACTAAATCACTCTAAGATGTCATAAAAAGGTGAAACTGACTATGTCAAAGTGCTTCTATGAAAGTCAGATCATTTTTATTCAAATATATCTCCCCTTATATTAAGAATAGAAGGATGCATCTCTAAACCTTTTGAACTCTGACACTGAAAACTAGTTGGAGAAAACATTTGCTTTCCAAAGATGGATTTTTGAAGTTGAAAATATTCTTTGAAATTCATCAAATGTAAATGTAAAACAATGCTAACCAGTACTTATCATAGATTCCTAACATTTTGATCTGAATATATACAGTGTTACATCATTTATTTAAAGTTTGGTGACATTTGATAAGTAATAAATCTAAAAGTTAATACTGGAGTTGAGTGAAATACTATACTATCTGTTTAAAAAAGAACACCAAGTTAATAACCTTGATCATAGTTGCAATCTGTAATGTGGAGAAGACAACGGATTCAGCACTTATAAATACAGAAAGTTGGCTCAATATTAACAACCCTCGCCATGAGATTCCACCACTTGACTTATCCCACTGGAAGTCCACTGTCATCATTCCATCTAACACAGTATCTCCCGGATTTCCTAGTTCAAAAAAGAAAAACTGTTTCAGCCCCACTTTTGAAACTTAGATCATGGACTACTGGAACACTGGGGAGGGCAGGTCTGAACTCAGGAAATTAAATAGGGGTTTTTTTAGAATATTTTTTGCCATTAAGACAACCAGTCTTCTTTCTCCTGCTTTCTACTGCATATTCAAGTGGGTTTTTAGAACTTCATCTACCCATGGCAAACAAAATTTTGCTACTTGGAGTTACGGTTCTGACAATCCCAAAAGATGAACTGCAGAGACTTGGAGAGGAACTAGGCAGTTGAGCAACTGTGTATATGTTCTGTAGATCACAGCCTAGATATTTTGCTTATATTCCTGTTGTGGGTTCCTTCAAGTATGGGATTCTTTATATTTTAAAGATGAATAAGCATGGAGCACATAAGTCCTATGGTCATGGCACCTTACAGCCATGTACATTCGGCTTGCAAAGACTATAAATAGCATGATGTAGCGATTCTCACAGATTCTAACAAATCTATAATGCTTCATCTCGCCTTAACTGCTATATAATATGGAAGGACAGCTGTAAGATGCCTTCTGATGCAAACAGGTTGTTCCTACATTAGCAGCCACAAGTCATCAGATCTTGCTTACTTCTGTACTCATCTACCATACTCTTCTCCTGCCTCAATAGGCTTTGGCTGTCTTACCCACTGCACTTTTTTTTCCCTATTCCTAAACTGAAGCCCTTGTGTCTTCCAACAACTTCTTTTACTCACCTCCCTTTTCTACTGCTGTCTTTCCCAATGGCAGAATGAATCTTTCCAGCACCAAAGATCTGTTGTAGCTCTGAATGGAGTGCTGGGAGGTGAGGAGCCCTAGAAAACATACAATATTCACAGCAAGAGCTGATAGCACCAAACAGGTCCTATTGTAAAAGGCAACACAGGTCCACGATAGATGTGGATAAGACTTACCTGAAAAGTATCACTTTGCCTAGCAGGAAACTCCTCATGCAGTGAACTGTTCCAGGGAAACTTCATCTGCATATACAAAATGAACGATGAAATTATGAAGGTTAGTATCCCAAGCCTTTAACCTTGCACAGTGTTCTCAGAGAGAACAGTCAGGTACCACGTGCAATCCACCCGTCAGAGGTTGCTATCTGTTAATTTCAGAGAAGTCATTAAGTGGCATCAGGTGATAGACAGCCTACACCCTCTGAACAGCCTAAGAGGACTAAAGACTTAGCTCTCCTTAAATTTTAGTGGGATGGGTGCACATTCCACCAGTGCACACAGCCTCTTTGTAGAACCCCCACTGCAGAAATTGTCTCTTTAATACAGATGCAAAATAGATTACATCTGTTTGTGAAGATGCTGACAAAGATCTTTAAACAACAGTAAATCTATCACAATTCCCAGACACCTAATGGCAAGCAGCATTTATCCTCCTGCATTTTCACCATGCAGTTAATATTATTCCTTCTCCAGCCTGACACTAAGATAATTCCATGTTGCACATAATATGGTTTTCAAGGCTAAATTCAGACTGATCACTTAGAAATCAGACCCTTTCTAGGCAACTTCAACATGCTTCACAGAGTTTACTATACAAATTATTGGAACAAAACTGGTACATCTATCAGCATATCAGTGATCCAAAACCATGAGGAGACTTGAGCAACTCCGGATAGTGACTAGATTGGCTGTAGATAACAGAGAATATGGCAAAAAATAATTAATCAAGACTGAGTTTTCTGAGTCAGAAGCCAAGGTATTTTGTCCTTCGTCTCGCAATTTTATCAATAACCATAAAACATAATTTTAAAGTGGGACTTCAGAGAACTCAGTTATAAATTACTTTTAATTTTCTTTCTGTTGCAGTTTAGTGTAACTGCTGCTTCAGTGGCCCTTGTAGGCTGCAGTTACAGCTTTCTGCAAGCCCCATGTTTTGAAAAACACTGGTACAGTCAAGGCCGAATTTGAGACCAAGCCTATCAGAGCTGGTCATAGCGCCTCTGTGAATCACATATAGGAGAGAAAAAACTGCTGGCAGGCGCACTTTGCCACCGGAGCGGGAGTGAGAAGATGTAACAAGCTGCACAGACTCCAAGGCCAGGCCTGCAGGAGCGGGGGGATGAAGAATGCGAAGAGAAAGTTTCCCCTGCAGCTCGTGGTGGAGTCCATGGTGAAACGTGTGTCCCCCCGAAGCCCATGGATGAGGACGGGGAGCAGAGACAACTATGCCTGTGAAGATTGATCCACGCCTCAGCAGGTTTGCCAAGGGACTTGTGACTTTGC
>VZTU01004450.1:6034-29466 GCA_013400835.1 Zapornia atra | reverse complement strand
TATCTATTTTCTCCCCCGTTCAAGCTGAAGGGGGGAGTGAGCGAGCGGCTTGGTGGGGATTTGGCCTTTGGTTAGGGCCAAAACCACCACACTTTCCAAGGTTACTCTTTGTTTTGTTTCCAAGATTTAAAGCTTCCATGATCTGTTAGTGTCTTATACTAAATAAATAAAAATAAAATATACTCTGAACAATGTATTAAGAAATTGTTGATTTGTTGCAAAAAAACCCCACCCTATTCCTCTTCAAGATACAACTTCCAATAAATTAAGACTTCTTTAAATTCTGTGCAACTGACTTTCAAAGGCAGGGCAAAACTTGATGACCCACACTAATTTAAAGGAGCATATTGAATGTTTCTGTTTTAATATGAAGGGATTTGATCGGGTTCATAAATATACAGCAATGCTTACTGTAAGATAAGTAGATCAGAGCTGTGCCTAAAAAAATATGCAGAAGTTAATACATTGCATTAGTTGTAGTCTCTCGTTTATTATTATGCCTTTTTTAGTTACTTTCTTATCAGGTATGAACTCTTTTCCATATCATTTTACAATCTGAATGGGAAATTATATTCTTGACTAGTCTTGCATCATATTTCTCACAGAAAAATCTAGTATCTAAAAAATTATCAGCTTGAGGAGCTTTGTAGGTTTTAAGATTTACATGTATTTAGTCACATTTAAATATGGACCGTGCAAACCTTTATATAAAAATGGATTTACTTGGTTGCAGGCTGTACATTTTTAAAGGATAAGCAATAAGATGAAGAAATGTCTCAGCAGGTTGTCTCCCACTTGGAGAAAGTAGAAAACCAGGTAATGTTTCTATCCATTTTCTGCTGACTTCTTTAGTTTACTATTCTGATAGGATTAACTAATTTAGTAGGTTTTGTTTGAGTTATGGCACAGAAAAGCTCTGGTTTTATGTAAGACTTTCTGGCCTTTAATTTAGCTTTCTTAGTAACAGAAAATTCAAGCTAAAAGCAGCCTATGTGTGAAGAATTATTGACAGCCACTATGCAGCCAGTAGCTACTACTTTGAAGCTCTCTGGTGGGAATTTCTTATAAATATGCCAGACTTTAAACAATTCCTTATCCATTTGAAGTCTCATTTTAAGTTTCATTCTGTATTAAAAACCAGATGGAGCACAAACTTAATGCAGGTATACAAACAGGAACAAAAACCTTGGTGCAGATCTGGGAAAAGGACCTGATACATAACACATGAAGCAGTGGAACTCAGCACTGATTTGAGTTGCTCTGATAACCCTCAAAGCTTTCTGTATATTCCGCACCAAAACAAATACTGCAGTTCAAACTCTCCCAGTCTCTGTCAACCTGTTCTCCTCCACCAGCATCATTCTCAGATGGTAGTAGTATCAAGAAAGACAAGTATAATTCCAGTTTACCACTGGAGGCTCCATGGCACTTCCTTTGAGGAGCATAAAATAAGACAACAGGAGTCCCAAGAATGGGCCGTGGCTTTGTTTGCCTATCCCTGCAGACAAAATAGAGTCTGTGTGCCTCTGGGGTCAAGAAGGAACATGAGTCCATATCTAATGATCCTTTCCACACAAAGCAGCTCCTCATCCTTTTTTGTGCTCCTATCACACAATATAGCTTTGACCATATGTAGCAAATTATCTCTCTAGTATCTTCCCACTTTGACTTATTAGACTACCCTAGTAGCCACTCCATCCTAGTAGCATCTTTACCCAACATAGAAAATTGTCTTTTGATCATCACCAAGGAGGCCTAGCTACACAGGTGCTGTTAGTGAATTCTTACTGAGCAGAGACATCTATTATTTATTACCAAAACTGATGTGGTCTCTAAAGGAGGAACTGACCTCAGCAGTTAGTTGCATTCATCTCCGATTCCTGGTAGTGCAAAAGAAAACCCCTTTTGTTACTCTTATCTGTTTGTTGGTTTGGGTTTTTTCAGTAGGTAATTTTTTCCTATTTGTTTACTTGGGTTTTGTGGTTTTAATTTAAAAACTCCTATTGGCTTCATTACAGTATGAACACTAATAGATTTGTTTTTCCAGTGCACTGGTTTTCGCACACAAACCACGCATAGCAGTTGTATAAAAGGCATGTTACACATACACAGCAGTTTAAGAATGTTGCTTTTCATTGCACTATGCTGTCAGAAATCCCTATAGGTATTTCCCTATAGCCTGTGGACAGTACCAATACGGATGGAATAAGAGCTAAGCTAAATTGGGTTTATGTGACAAAGATTTGGTAGCAGGGGCTGAAGGAGTGGCTTCTGTGAGAAGAAACCAGAAGCTACTCCCACATCAAAGAGACAATTTCAGCTGGCTCCAAAACATAACTACCACTGGCCGAAGATGAGACAACCACCTCTGTGACAATCTATATAACGAAGCACAAGTGCAGCTGCAAGACACCAAAGACAGTGAAGAAAGAGGGGCAGGAGGCACTCCAGGTCTAGAACAGAGATTCCTCTGCAGCCCGAAGAGAAGTCCATGCTGAGACAGGCAGTCCCCCTGCAGCCCATGGAGGCTGATGGTGAACCAGAGATCCACCTGTAGTCTGTGGAAGACCACATGTCAGAGCAGGTGGAAGCACCCAAAGCAGGCTGTGACCCCATGGGAAACCTGTACTGGAGTAAGCCCCTGACAGGACCTGTGGCCCTGTGGAGAGACCATCCCACGCCAAAGCAGAGTTGCTGGCAAGACTTGTGGGGGACAAGCCACACTGCAGCAATCTCATCCTGAAGGATTTCAGACTGTGGGGAGGATCAAAACTGGAGAAGTTTGAGAAGGATTGTCTCCCATAGATGGGATCTCAGCTGGCACAGGGAAAGAGCAGGAGAAGGAAGGAGCTGCAGAGAAAATGCGTGATGAACTCACCGCAGTCCCCATTCCTCAACCCCCTGAGTTGCTCAGGAGGGAGAAGATAGAGAAATGTGGAGTAGGATTGAATCTGGGAAAAAGGAAGGGGTGGGGGTGGAGGGAAGTGTTTAGAGATTTAGGTTTTATTTCTCATTATTCTACTCTTACTTGATTGATAATAAATTAATCTTCCCCAAATCAAGTCAGCTTTACCCACAATAAGTGCTGAGTGACCTCCCTGTCCTTATCATGACCCATGAGCTTTTTTGTATTTTCTGCCCCTGTCCTTTTGAGAAGTACTAGAGTGACTTGGTGGGCACCTGGCAACCAGTCAAGATCACCCCACCACATAAGGTTAACAAGAAGAATAAAAAAATTAATTTTCTAGAGTGTTCCTATGTGCTGGGCTGCTCAGGTAGGTGCCTGTCAGAGTCATGTGTCTCAATGCCAGATATACAAGACGACAGCCAGAGCTGGTCATTCACTCTTTGAAGGTGAACTTCTACTTAACTGGTTGCTCTGTTCTTAAGATCATATGCAGAGAAATGTAAGATATGAATATCCTATTTCTTAAAAAAAAAAGAAAAAAAGGAAATGCAGCATGAAGTTTTTAATTTTCCAAAAACAAATATACTCCAATAATCTCCCACCCCCATTCACATGCACTCCAAGTTAAGGGTACTTTTTTTCCCTGGATGACATTTTAAGGACAGGCTGCCAAGCCCATCTGTCCCCTCATTTGCAGTTAATTCTTGTTTGCATGAGCTTTCCACATGCTGTTCAATTTTCTGGTAGAGAACAGTTCGTTTTCTCTCTGCAATGGGTTTCCTTTCTGAGAATATGCTGCCCTCCCACCACCTGGGGAGCTGCAACCTTCACAGGAAATTATGAGTTATCAGTATTTTTTAAAAATAACCAAAATGAATACTCGATAGACTCAAACACTCAACAACCCAAAAAGTCATGTCTAGCAGAATTCCAGAGGGCATCCTAAATCTAGAAAAACCCAAAGTCAGAGGGCAGTTTAAATGTCCATTATAAATGGACTTCTGTCAACTGCCTAATGAATTTCACCACCACATTTTCAAGCAACACCTCCACTACATGTGATCTGAAAACAATACCTCAGTCCCTAAATAGCCATGTAACAGATATGTCCACTTAAATAGTTCTGATGACACTACCAACCACAAGAGGTAGAGACCTCAGCCCTGCAAATAGTGTCTTCAGTCATGCTGCTGCATAATGGCAGATTTAATAACTTTGGGTTTAAAATCTTCTACAACAAAATTAATATTCTTTTAACTGCACAAAAATAAAATTGCAGACTAATTTTTGCCTTTCCACTTGCAGAAGAGCTGAACCATAGCATTTTAAGGAAAACACAGGAGAAAAAAATCAGACATTATTATATTAGAAAGCCACTCTAACTCCCATAGAGGAAAACAAATCACTCTGTCTTGGAAACTGCAACAACTGAAGAATGTCCTGTAGAATAACAACTAGTATTAATCTTTATCATCGGATTTTGTAATAGCTCCTCATTGTCTTCAGTGCAGTGGAATATGCTGCTGTCTTCTTAGTACATGAAATATCATCTAATCATTACAGATTACTAGATTCTCACAATGCATTTCTTTTGATCAGATTTATTAACAATCTAATCTGTATGTGGAACAACTCACCCACGGAACTTCAGGAAATAATTCAGATTTATTATTTTCCATCGTCCCCTCCTTTCCTTCTTTTACAATTTTTCTTTTCATTCTCTTTAGTCCCATTTATCTATTGGTATTAAGTAATAAAAGACAAATTAGAGTTTTATTACATGAAGATGGTGTATGTCAAGTTTCAACCCAGAAGAAATTCCTATAGGCAAACTACCTGCACATTCAAGCTTTCCATTTTCAGCATGTTAACAGTATGTTTTTTGGAGGAAGAGAATGTTATTGTCTGAATAACAATATTTATTGAAATAAAAGGGAATTAGTTTTAAGAGGTAATACATTGCACTACATATCTCACCATAAAATCTGCAGATACTTCATGTTCATGAACTAACATTGACTAACACGCTTGTGGATTAAAATATAACTTTCTCCATTATCAGATAAATTTCTACTTTACTAACTACCAAAGAACACTGAGTACTCTACCTACTAAATGGCATACTTCAGATAGCACACTAGAGTTACATCTTTAGAACCCAGGCACTTGTGTCTGTTTTATAGAGGACCTGATGCATTTTGTCCATCTTCAACATGGTAGATTCTTGGCAGAACCTTCCACATCTCTCTTTGTCTGTCTCCTTCTCATCCAACTTTTCACAGCTAATAATGCTGTTTCCTTGTTGGTATACACAAAAGGACAAACTGCATTGGCTGTAGCTTAAGGTTTGCTTGATACTCTGAAAGTTAGGTTGTTATCTGTCAGGCTAGTCTGAGACATCTGCCTATTGGGAAACAGTTGCTTTCAGGTTTTCAGCCTTCAATCTTTTACACTAAGCACCATAAAACCTGAAGTACAATTCATTTTCTTAACTAGAAACTATTTTCCTTTGTCTTCTTAAAAGATACAAATGACAGCTGCTTTCCCATACCCTAACCACTGAACATGTGAAGAGGAATAAGAGGCTAAAATTACATCGAATGAGATTTAGTTTAGACCTCTAGAAGAGAGCTTTTCTGATTCTATGAATAGTGGGACACTAGAAGACACCACTGAGAGAAAATGCTGGTGCCATTAGGTGGTAACAAGCACCTTTAATGGAAGGTTTTCAGGGAGAGGTTATATTTTTTTATTAGACTAAGTGTATAGTATAATTGCAAAAAACTGACATTCCTTGGGGCACATTGGGCCTTCTTTGGGTACAATAACAATGCTACAAACATCACACTAAGTGCAGACTGAGACGAAACTAATTGACTAGATAAGCTGAGGGAGTAGACTGCATCAATAAAGGAGTGAAGGTGTAGCAAAGATAGCGTATGAGGAAAATTATACATGATCATCAAAGTAATATTTGAGTGAAATTTCAATTTCATTAATCCACATTACAAAGTCTAGTCTTCATTTTTAAAGGGTTTTTTCAGTAAATCTTCATCAAGGATGATGACAGAGCAGTCAGAGATGGCCTGTTTGTTGAAACCATGCGTATAGATAGTAATTTCTGTTCTTTATCAACTGCCCATGTGAACGCTTTCTGCTGCAAAGAGGTTGTTCGTTTTCACTTACACTTTCCAAAATGTAGTGAGGGACATACACCACAAAACAATTCCACTTCTGTGCATGACCTGTACAAGTGTCTTTATAGGAGAAATTTCACTGCAATGGAACAGTGTTTGTCACTCTTATAAAGTCTGGTTTCATTTAGTGTTTCTTGGTCTAAAGGAAGTTCATTTTTGGTGATGTGTTTAACCAGGTTGTAAGGCTGGTAGGTGGGAGACAGAATCCAGGAAAATGGGGTTTTTTTAGTCTCATCTTCTTCCCTTAAATTCTTAATAACTTCTAAAAGAGATTTCAGCATCAGACAATGTGCAACCATTGCTTATGTTTGTCAAAACTTTTCTTCTTGTACTCTAGTGACATCAAAAATATGATTTATTTGTCCTTAAGAATGGCTTTGATGTAATTCTCTTTTAGTTTCTGAGGCGGGTGCTAAGATCACATTTTCGTGGGCAGGTGTGATAAACATCCAGACTACAGATACAACCAGGGTCTTTGGGGTGTTTTAGAGGATTTCTGATTTTGTGGAGAAAGGTGTTTGGGTCAAGAGTTTTTCTGTATATAGTAGAACTTAAGTTGCAACTTTTGTGATGTTCATGTATCTGAAAAAGTTGATGTTATGGACTGGTACTCCTGAGAGAGTTTCATATCAGCTATTATTAATGAGATACTATAAAAACAATGGAAGTTCCCTACCCAGGCAACCAATGTGACAGGGGTGATCTATGGTTTGGTGATTCAAACATCCAGAAAATCTTCCGAGCATTATTTCCAAAACATGACAACTAGTTCAAGCACTATCTTGATGTCCTTAACTATGCCAAGAACATGTAAGGAAACAGTGGCTGTTTAAACTGGAATTAACAGACAAGAGCCTGGACCAGATGATCTGCTAAGGCCCCCTGCCTCAGTAATGCTTCATGGTCCAGTGTTTCATACATGTGGTAAGAATGTACAGGGAAATTCTCCACAGTGTTGAGAAATAACTTTGGATTCACAAGGGGGATAGTCAATCAAACAATTCATGTGGCAAGCCTACAAAAAGAAAGATGGTACTCTTCGCTATTGAGGGCTTTTTTCTAAACTGGGAAATATATTTTTTCAAAGTGCAGTGAGAAGACCAGTGAAACAAGGATACAGTGATAGATAAGATGGTCCAAACCGGAACTTGTTTGCATTGCCATTTGTATTTGGTTTTGGTAGAGGTATGACTTAAGGACAATTATCTTTCTACATAAAAAGAGGGTTATTTTTATTTGACCTAATTGGAAGAGGAACTGAGTATCTTCAGGTGCTTCAGACTTCAATTAAGGATTAAAATATTCACTATTGTCTATATCCATAAACAGCAGCTGCACTAATGTTCTAGCAAACTTACAGAAAATCTTTAATCAAACTCTACTTCCTTATGGCACCACCTTTTGCAATGGAAAATGGATGAGTGTAAAAATGAGACTGAAAATCACAGAACTTGAGGAACAAGTAATCTAAAGCTTATATGGTTGGAATTTTTAACAAGATTTTAAAATACTAATTTTCATTACTTGTGTTTTTCAAACCAACAAAGCTGACATGGAAAAAGAATAAGTATTAACATCGCACAGTATTTCAGTTTAGATTCTGGGTAACAATAAAGTCTATCTCTAAAATGGTTTTACTTAGTCATCTTTCCTCCTTTGTCTTCTAAAGTTTGAATTTGGAGATTATACTTACTATCTCCAAATGAAAACCATTCATCCTTCATTGCACAAAAGGTGACACTCTGTGCTGATAAGGATCAGTGCTTCCTTGACAGATTCTTTTTAGAAATCAGAACTTTTATTTTAACTTTTTTTTTTAAGAGATCATTGAATTTCATCATTATTTAATGACAAAGATGCACAGGACAGATCTTGTCTAGTTTTAGGATAAAAGTTCTCTGTTCATACTATGAATTCTGGCTGCTTGAAAGGAAGGAGCACAGGATTCTCACTAACAAAAACAGTGCTATTCCGTACAGAGCAATCAAGTAGCATGCAGGAGGAACAATACTGTACAGCAGCATTATGGGAAATTAATCAGGTTTTAGCCATGAGGCTTACAGCTGTTGTCACATGGTTTGCCTATGCGTGGTAAGTACATTGTACAGCATGAGGTTCAGGGAACATACATCCCCCTTCTAGGGCACAAATGGCATCCATGAAAACATCTCTTCAGATAAATAAATGTGAAAAACCTCAGGTGGATTTCTGTTCTAGCAGTTGGGCCAAACCTACTGTTCACAACTTAGCCAGATAGATCTTCAACCCATAACATGGGCATAGATCCAGTATCAGACACGAAACTAGCTACTGGCAAACTAGTAGCCATTTACTAGTGAGTCCAGAGAGACTAGACTGATTTGACCAGGATTAGATGTCTGTACCTGAGGGAGTAACCTGATCTCCTTTTGTCCTATGGAGAAAGGGGAATTTCTGGAATACAATTCACTTTAGACCAAGGTGGATATCTAATGTACACCGGCATGAACCCTACCTTCAAACTACCTGTTCATTTGCACTGACTATGAAGAGAGCTCAGCGCAAAGTTTAATGTTATAGATGTCTAAGGTTAGGTAAAATGAATACCACACTACATGACCTCTGGAAGATGATCTGAAACATGAATTTGTCTTTATTTATAAAGACACAAAGTCAAAGGAGAAATTCAAGCACAAAAATCATGCTTAGGAGAATTTTACCCACCTTAATGAATTAAGATTACATTCCATTTATGGTAGTTCTTGGGATACTAAATAATCATAATCTAGTAGAAAACATGTGCATGGTCACACTGGCATTTTCTATAGTAATAGGATATAACTATCATTGTATACAAGGCTGATGTCAGTAGAGAAGAGATGTTCAAACACTATTTGTAAAGATGCCATTCAACAAATTTTTAAAAGCTCTGCATGGAACTTTCTGACACACACTTCCAGCTGAACATGAGGACCTGACACCCAGAAGATGCTAGTCTCAGAAAGGTTGCAAACTGTGGTACAGAGTGTGAGAGTCTGCATTACCTTTGACCTCTGGGAGTGCCAGAGATGTCAACATACACTTCTGTCAAGACAAATGGTAGCGCACAGGGCTATGGTGAAGAGAGCTACAATTTCACAGAATCACAGAATCACAGAATCACAGAATCTTAGGGGTTGGAAGGGACCTCAAGAGATCATTTCCACTTTACCTTTAGCAATACTGCAATGCTGTTTCATTTCTTCTTCACAGTAGGGAGTAAAGCAGAGAAAAGACCTCCAATGGGAGCCAGCCATCTTCAGCAAAGCTCTCTCATTAGCATGAATTCTAATGAACGAGCCCTTCAGGGAGCAGCTAACCGACACCTGCCGATTGGTTCTGACAGATGTGATCAATTCACTGCACAGTTCCAAGGAAAGTGATGCAGGAGTAGCTTTAGGCAAGCAGGAGTCATAAAGAGTCTTATGTTCAATGAAGCCAGGCCGAGTCACTCTCTCTCACGTAATCTATTCTTGAATACTCCCTTCACAGGGTTCCATATCTTAGCCTATATAGGTATGTGCACATCCACCTCACCAGACCATCTTGCAGGTGTTACTCTGCTCTTCTTGTGAGCCAGTGACCCCGTCACAGCATGTGCCACAGAAAGTCAATCGTGCTCTTTGATAATAGGGCAAGTATTAGGTAAACATAACATCACTTCAGTCTGAAGGCTGGAGCACAGGGAATATCTCTCCAGAGACAGAAAAATCTCTCTAAGAAAAGCCTGGGGGAACTTGCAGCTTTAAGAACAAAACTGGATGTAGCTCTTAGATTTTAGAAGAAAGCTTGGATATAAAGAATACAAAGACTTTCTCTTAAGACCAGCACAGTAAGAGAATGCAAGTCCTCTGCCAATGACTGTGGAATGATACAGGTGTCAACAGTTTAATTGCTGCGTTCCATACTTTGTGGAGTAAGCATATGAAAACAGACATAAATACACTGCTGTAGTGTGTATTTATGTGTATACGTGTGTAATGTGTTTTAGCCACCACAACTCATTTCCTTCTTATTTCCTCCTGGCACTCATTTCCTCCTTTCTTTGACTGTGGAAGAGAAACATCTGTACCCATACTCACGACTGATTCAGAGGGCCCACTCAGTTACCTGCTTCACAGACAAGAAGATTGCAAGAAAACCCACTTCATCACAGTTTCTCATGTACCTGGAAAATACACTTCCTTCCCAAGAGCTGAACAAAAGTGTGGATAAAACTGACGTGCTCAAACATACTGAGGAGGGATAACTTAATGACACAGGCTAGTTCAAAGTCCAGTCCAAAATCTAAGTTCATAAACCCTGCTGTGCCAGCCAGGAAAAGCAGACAGGCCCAGGTAGCTGCCTCTGGTTCCAAGCTCTACAACAGCCCTACAGCAGCATTCTAGCAGCATTCTAGCAGCTACCTGTCTGCACCTTGCCCTAAGCTGCAGCCAGACAGCTGCCGGTGCCCAAGCTGCTGCTGTCAGACTGAGCACATGTGCGTTTACATGAGGTGTCCAGTCCCAGCGCTGCTGCGGTACATCTGTGGGACTAACGCTCTGCAGCACCAGTGGAGTGGGGGAATCCTATCACATTCAAGCACTGTGATTCAGAACCATGAAGAGTATATAGTAAACTATAACCCTACACCACCTGGGGAGATGATTACAAGTTATGATGTGACATCATTTCTTATGGCCCAATGATTTTTATGCCCAATTCAACAAATAATCATTCTGTGATATGCTTCTGCATAACTGAATTAGGATTATATGAGTATTATGTGAAACATAGAAACATAATATAAACACTTTTCTTTTTTAATGCTTATAAAGCTACTGAAATGGTGCAGTTTCCAGTCCAAATACATTATCCTGTAATTCAGTCCTGGACCTGCACAGCAGAACATCAAAGTATTTTCACTGTTAATCTGACAGGTAATACATTTTAACTAAATGATCTACCTATACATATTTCAAATTATTAGTTGTCAATTAGATATACTGGTAATACAGATAATTATATGTTTCGAGTAACAGACCTGTACTTTGACATGCATTTACAGACTACTTAACACTTCTGGCAAGCTTATAGAAATAGAGCATTCAAAGTAGCAGGAACAAAGTAGTTTTGATCCAGTTCTTTCTCTTGCCCTTCTTGGGGCAAGAGAACCCCCCCCTTCTTGGGGGTTGGATCCGATGATCTCTTGAGATCCCTTCCAACCCCTAAGATTCTGTGATTCTGTGATTCTTTTACTCCATGACTTTTTTATTACCCACACATTTGTGTTTCACCTTAGTGGGGACTATTTAGCCTTTCAGAAATACATGTATCATTCCTTATGGAGACTTCTGCAAATAGTTTCTTTTGCATCTTAAGAATAAAGAAAAACAATCCAAAATTTTCTCATCTCCATGAACTTGTTTTTTCAACAGAACAAGTCGTCCTGTCCCAAGGGCCTGGACTTTAAAGAACAGAACTATTTTGTGACCTTGTTGAAAATGAAATGTGTCATAGACATATGGAAGTGTCATCAGGAGCTTGGAAGGTTTTGGTCATGCACTAGTAACAATGTGCATTGGAATGAAAACAAAACGCAAAACCTTGAAAGTCACTAAGAATTAATTCTTGCCCTCTGGAAAGCTCTACAGCAAAGATCAGCTTTTTTCTACGAGGCCAGTGACAAAGGACAGAATTTTTACCCGTGACTGAGCACATACAAGAATGACTTTTTTGTCTGTTTTCATAAATTGTAGCAAAAGGCTTTTAAAGGTGTCCACGGACATGTGAGTAGAAGGAACGCTGTTCTCCAAAATCCTAAATGAAAGAGGGTTTTCTGACTCAGCTGGCAAAGAAATCCCAAAACTCCATGGTCTCTTAAGACCTACAATAGAGAGGAGAGAGGAACTGGGGTTCTACGATGCATGGATATTTTTTATGTCTGTGGTGTCTATTTTTTTTCCAATATGCAAGGGGATGGGAATGACCGGCATTTTAAAAAATGAAAAAACCATTCCTAAGGAAACACTTCTTACCAACTGCAGCCTTCATCCCAATAGGGCAGGCTTTACCAACAGCTTCTGGGTTTGAGGTTTCTGAATGAAGTTACTGATGTAAATCCCAATATAATAATTTATGATTTCCATATTTAATTTGACATGACCTATCTACTTGAGGGACTATTAAGTCAGTGTTGGAATGAAACAGAAAGCTTTCTATAACTACAAAGCCAACTAGCAGAGCTTCCTTTAACAATGAAAGGCACTGTAACTGCTTTAATATACTGTGCTCTTTATTAAGTCCACATGGAGCTTTATAGTGAGATATAAGACAGATAAATACTCACAACATACACACGAGTGGTATGAGAGAGGGGGGTTTTCCCTCAGAAGACAAATTCAGTAGCTGAATTACACAATTTGAATTAAATAAGTTATTTGCCACAAAGGCATGTGTAATGTACAGTAGGGGCACCCCCAGCATAGGTTAGCACAGACAAACCATCTCATTTCTTATTGTTCACTCTTATCTTACTACGTCCTGGGACAATACTCCATGAAAGCAAGGCAATAATTTTGCAACCAGAAATTGCAAATGCAGGCATAGCACCGTGCAAGTTCAGCTTTATGTTAAAATATCAGTGTTTACTAAGTGTTTGTGTAGGTTTTGTGATGCCTTTTGGAGGGTTGATAAGGGAAAAAAATAGAAAAAGAAGGTATTTTGGAATCTACTATGCTTCATGCAAAACTCCTTTGGAAATTCAACTGACTGTTCAAGAACACACTGAGGCAGAAGAGTGAGAAGGAACTCCAACTTAAGTTCACTCTTGGGCTTCTGCCGTCATTAGCAGCAGCGTTGCTGTTACTGCAACAGTGCCTGTGATCAAGACTTTTGCTGTGCTGTGCACCGTATCAATTCAGGGTCATAAAAAAGGACCCCCCCCCAAAACTTCCCATTCTAACTTACAAGCATCCTCTTAGCATCAATTCCCAGAGGACATTTTCTCTTCTGCTTTCAGAATGGGAGCACTGCTCGCTTACAGCAGGCCCTGTGTACTTCACACGAAGCTGCAGTTTCACAGGATTACAGACAAGAACTATCCAATGGTACTCAAAGGTCAGGAGGTGCCAGAGCACCCAGGGGAATACCCCCTAACCTTCACTACCCACTGAGAGCCAAATCTCTGGACTCTAATGAGGAGAAAGAGCTACATGTCTTCAGCCCAAATATGAGCAAGCTGCATGTTAAAAATACAGTCAACACAGCAGTCTCTATGTCAAAAGCTGCTACGCATTTGATACTATGTTAGATTCCCCTACATGATATTAAATGGGGATTTTGTGATCCCTCATCTAATATAACAAAACTTCCATTTAAGACCATCCCAAAGCAAACTATGGCTCCCCATTATATTTATCACCCTTCCCAACACAATTCAGTTCTCAATTACTCTTTCTTTAGTCTCTAATCCCCTAATTAGAACTCTCCCTGAGGGAAACCTGCACAATGTATAAGTGAATTTTACAGAAGTATTCACTTTTCATGTACTTTAATTAACAAAATTGTTAGTCCAGCAAACAATGTGTTACTAATTGGCACAGAAGTGCCTACATCACTAACTAAAACCAGGAAAACTGCACTCCTCTGCAAGTTCATTCCTTCATATTACCTTTAGCAGTATACCATTACCTCCTGTATTTTAATTTGAGAAGTCAGGTCTGCCCTTTGTGAGCACAGCACATACAATGCAAGTCTATTTCTGGGGTGTTTTGCAAGGTACTGTAAATATATATGTTCCAGAAAGCTTAAAGTCATGAAACTGCAAGAAACTGTTATTTTATACAATTAAATAACAAATGCTGTCCCATGAGCCTACCCTTTCTCAGTGCACTGTTTGATGCATCATAAATATGGCATTTCCTAACTGCCTAGTGATACAAACTGACAAATTTGATACTCCTTTAGCTCTGTGTGTGTGTGTGTGTGTGTGTATTTGTTGGTTTATCATCTTCAGGGTGTTTGTGGTATACCATTTATGCTGCAATATTCAATTATTTTCCCTAGCTACAAATCTTTACAGAGAAAAGGAAGAAACAATGAGTTTTAAAACAGAAAATCCCTCTGCTGATCATCAAAGGCAAGCTATAAAGAGTCATCTTTGAGAACTCTCAAATAAAAGATTGTATTAATAGTGAAAAGCACGAGCTGACCTAAATACAAGGGAGACCATAAAATTTTCCCCTAATTCATATGGGTAAAAAACAGAGGCATTGACACATGATCATGAGGGAGTTCTGAAAATCTTGCATAAATGTTCCCCAGAATAGAAGTCCATATGTTTTCAGCCACAGTCCCTCCCTATCACCCTCCGCTAGGATACACAACCATGCATGCTAGCTGAGAATGCTGCTCAGACTCTGGGTCAGACTCTGGGTCACAAAAACTAAGAATGACTGAAATTGCTTTAAAGACAGTTACAGTATTCCTGATATGTCCATTCCAAGTCTCTCGATCTGTAGTTGATCAATAGTCGACTGTACCTTAAAGACAGAGCCATACACTGAGATATTAATTTTAACGTGTCTTCATTATGGTTAGGAAAATAAAAATATGGTAATACTACACTTAAGGTTTCTCCAGCCAACAGCACAGGAGCGATCTGCTTCTAATCCAAACCTATTGATTTCAAGAAAGATTCAATCAAGTCACAAAAGAGCAAAGCTTTTGCAAAATCAGGCCCTGACATGTTTTATGATTTTTGAACAGAATCATGATGCTTTGTAAAGGCAGATTTGTGTTTGCTGATTGTTGCTGGCAACAAGTATTATTGAGAAATGGGAAATCTAGGACCCCAGTGCCTGACAGGAAAAAAGGTTTATTACTTATGGAAAGGACAGGTTGAGGATACCCAGAACGAGAGTTGACAGGCTGTGGTGGTTTGACCCTGACTGGGGTCCAAATGCCCACCAAAGCCGCTCTATCACTCCCCTTTTCAGCTGGACAGGGGAGAAAATATCTATTGAGAGGCTCAGGAGTTGAGATAAGGACAGGGAGAGATCATCCCGCAATCAGTGTCACGGGCACAACAGTCTCAGCACAGAATAAAGGAAAGAAACTCTCTAACTGATGACACTGCCCCGCACACCCAGTGACACCAGAGTCGGGGAATGAGAAGTGCAACCAGATCTTAAAGCTCCTCCCCACACCCCTCCCTTCTTAGCAGACTTCACTTTAGGCATGATTTCATTCCCTTCTTCTCCCTGATAGTGCCACAGGTAGGGGCAGGGAATGGGGGAATGGGGGCTTCTGTCAGTTCCTCATGAGTTGTTTTCCTTCTTGGCTGGGGGGGCATTCTTCACACTCGTCCCCTGCTGCACCGTGGGGTCCCACCCACAGGAGACAGTCCTCCACAAACTTCTCCAATGTGAGTCCTTTCCCACGGGGCTTCAGCTCTTCCCCAGCTGTCCCAGTGTGGGTCACTGCTATGGGGTGCAGTCATAAATCATAGAATGTCTCTCAGTCTCTCAGGCCCAGACTGTTCCAGCCCAGTCCCCCATGGGGTCACAAGCCTCCCCCGGCTTGTGACCTGCTCCAGTGTGTGTGTCTCTCTCTCCTCTCTGTGTCTCCGCCTCTCTCCATGGGCTGCAAGTGCTGGCAGAGGCTTTCTCCAATGCAGATCACAGCATCTCCTCTATGTCTCCACCTGCTCCAGCATGGGGCCTCTCCACAGGCTGCTGGTGGGGTCTCAGCCTTTTCCATGGGCTGTGGGGGGACACCCGCTCCACTATGTGTTTTTCCATGGGCTGCATGTGAATCTCTCTCTCCAGCACCTGGGGCAACTCCTCCCTGCCCTTCCCTGACCTTGGTGCCTGCACAGTTCCTTACATCTTCTCACTCCCTTCTCTTGCAGCAAAAAGCAGCTGCTGGCAGTTTTTTTCTCCTAAATGTGATTCCCAGAGGCGCTGTGACCGTCGCTGATGGGCTGGGCCTTGGTCAGCGTTAACTCTGGCCTTGAGCCGGCTGGTGTTTGCTCTGTGGGGCCTGCAGAGAGCTTCTGGCTGCTTCTTGCAGAAGCCACCCCTGCAGCCCCCTCTCCTCCACTAGAACCCAGACATGCAAAACTACAACACAGGCATAATCTTAACTTCAATAAAGGGTATGGGCTAACCCTACCTGACTACTTCCATTCATTTGCCTAAATCATCCCCTGGCACCTGTCCCAGTCTCAAAATATCTCACATCCATAAATTCACATTTAACATCTTCAATAATTCATCTGTTCAATTAGTCAGCCAATCAATTATTCAGTTATTGATCTGCCCCACAAGGAAAATAAAACTTTAATGGATGGACAGTTTACCTTTCACAAACAGTAGAACCTAGTTGCTGATTACAGTTTAGATTTGGTTTCTGCCCAGGCACAATCTCTGAAAAATATTTTTTTTTCCCTTTGCAGTTCTCAGATTAGTCCTGCTACAGTTTCAGAAAATAAGAAACGTCTGAAAGCTTCAGAGTCTTTGCCACCATGAGTAACATTACAGGTGATGCTTATCTACCTCATTTGCTTCTTGCTTAGGAAATGATTAGGACTGAAATGCTGCTTTGTGGTGGAGATAATTAAACACTCTCCTCTAAAAGCTATAATGGAATTTTTAAAACTCAGTTACATTATTTTTGCTTCTTACTTTTCCTCTGATAGATGTAATTTCTTCATAAGGGAACTTTCCAAAATTTTTTTCTTTCTTCTTACTTCTGGTCTACATCTTTCTTTTTAAACCTGCTACACACCAGTTCCTCCTCCTGCCTTTCTCAGAGACCATTAGGCTGAAAACCGTCTCCTTCAATCTCCTCCCACAGGACAAATGCTGAGCCCTGTAGATTTCTACAAGGACTGTGCTTGCCTCAGAATAGCTCCAACAGTTAGACACTGGTGACCCAAAGCACTGAGACCCTGTTAAACAATTTGGCCAGCCAAGTTCGTCACAGGGCACAGAACTTACTGCTGCAGATTTTCCAACTTCTGTGCTGCTTAAATGCTGCCCCCACCAGTTTTGTATCCTCTTGTCAGCACAGAAAGGGAAAGCACAGCTGCCTAGGCACTGACTGCCCAGCAACTGATACACGGTATTTTTAAAATCAAACCTGTTTTCTACTGTTGTGGTATCTAGCTTTTCTTTTCCCTTTCCTTTCCAAAAACCAAAGACTACCTTATACACTCTCCAGAAATTAAGACAGCCGTTTTCACATAAAAATCACAGGGTTAGTATTTTTATGAGGGTAAGACTAGTGAAGAAAAATGAGAGGAAACTGAGTCTTAGAAAGATTCCAACCAGCAGTCGCTCCGCATAAGGACAGGCGCCCCAGTACAGGTGCTAAACTAACCCAAAAGGGGCAAGGTGCCTGTATCTCCTACTAGAGCTCTCAGCAAAGTTACATGGTTCTTAGCTATTTGTCAGTCCCCAGCAGCTTAGCCCACGCTACTATGACCATCACTGATTTTGTCATAGGTTGATGAAAGCTCTGAGAAAAACTGACTTTGGGGGAGGATGGGAATGCAACATATTTGGAGGAGGAGAGTTTATGCAACATATGTGATGTATTCTACAAAAACACATACACCTGTAAGGATTTCAGCTTCTCACAGAGTATTTTTTCCCAACCACAGTTACAGGAAGCATAGCAGCCATTGCTTTGCACGATTGTAGCAAAGTACTACTTACTCAACAATACAGACACACTATTAAAACTATCCATCTTGAAAATGAGCTTTCAATGCAGTGAAACATTTATAATCAATAATTTGTAGCTTGTGATCATTGTATATTGAAACAGTACTGAGCCCTACTGCAAGAATCCAAACTACAGTGCTTAAAAGAAAGAAGCACAACTTGTCTAATTTGGGGTTGCATGTCTACCAAATTTATGAAAGCTTGTGCAGATTTTTTTCTAGTCAAGCACAAATATACAAATAAGAAATCAAATCCATCATAAGAAAATGGTTTTATTTCATCAAATTATTGGGAAATATTCACTGAAGAAGAAAAAAAAAATGGTAGCTTTACATTAATGCCAATAGCACTTGAATCAAAAAACTGTCAAAGATAGCTTATTAGTTACTTTAAATAGGCATTCAATAATTGAAGTACCCTGGGAATAATTACAGGCTATATTAAGATGACAGGAGTTTAATTCGTAAAGCTAAGAGTACATGCCATAAAGTGCCAAAGACACGCTGAATGAGTCCCAATTTCCTTTGCCTCTATTCTTACCCCCACACTTCTCCTCCCTCTTACCTATGTACAAAGAACAACCAAGTACTTTCAATCTAAATTGAATTCCTTTTGCATCTTTGGAAAAATGCAAATGCACACCCATGACTTGAGAAAGAATCACCAGTGAAACCTCCCTGAGAAACACACTGCACTTGTACTGATCAGCTGGGAAGTGCCCTCACCAGAGTGAAACTGCCCAAAAAATGCACCTGTGTGGATTAATGGAAGAAGAGGCTCCCTACACAGTCTCTCCTAGCATTTCTGGAATACCAGTGTTTCCCAAAATCTTCAGCACCATCTTACTTGAAGACAGGCAGTTTTCCTCTCCTTCCTTTCCACCCACTTAGACTAGGCAAAGGCATCAAAGAACCTCAAAATCTCTGTAGAAATAATGGAAAAGAACCAGACAAAACACATGGTGCTTGGTCTGATTTTGGATGACTCTGCTCTCACTAGTCTGGGATTTCCTTTCCCTCAGATGTCTCTCTTCTTCCACAGATTGCAGTCACCAGTTCTACCACTTTTGTACCTCCCAAGCACTGCTCACCAATGAGACTACTTACAGCATTATCCAGACAGAGTTTTCCTGGATGTTCCCCTGATTCTTTTCAGCTGTGTCTTTGCAGAGAGGTACAGGTCAACACTCCATCAACTGGAAACTGAACAACCTCACATGGGATTTACTGCCACGAAAAAAATGCTTCTGAGGAATATATGAAAATCAAAAGCAGAAAAACACCATACATTACCCCTTCAACTCAGCAGCAAATCACTAATTCCACAGTCCAGTGCTGTAAGAGACCAAAGATCTTTTCTCCCTGCAGTGAAAAAGCCCAAATTTTACAGCAATTACAACTAAGAGAGCAAGCAGCAGGAGAATATAACAGAAAAAACCCACAGTGGAACGTAGAAAGTATTTTACACAAAAACTAGCTACCACTTTACATGTCTAAACATTAGCACTAACATATATGAAAATAAAATCAAGTCAGCAGAGGCTACTATTCATGTATTTAGTGTCCTAAAGGAGTAAATTGCCTTCCACAAGCAAGGAGCATCTTCAGGTCCACATAACCTTTGATAATTTCAGATGATTACTTCTACTTAGGACCTCACACGCATATTTTTAGGCAGAAATTCAAGCTACCCAGACTGACTGTTTTGGCCTATGGATAAATTTGACAGCAAAATGCACCTACAAAGGATCCACAGGATCGGGCAACAGCAATATTTTCCAGATCAATGTGACTGTAGTTGCTTTTATTTGCTGACTTGAAAAAAAACCAAACAGTGAAACAATGCTTCTTTTCAGAGTTATGTATCTTTTTTTTCTTTTTTTTTTTTTTCTGTGTTCATTTCATATTGTTTTTCTGTTTAAATGAACAAACTGCACTGGTTGTTATGACCTTGGAACAATGGAGTGGNGATTAACCCTGCAGACCCTGAGGGGATGAAAAGAAAAGACATTTTCTTTGCCAGAGACTTAAGCCACCGCTTCCTCGGTGAGTTTAGTATTTTCCTCCCACACTAGGCTTATTTTTTTGTTATTTTAGTTCTTTCCTGTGGCACAGTTTGAAGTGCCTTCTACTGTGTGCTTGGCAGCCACTCTTTCACTGTCCAGCTGCTTTCTCTTGCCACTGACGCTGGGATGCCTTTTCTATCAATGGATAAAATTTACAAGCGTATTACAAGCAAAATTACAGGCAGTCTTCCTGCTCAACAGGAACAGCATTGAATTACGATTTCCAGAGGAGTATCTTCCACAAACAATATATGCAGTTTCTCATTTCCTCTTGGCAAGAATGGTATACCAAATCTCTGCTAACAGCTTCCTGTAAGACACACTTCTAAATAATAATTTGCACCAAACCCCCCCAAATCCTTAGATGGTGATTATTTTAGACAAATCCTTCTCAGTTTAAACTATCCATGGGGAAATAACCTGATACACAGTATAGCAATAGAACCTTAATGTTACCTCCTTCTGTTGAAGCAGGATTTTGCAGATGTTTAATTAATCTCTCTATGATGCCAAGCATAAGCAAAAGGGCTCAGAACAACTTCCTGTTGGATCACCTTTGGCAACGACACCTAAGCTGTCTTTCAAAAATAGCTCGTTTCTTGTCCTAGAAGCAAGTTAAATGTCCTGACAAGACTTAAAGCTGTCCAATGTCAGCAACAGTATTACAGACTTTTCTCAAGTACGTGGGTGCAGCACTACCCAACTTTGTCTAAAGCTGCAAATTTCAGACTCAGAGTAAACATGACTAAATGTGCCAGGCACTAAAGGACCACAAAAGAAGCTGCTGAATCAGTTCATCCCTGTATTAAATGTCTCAATAT
Source organism: Zapornia atra (assembly GCA_013400835.1). Lineage (NCBI taxonomy): Eukaryota > Metazoa > Chordata > Aves > Gruiformes > Rallidae > Zapornia > Zapornia atra. The sequence goes on along the minus strand of VZTU01004450.1, from coordinate 8,746 downwards.
TACCTTCTGTCTCTCAATATTACATAAACAGGTGGTATCTCATGGACAAGGCACCTGATAGAAGTCAGGATATTGAAGATCTATTACTCTGGCTATATCTCTAGCTATATATAGCCTGTTAGATGATATCTGGAGAGTATAGCCTTCTCATGCTTTCTATCCCTCCATCCATATCCTACAGACTTCCTAGAGTGCTTTCAGTGTGAGGTTCTGTTTAAATATATCACATTTTCATATGCATATCCCACAAACTACCTATGAAAAACTAAAAATTTACCAGCACAGATTGTAAGTATGTATAATTGATACTAAGGTTACCCAAGAGACCACCTCTCCTCCTATCTGCCCACTCCTGAGTCACCATAGGGTTCTTCTCTTCCCAATACTCCCCCTGTCTCTGTCTTTCATTATCTAAAGAATGCACTTCCAAGGACTTCTTTTTGGTAAGGGTCCAAACTGAACACATGAATATGTGTGATGACCCAAACACCTACCTGCTGCAGTGGTATTTCTGTTTTTCAGGAAGGCATGACAAATGGAACATGTGTAGCCCAGAGGGACGTATTTAAGGGCAATAACATATGAAATATGGTCCAAGTGACTGATGTGCTCAACACAGGGTGAGACAAAGAGGTTATCCCAATGGTGCACCGCTCCACAGGGACTGTGTACTGCAACATGCCTTCCAGAGCTTAAAATAATGGTGAGACCACACTCATCTTCAGTTATTTTATAATATAAGATATATACCTTCCCTACTTGCCACCCAGTTCCCTTAAGACAAAGTAAAACAGGACTAAAATAGTCCAGGCTCTTATTTTTTAACAACTTATCTGAATACAAATGCCAAGACTTGGGCAATGTGTGGACTTGGGTAGTTTTGTCTGCCTGTACATATGTACAGTATTAGACCCAAGTTTAATACTATGCTAAGATTCTATTGGCTGCATAACTAGAAGCTGATAGCATGAGCCTGAAAGATTACCTTTCAGTGGGAGGGATTCTCTTACAAAAAGATCACTGTAGTGATCTTTCAGCTGTTTATTACCACACTATGTGGTAATAAACAGCTGAAAACAAGATTAAAAAACAGAGAAGGTGAAGACAAAAGGAAAGGGCTTATACAAAAAGAGGGGTTTGGGGTTTTTTTTTTACACCTGAAAGGCACTCAAACTGAAATATTGTCAATTTAGAGACCACCTCTGGGTGGTTAACGTCTTTAATTCAATTCTGCTTTAGGATGATGAGGCCCAGATAAATGTGCAGCTGACTATATAGACTGCATAGTGAATTTCACCTCTCACTTTCCAAGTGTCAGTCAGTTAGCTCTGGATTTTATTCCTTAGTTTTCTGTTTCTGTAGTGGCAGGAATTTTTTTGCTGTTGCTATTTGTTTGCTTGAATTCATTACTCCTTTATCACTTGACAACAGCAATACATTTCATTTTGTTCAGTGGGAAACACCAAAGACATTTAAGGCCTAATTTTTGACAGGCATCTTTTTGAAAATTATTAATGAGGAGGTGGGCTGTTACCAAATTATTAGTTTATGAAAATAAATTGCACTTGGCTTTTGCAAGAAGGAAAAAAAAATCACAATTAATTTACTACCTGTACATAAAGATGTGTATGATGATTAATTTCTAGACCCAGTGTATTTCTACTGTACTTGGCCCTCCAAACTCTTGCAGCTGTTTACTGCATGATGAGATACTGGGCTTACCTAAAAACATATATAAAGAGTTAAAAAATACTATAAATAATAGTAGCCCAAAATTTCACAGAATTACAAATAGCAAAAGACCAAATCTCCCAATTACTTAGCAATACTTTTCCATATTGTATAACAATGACTGAGGACAGCAAGGGTCTGATCTTACTCCCATCAGACACTACAGGAACCTTGGCACTTATTTCAATGAAATTACAGGCAAACCTTTATTTCTATATTTAGCTTCTTAGGTTGCAAGCCAGTGGATATAATGAAATGCCATATTCAGTGACTTCAGCTCCATTTCACATCCATATACTTGAAAAGCATCTGCAATTTTTTTTTCTTTCTGGCTTCATTCAAACGCAGCATTAGCTGAGGATCTGAAGGGACAGACCACACACTACATATTAATCGAGGTGCTGTAAACAGAAACAGCCCTCATTCTAAAAGATCTATGGTTAATACCATCTATACACACTCCAAACACTCAGCTTTTACAAATTCATTTAAAAGGAGTGTCACTGCAATACAGAGTGGGCTACCTCTGATTCATTCTAATCATACGAAAGTCACGCACTTTGCTCTCACATATGGTTAGCAGCCTACAGTAATTGTTCCAACCTTCAGTGAGGAGTTTATTTTATACTTAGTTTGCATATGAATACATAAATCCATATAGACCAATTCCAGACCACCAGATTTCAGAATCTTATCAAACCACACAGCTGATGATCTGAGGCAAGATGTGATGAAGCCAACAACGCAAACGTTCAAGAACAGACAATTTGGGAAACAGTTACCTGGAAGGGTGATATATCTTTGTCCTGCCTTTTTCTGCTTTACATTCCCAGTCATCTTAGTATCCAACTATCTTCAAATACCAACATAAAAACAGGAACACTCAGTTGGTACATGCCAACAAGTTTTGCAGGTAGGGAAATAGATTACAGAGGTTCATACCTCCAGTTTTGGGAAACAGCAGACTTAGATGATTATCAG
>VZTU01004449.1:0-33651 GCA_013400835.1 Zapornia atra | reverse complement strand
GGCCTTGTTCAGGAAACAGATGCTGATCTGAGAATTTGAAGTTAATGTTGAATTTGGAGAGTCTAGAGAGCCTGTAAATAAGGTGAATTAGTGGGAGTCAGAGAGAAATCATGTTACCAGTGGTGAGGAATATCCTCAGAGAGGTTGTACCGTGACAAAGTGAAAAGGGGAACAGCAGCAAATGGGAACTTATCAGAAAAAGTAAGTCTGTAAGGACCCGATTCAACTGTTTTTTGAGGGGAGGATTTTTGCTTTCATTTGATGCGTAGGTGATGCCTTCTGAAAAGATGTCTGCAAAATCTCTGGGGACAAGAGAGTATAAGGAGTTTGAAGATGAAACCATTCCCAGACTAGATAGAATGGGAAATGGAAACAGAGCAGCTGCCTTAATGTGGGGAGCGATTAAAACTTCGCAAAGTTCTTGTCAAAGTAGCTCTGTTGGATTTCATGACACAACACAAATTGCTCCTACTCCCCCATGTTTCTCTGATGAATGATGTATATTAGTGATTTTTATGTTTTGTCTCTACCACAGACAGCCTGAAGTTCTTTGCAAACCCCAATGTTATACTTGAATTAGTTCATATGTTCTTATTTTTCATGAAGAGTAGGTACAGGAGGTTGTCTGTTGGAAATGATAAGATTTCATGTTTTTAAGTGAAAGATCTAGGTTTGATGGATGGCAATCATCAACAAAATATTACCATAGTTTTGAAGGCGTGTAACACAGGCCACACAAAGCCTGGAGTTGTCACAGTATAGCTTACTTAGTATTTCTTTTTAATTACTGTTTTTCCTTACAGGTTCCAGCTGGGACTGGGCTATTGAAGAAGCGTCCTCGGTCAGACACTTTCATCAGGACTTCCAGCCATAATCGACTGCTGGCAGAAATGATGCAATCTCACATGGTTAAAGATATGTGCTTAATTGGAGGAAAAGTAAGAAATTAAATTTTTCTTCTTCTTCCTTCCTCATGTTCCTTAAATCGTAATCTAGGTCTTTTTAAACTTTTTAGGGCTGTGGCAAAACAGTTATTGCTAAGGAGTTTGCTGATATACTGGGATACAGTATAGAACCCATCATGCTGTACCAGGTGAGTAAACTATCTGTTGATGATCGTGCTTTAAGTATAATCCAAAACGCAATACAAAGATACCGATTCTTTGTGTATGCTCTCTCTCAGTGATTTTAAAGCTGCAGATATGTTTGTATACAGCTGCAGCTTTTAGAATCACTGATATAGGTTAGAAGAAGAAAATATAGCAAAGCTTTCCAAGCTGATAATGTTGTCTGGTCATTATAGAGCATTTTTTGCTCTCTCTGTTACAGTACTCATCTAAAATCTCTTCTTATTGCAGGTCTAAACAGTGAGGATACTGTGCAGCAATATAGATAACACAGTGTTTTTACATATAAAGTAGCCCTGATGCTGCTTTCCTTCAGTTTTACTGACTTTGTTGTGAGTGTGTGAAAGACAGGTCATCTAAAGCAAATCTAAGGAGAACCAATTAGCATGGTGGTCTGTCTTGTAGCTGCAGAGAACTGGCAACTCATTCTGTGATGTAGCATGACTGAGTGTCATACAGAAAACTTGGCCTTTTGTATCTCCTTTTCAGATTTTGTTTCCCTTTTGAAGTATGCTTCCTGCCTTTAGGTCAGCGTGGTGACCGCTTGTAATTTCATGTGTGGGGAATGCTTCCGGAAGGCCTTTTGTCTGTCTGTTGGGGGGGGGGGTTTCCCTTTTTTCCTTTCTTTTCTGTTTGTTTTGCTTGTCCATGTGCTATTTAATCATATAATGGAATTCTCCATTATCAGCATTATTTATTTTTTGTTATTATTGTGTCCTTATTGTATTGCAAATACATAATGGGGTTTATGTGGGGGTGGGAATTTTTTCAAAGTTATTTCTCATGTTCCATAGGCTCCTGGGTTTTGTTTTGGGTTCTTTAATGTGTCCCTTCTCTCAAGATTGCCTAATATTTTCTTATGTGTATATTTTTTCTGATGCCTAACGTGGAATTTTAAAAAATATCAACAATTTTATGACACCTTTTTTGTTCAGTATGGCGATGACAGTTGTGGTGGGACTGTGTTGCGGTAGAGATTAGAAGATAAAGTTCCATGTTGAAAAATCCTGCATCCTAGATACCTAAAATAAGGTCTGGTGTTTAAATGTAATATATACATATTGTATTCGATGAATAGTAAGTTCATTATTCATAGGTGCTATTGCAAGCAGACAGTAATCTGCTCCCACCATTAGCCTAATTGTTGCTAATTTATTTATCTTGTGTCTTAGTGCAGATGCAGCTTTAAAGATAAATTTGGAGTGAGGTGTGTTGATGTGGCTGGCTTAGAATGGCAGTTACAGGGTAAAATGACAAGAAGGAAAAACTGGAGGAGTCATAAGGGTGTCTGCGGGCTTTGAAGGAGGTGGCAAGGAGCTGCTTCTTGTAGCTGCGTTTTTCATCAGCTAGAGAAAGAAATTTACAGTAAATGAAAAAGTAATTTACAGTAATTGAAAAAGTAGAGTCAATGCTTTTACTGAGTAAAATGTAAAGTTTTTATTTAAAAAGATTAGCATAGGAGTAGTAGTAATAGCTCCAGGAAGGTTGTACAGAATAATAAGGGGATGAAGGCTTTGGAGCTGCCAGTTATCTTAGAGTATGGTAGAGATGGCACAGTGGGGGCTGCTGTACGTTCTACAGTTTTTCCCTTTGATTTTATCCAGACAGTGCTTCAGGCTTTCTCACAGCAGCAGAATTTTTTTGCAAACCCCAAGCTCTGTCATGCTTAACTGTGATCTCCCAGAGCCAGTGGTCACTCAGTGTGTGTTTGGAAAAAAATGATCAGTCTTAGATCTTGATACACTCTAACCTTGTGACATGAACTGAAAAACCGCAAGATTAAAAAGTAGAATGAATGTATTTGCTAGCTTTTCACAGTAGGGATCACATATGTAAGGTTTTCTCCATAAGCTTGAGGAATGAAAACACTCTGAAACAAAATATGAAGTCAGGAGTCTCCCATGACCTTTTGAGTCAAAACACACCAAATATCACTGAATTTACAGTTGTAAGTGATAATTGGCAATGCTGCAGGGGAATATTAGCATCGGATTTAATGTAATATATTGGTCTCTTTCTTCCATCCCTTTACTGAACTTCCTTCCTTCACTGAACTGAACCATTCCTTTGGTTTCTCCAGGGTTTGATCAAGATCAAGTTCAAAGGGTTTTTATAGAGAGGGGTTTTGGTGATATCAAACAGTATTGCTAAGGCAAATAAGTTACCGTGAGCTTGTTACTGTAAATTTTTGTGTGGGCAACTATGTAAGATCCACAAGTGTATCTATATATATAGGTATTTCCTGTGTATAATGCCTTAGTCTCAAAAGTTTCTAGAGGAAGTGATTTATTAAAAAATGATTGAATGTAGCTGTGCTGTATATTTTCTGATAAATTTTAAGAACACATTTCTTTCTTAAAATGTGTCATATCGGGGGCTTTAATAAGAGAAGAGGATAAATTAATGACATTTAAATTAAATGTAAAATTTAAAATGTTAAATTTATTAACACATACGGGAATTCAGCAATGAAGTTTGAGAACACTGTAAATTTAGCAGATTTTTCTACTTTGGTTCAAAAAGTGTCTTTATGACTTGAGAGAGATACTGTATTGTCCAAAGTCCATTTCCCAAATTGAAGAAGTTTTGATTTGTCCTGTGGTTCATTTTTATTTTCCAGTAATTTCTGTAGGCAGAAAAATAAGTAGTGGAGTACTTATCCTCAGCCTGAAGGAATTGCACTGTGAAGAGGGTTTTTTTAGGCTTTGTGAAGAAATCAGTTCTTAGATTATTGTTATATGTGTTTGTACACGCATATATATGTGCATATATATAATGTTTACTTTTTTAATATTTATTGAATCATTCTTTCCATCTGAAGTTGATTTTAAGGGCTTGAATAGTGTGAAAAGGCATAGCTCTTTATACTGATTTCACAGGGGAAAAAACCAACTTCTGAAAGCTTTTATGTTGTGAGATGAGAATCAAATTTAGCTAAATCAAGGATTCTAAAACCTGGTGAGCACATAGTTCATCTTTAATCCTAACTCAGAGCTCAATTCCTTTCTCATTTGTGGTATCTGACATCATTACAGGGATTTCTCATTATACGCAGCTCCATGTAGGCAAACTGCTGACAAAGGAAGCTCATCCCAAGCAGGAAAGGTTTGGTTTTAAGCTGTTTCTTAATGCAGTTAAGCAAGAACAAATGAGAAGCAGCAGCCAGCTGGTCCTTTGTGGACTGTAGTTTAAGTTTAAATTGTTTAAAATAAAATCTTTTTCTCTCCCAGAGTTTGAGGGAGAAAAAAGGCAGTGTGTAAAGTGATGCTATAACGGTTTTCTAGCAAATTGCTCCTTCTCTTCCCCAGCAAAAATGTTAAGCACATCACTAGTGTTTGTGTACTGTGATGTTTTTGTTTCTAGGATTTTTTTTATTTCCTTTTTTTTTATGACCTCATAATTTTTCTTTACAAATTCCTTCCAATTTTTTATTTGAGAAATACTAACAAAATACAAGTCCAAATTGGCATGAAAAGCAGGAAACAGAGATTTTTCACCCCAGAATTGCCAAGACTGTGATTAACACTGTGAGCCATGAAAAAAATGGCTAGGTTGGAGGTTTGTTTGCTACAGCTGCTAAAGGGAGTGAAAGAGAAGTTGCCCTACCTGTTTTCTCACCTAAGCTTCTTTTTTCCCTGTATACAAGATTTTTTAGAAAATAAACGATGCAATGTAAACTACATCAGTTACAATGACTGCTACAAATGAAAATAAGCCTTTTGTTTCACAGGTCAATATAATATTGTCAATACTTTGTCCAAAAATAAAAGGGAAAAAAAGAATTCATATACTTCTATTTACCTCCTCTCCAAAGGGAGGGATTTTTAGGCTTAGTCTTATAACACTGTATCTCATAATATGTTAATTTAGTATCATAAATTAAAAATTGGTTTAAGGTAAATAAATAGAAACAATAAATCACTGGGCAGGTACTTAGCACTAAAACAAATACCTTAGAGAAACTCTGCAGGTATTAGTACTTCTTTTTAATACATCACTAAATTGCATCTCATTCAGCTGTTTAAATTACAATCTAAACATTTTGTATTTCAGAAAATCCTTTGCAGCAAGGTACATCTCTGAGTTTAATCTCTGGAAAATGAATGCATGGTTCTCGAGTGGCTGTTGGAGATCGATTCATACTGCACCTTGTTTCATTCCTCTAGAGGTGGATTGACGGAGATGTGTTAGTTGAACATTCAGCATTTGCTAGCTACTGAATGCTAAAAACACTTACCTTTTCCTCTGGCTTTGATAAAAAGGTTTTACCCTTCTATCTTGAGTCTGATTCATTAATAAAATGGAAAAGAGCAAACACAGCAGTAAAAAAAAAGCAGAAATACAACAATAAAAACATACTCTGGTGTTGTGGATTTGAATGTGAGGCTTTAAGTTTTACAAATGTGGAAGCACTGAAGGAACCAGACTTTGTCCTGTTATTTTAAGGCTTTTAAGGAAATGTAGAAAGAGGAAATGATTCAGGCCACATGACGTAATGTGTTCTATTTTTATTCCTCAGAGTTCAGAGGGTTTATAGTTGTGAAAAGGACATATGCAAAAGCTATGGCTACAAGAGAAAATATTTTTCTCGTCTGATTTTGGTTTAAGTTGTCTTTACATCAGAACCTGAGGAAGGAATTTCATCTTCCAGGTCACAAAATGGCTATTAGGTCGTTGTTGCTGTGTTGCTTACCTGTTATAATAGAGCATCTTAAGTCAGTGTGCTGGAGGATATGCTGGATTTCGCTTTTGGTTTTGATTTATCCCAGAGGTATTATTTTGTGATATCCTAGGTACTTGTGATATTTTGTGTGTTTACTGGCTTCTTTCTCATTCTGTCCTGTATTCTTCAATGCTTCCATTGCATTTTCATGCTGAGGTGGAATGTCACGCTGGTTTGTACTCAAGATGAATGATGAAATCTTTGCTCTTTCAGGTGACTTCTTTTAGATGAAATAAATTACTCTTCATTGTTCCAGGTGTAAATTGCTGCCCCCTTCTGTACACAAAGCTGTGTACAAGTTGTCATATGCTTGCATTACTTTTAAGGAGGGATGTAAAGGTTCTGGTTTCAAAGAGGTGATATTGGCAAGTCTACAACTTCCAAATACTATTTAACGTAGTTCGTGTGTGTAGATTCATGTGTGTATTTCTAATATCCTTTGGAAAAGTAATTGAAGATTTCCTGCTGATCTTTGGGTATATTCAGAAAAAACAGAATGCAGTGTTCTAAGGAAAAAAATATGTACTCGTAGATGAAGAAAACAGAGCCCAAATCTTACTCATCTGTTGAATTGATAATTACAGGATATGACGGCTAGAGATTTGCTACAGCAAAGGTATACTCTTCCTAATGGAGACACTGCTTGGAGACCATCGCCACTTGTTACTGCTGCTCTGGAAGGCAGCCTTGTCATTCTTGATGGCATTCATCGAATTAACCCTGGCACCCTAGCTGTACTTCAAAGGTCAGGATGCGAGCAGGGATAAGTTGGGTGCGCGTGATCTGTTCAGTGAGCACGTACATACTGAGAAATTAAGTTCCTTCTGTTGAACGTGACTCTATAACTTCAAAAATACTTTAAAAAAATCAAGCTGACATTACATAGAATATGTAACTCCATTAGAATTAATATGTAATTAGAATAATGTAATTATAATTACATGGAGTATGTAATGTTACATAAAATATGTAATGTCACGTAGAATTACATAGAATATGTAATGTTCAGTGTTTGCATGCTTCAAAGCAGAAGCAGTTCTTCAGTGTCCCCTGTAAATCACTAACAACACAGGACATTTCAGCTCTTTGTAAATACAGAATGTAAATTTGTATAATTGAAGAATGAGCTGGATTTTGCTCTAAATGTATGAAATCTAAAAATCAGTGTTATTGGTGGAATGATTTGAAAATGAGAAAAGAAAATTTTCAAGTACTTTGCGTTCTGCTTCTAAATAAAATGCAGTCATTACATTTATATGTAAGAGTGTGCTTTTCATTGATTGCAGAGAACTCTTTCTAAACATGTAATTCAATAAAAACTAAATTCAACTTTCCAGAATAGAAGTAGTAATAGTAATTACAGCGTTAATAATGATCGATACTGTCAGGTCCATTTTTTTCTGCTGTTTCCTGTGCCTGCATTGTGTGTTGCCTTTTGCAAACTGAAGTGGCATCACCAGCTTTAAAAGCAGTTGTAGCAAAAACTTCTTATGCCTTTTTAATTATATATGTACACACACACACACACACACACAGATGGGTAGAGGAGAGAATGATGCTTGCCTGTTGGTTTTTTTTTCCCCTTTTTAATTGGTCTGTGTTTGCCTTCTGATTTTTCTTCAGACTCATATCTAACTAGGGTTAAAAAAAATAAAATCCAGGCCTGTATGTTACTCATTAAAGCTAGCTGAAATACATTGCTTCAGGAAGCAAAACAAAGGTGTATCACTTGGTAGAAGTTTAACAAAATGGCTATTTCATGCCATTTATGCATTTTTTCTTTTTCTTACTGTCCCCATTTAAATTAAGTTGGCTAACTGGCTATGCTCTGAAATGGTTTTCTTATGCATATTATTTTATCTCCACATCTGGATGCATCTTAAATTGGCATAATTTTTTTTCCTTTTAATATCACATGTATTGACTGAGGTAAAACAACTAACACTTGTTTTAAAAGCTTTAAAAGGCTAGCTAAACCTTATCCTTTATTTTCAGACTAATACATGACAGAGAACTGACTCTCTACGACGGCACCAGATTGTTAAGGGAGGACAGATACCAAAACTTAAAAGAAGAGTTACAGATCTCTGATGAGAAACTACAGGAAAGGTAAAGTGTCAGATACAAATATAAACTATACAATGCCAACAGCATTTCGTCAGAGCTTAATGTCTTCTTTTTTTTTTCCTTTTTTTTTTTCAAAAACATAATGCAAAATGCTTCTCTACTAATTTTAGACCTTCTAATCACTAAGAAGTATATTTTAAACATTGGTTATGTCATGATCTTTTTTGTTTTGTTTTGTTTTGTGACATGAGAAAATTATATCCTGTTTAGAATGCTTGAACTGAAAGGAAGCAACTCAGTATCCTTTAAGAGCAGGAGTTAGAAATGGAAGTGAAGTGTTAAGTATGTAACAACATAGATAAGAAAGGTATATAATATTTAATTCTGGAACACTTTAGTAAGAATGTTGGAAAATTGGGCTAAATTGTAGTTAAATACAACCTGTTACTTCCTTTTGCCTTATTAGCTAGAAAGCTGGTATTTAATTTATAACTAATATGGGGCAGGAAATCCTAAGGATGGGTTGGGACCCATTATGCTTAGTCTTTTTGTTTCTTCACTTCCACTTGTCTGCCAGAAACATTCCACAGATAGAAATGTTTTCTGCTCCTCTGATGGCCATACGTAATACATAATCAAACGCTGCTGACCAGTTCTAGGTAATGGGGTGGGGGGTGGGGGGGAGCATTGCTGTGTGTATGTCAAAACAAATGCAGTCAGATATTCAGTAATATCTAAGGAGTTGGAAATACCGTGATTCTTCAGTGGCTCTTTCCTCTGAAAACACAGGTGAAGCTTTTATGTCAGATGTCATATTTACACTGCAGAGTGTGCATGTGCTCAAACTCTGAAGAGGCCTTATCTGTTATAGTAGTAGGCATTCATGAAGTACCACTCCATTTCTCTTGATTGTCTCACTGAATGCAATTTTTTCTTCAACATCCTTCATAGTCTACCCTTTAGAAAAGCTGTTTTTCTTTTTTTACCTGGTTGTTTTGTTACTTCTGGTTCTCTTTTCATCCAAAATATGGTGGGTTTTTGGTTTTTTTTTAAACCAACACAACACACAACAAGCTTTAGTTTAAGTCTTCCATAGTATTTCTTTTCTTTTCTTTTTTTTTTTTGGTAGGTATTGTGTAATTTAAGCTTACTTGTTATAAATTGTATCCATGTTGCTGAGGCCATACACCCAGCTAGATGGGCATTTGCTGCATTTGTTTTATGTACTTCTTCACTGAAATATTAGGGACTGTTCTGGATTTTAAGCCCAGACTTTAAAAAGAGAAGCAAAAAAGCTCCAAGGATCGATCCAGGATGGTATCCCAACTTTGCACTGGTCTTCGTACTTCAAATTAGATCTCGTAGTTGTGTGAATCTCCTTCTCCCTGCTCTATGTTCATGGGCTTGCCTGAGGTGCTTTCAGGCAGAATGGCAGTGGCTGTGCTTTTTTGCTTACTACATGGTACCCTTTAGGTCATGCCAATATGCTCCAAAGCCTAGAAAATTAATTACATGTTTATCTTCAGTACTTTAGAACAGAGCTTATTCAAAAGAAGCCAGGGTAACGTAATGCAAACATATATCTTCTTCTTTGTTTTTGGCTACGTGCTCCTTCCTCTGTAGAAGGAAGGATTGAGGAGCTGAGGGTATTCCAGCCCTTGAGGAACTGAAGGTATTCCAGGATCTCACCCTGGTTTCTGAAAGCATCGCTACCTTTCGCTGACTCCAGGGTACAATGTCAGTAGTTGCTCTTTGATTCTAGCATGGCATTCCTCCCTGCTGTTCATCCTTTTCAGCAGTAGGTACCAATCACTGCAAGCTTCTGTACCTTCCAGTGTTGCAGAACAGCTGTGCAGAATTAACCTTTCTCTAGATGCAGCCTCATCAGTTGGTATCTAGGATGTTGACAGCTGTTTTAAATACAAATTAAGAAAACAAGATGATGCTAACCATCCCTCATTTGCCTACAGGAGGGTGCCTTGTGGAGATATTCTGTAGAATGTGTTCTACCTTGGATTTATTAAGAGATTGGCTGGTAAATTCTTACTTCTAAATCATGATTGTGAGATGCTTGACGCAGAGAAATGTCTCTGGCTGCAGCTAGTCACCTTTGCTATATTTCTGATGTTAGAGTAAGATGCAAAGGGAACATTATTTACCCTGATTTACTGGATTTGACTAAAGTAATTTTGAGACAGTTGCACTTTGCCAGGCCTGCAGAATACATGTTGTCATTCCCAGTTCTGCTGGGACTGAATCTGGGATGTTTGATGAGTGGCACATTGAGGCTACTGTTATTTTTCCAGTAAGGGAGTTCCCTATGGAAAGCTGTTTTAAGTGTTGTTTGAATCAGATTATTCTGATGGGGTTTTTTTTTCTAAAATCCACTCATTCAGCCTTGAATTCTCATTTTTATATTGGGAATCAATATGGTACATAGAATACATATTATGAAAGTAACTTTTTATTTTGTTATTAACCTTTTTATTATCTACCTGATCTCATCCACTAATGTAGCTCTTATGACAAACAGAAGAAGAGGGAAAAAAACCCCATACTGAGATGCACACCAGTGAATGAGTGGAAGGGGATGACAGGGTTTTAAATGTCTAAGCAGTCAGGCAGGACCTAAATGAAGTAGCTGAAAATAGTCATAAACAGAAGAGATAAGAGATCATGAGGGGAAGGAGTGTTTCCAAAGGATTGGAATTTGAAAGAAAGAAGCCAAAAGCTTCATGAGGCAATTCTTAGATTAGGAGAGGGCAAGGCCATCTTCAGGAGTTCAGAAAAAAGCAATAGGTGAACTCTGGGAGGCAGCTGGAATAGAGAACAGATACGTTACTGCCATATGTGAGAGAAACCGAGACGTGGAGTGTGTACTTCCCTCCGTTTGGGTTCTTGATCACAGTGACCATATGTAGTAAAGTTTACACTTTCTGCCTTCTGTGGTACTTCTGATTGTTCATAAATACAAAACCCCCTCACTGTTACTCTCTGTTCCTGTAATTTGACTCACTGATGAGGCGGCCAGATGCTGTTGTAAGTTACCTAAACACAAATACATCCTTCGTAATGGAAAAGAACAACTGATAATGCTTTTTAGTAGACTGCTTGGACTCAGCACTTTCTGAATGGGATTTTGAATCAGAATTTTCACTTAAATCTATTTTTTTTAGAGAAAAGGAGTACTATTCCAGACCAACAAGCCAAAACTTCTGTAAACATATTTTATTTCATTTTTTAGTCTGTCTTTGTAAAAGGTTTTGACACACCTAAAATTTTTTCCCATGTTTAAGAGGAGAAAAATTTGAGATATTCACAGAGAAATTTTTGGGGGTCCCTTCTTCAGACAAGGAAAGGCACATTGTCTACTATGCTTTCATACTTCTATATGAAAATATTTGCTAGTAAATAACAGCATGAATATTTCTTCACAGTTTTAGTGCCTTTACTTTTTAGTGCTTCAATAGTGATACTCATATGTGTAGTAGAATAGACAGGAGAATACTGCACAATCCATCACTGAATTTCCAACCTTAGTAAGTCAAGAGATTTGGGGGGGGGTGGTTTGGGATGAGGATCTTTGTNAAGGGATAATATTTCAGATCACAGTATACTCTAAAGAAATCACATGCCTCTCTATGTAAATGTAAACTGTATGACAGTAGAGAGTATGAACATGGCAATGTTATTAGCAGGGCTGGACAAAGATTTTCAGATTGATTTTCAGATTGTTTCCAAGTTTTGCAGGTTGAAATAGTATAATTAATAAATTATATTTTTAGACAACTTTCATTTAAAAGTTTTATTACCTCTGTTAGAGCTACTAAAATATATTAATTTAAACAATGCTAGTTATTGTCATCATTACATTTCTACATCTGTCACGCCTGCCAGCACTTTTCTGAGAAGGGCTTCAGACTGGTGGGGGCAATAGCTTGGTCAGGACTGACAAGCAGAAGCAGTATGTTTGCCCTTGTGAGATTTTGGAGATACTCCTTGGTCTGCTGAAAGCTTATATGCTTACAAGGTAATTAGCAGTGGGCAGGGAGTACTTTTCCTCTGTTCTTTCTTGTGCAAGTTTGCCTGTGGAGTCAACAGTCACAGTGAGCTGACGTTCTCTGATTTGAGGGAACTAACTATTTTTATTTATGAGTTTGAGGAGAAGAGGAAAAAAAGAAAGCTGCCCTTGAGAAAGTGACAGATGGTCCTCAGAAATCTTTTACATAGAAGGAAATTATAGCTACTGATTCCTTATTCATTTGTTTAGTAATTGTATGATTAATTTTCCTGAACAGGTTCAGAGATGAAGAGAAAGGGTGTTCAAGTACTGTACCATATCCAAGATTTCTCCACACAATTTCTTTTGTAATCATCAATTACTTCACTGAGACAGATATTGTAAAGGTAGCACACTGCCTTTACACGATGAGCAGCGAGGTGCTGGTTTGTTTTGTGATGCAGTATTTTACCCTGTTTGGGTGGATATTCCCCACCACCACACACACACAGAGCTAAGCCCTTGGTGTGGCAAGCAGAAAGGCAGCTATTACAGGAAAACCTAGAAGTAGGTGCTGTTCAAAAGCTAAAAGTCCCTCAGAATACATGGGTAGTTTTAATGCCCTGCAGACAGTGGATTATTTTCCATCTTATCAGGTTGAAAGGGAACACACAGTTGATGAAACAAATAGAAAATGTGGCAGGGAATGAATTTAGTAAGCAATAAAAGGTTTCAGTCACATTTTCTAGCTTCATTTTTTGTTGCGGGTGGTATTTTTTCAGTTTAGTGAATTTTCAGATAATATGTTATTTTTAGGTTGTGGTGAAGTTTAAGAAAAAAAAACAGCAAGAAAACAACTCTCCTACCACTGTGGTCCTAGCATTTTAACAACTCCTAACTTTAAAAAAAAGTTCTTATTTTGTTAGAAGGTGAGATTTATTAAATCATGTGGCAGGAAGAAATGACCAAAGATAGTTTGGTTTTGCATGCTGACATTAGGAATGCTGTTCTGCATTGGCTTTTTTTTTTTGGGGGGGGTGGGGGGTGGAGGTTGTTTGTTTGCTTGTTTTTTCCAAGAGAAGCTTCAGCTGCTCAGAACCATGTGTCAATAACAAGAAAATCTTTCACCCTGCACAGGCTGTGTTCTGATCTGCCTCTCAAGAGCAGTGGCAGTAATCCTTGGTTGGAATTAAATGCTGCTGTCAAAAGAAGGACACACATATTATTAGGAGAGTGCTCTGCTAGCTGTGTTGTCAGTAAACATTTAATAGAAGGATAGAGACTCTTTGTATTAATCAACTAACACCAAATCTTCCCACTGTGTTTGACGCTCATTAATTTAAAAGGTGTCAAGTTTTTAATAAGATACACTTAGATGGCCTTCATCTGCAAAGAACACAAGATGTCAAGGATTTCTTTATAAATATAGCTCCATGTAGGAGCTCCATATTATATTTCTTAGGAGTCTTGATCTGTAATATGATGGAACAACATTGAAGCTCTTTAGTTGCACTGATGGAAGCTGGGAGCTTTCAGAGCGTTGCAGGGTTGAGTCATTTGTGGCATTTGTTTTAGTAATACACTTAGCTTGATGTTTTCAACATTGCAAACATCAGTCCAAACAGGCTTTTGAAGTAGCCAGATAGTTTAATTCATGTTTACAAACTGGAAATCTACAGCAGTGATGCTGCGACGTGTCCAAGTCTAAAGAGTACGTCAGTGACTTTAAGTGATACCACTGAGTTAGCTTGCCCTGATCTTGCATCTCCTCTCATCCCACTTTTCCCCATGGCCTCCCTGGCTGTTCCCACCATGTCCTTCAAGTCAGGGAGTGAAGTGGTGGTGGTACAATAGAAATGTGTTCCATTTACTAGGGAAAGGTGATTGCTGCTTGTGCTCTTTCATGGTGTTGCTGAAGAAGGAGAATGGATCCTTTGTATTTAGTGGGTTTCTTTAGAAGGCTGTTTTTCTTCTTAGTAACTGGGGGGAGGTAAGTCTGGAAGCATACTTATTTATCCTATCTAGGAAATATTTTCTTCTGTAATAAGGTTGACCTCCTTTTATGCTTAGCGACAGGGACATTCCCATTGGTTCCTCTTTCATGTGATGTTTTCAGACATCTATTTCTATTTTTATCAATCAGGGAGTAGCTTCTAGGCTTATGACTTTCAGCTGAGAATAACTCATGCTACCCTGCCCGTGTTTGCTTGGATACACGAGACAGTTTGCTATAAGCCCTGTGTGACACAGGTTTATTGCTGTGATGAACAGATGAGCCAACTATACAGTAGATATGTTAATTCATGTTTAATGGTCATAGTCTGTCTTCAGATTTTCTTGCTTATGCCAACTGGTCACCACCTCAGTTTAACCAGGAAGAATACTTGCTTCCAAGTGTTCTTATTTTCTGATTTCAAATTCAGAAAATGACACAACGGGCATATCTAGCAATGTAAGCTATCTAATTAAATTTCACTTGCTTTTTCCAAATTAACATTTCCTATTTTAAAAAGAGTACCATGAAATTAATTGTTGAAAAAAGGTCCTCCTTGCACAATTTGACTGGCTTTTGTAGTTGACTTGTTCCTGTCTATTGTTTCTGCTGCTTCTAGGGAAGGTGCAGTTGTGGTGATTGATGAGTACCCATAAATTCCCAGTCCAATGGGGTGATAATATTACATAGATAAGGCAGATTAAAGATGTGAAGAAGGCAAAGATACCCAAAGCCAAGACAGTGGTCTTCTATTGCCCTAACAGATGCTGCTAAAATGTGTGTATGTAAGATGGTGTTGATTGTAGTAAGCTCCTGGTATCTTCCATGTAATCACATAGGCAGGTGTCTCAGAGGCTGTAGGTCACCAAATCCTGCACTGTCACCTAGGGGACACTAATCAAAGCTAGCAGGTCAGTTCCAGAAATATTTAAATAATGATAACAACAACAATGCCAACTTTGACAACCATGAAGAGTGAATGTGTTGTCACAGAAGTTGTGAAGGCAGATAGGATGAAGAAGTTCAGAAAGGGATTAATAAATTTGTGGGTAAAGAGATTAAAGCCAACAGAGCTCTACCCTCCAGTGTCCTTGAAGATCTGATTGTGAGTGCTGGGAGAGCATGAGAGAGACTATTGGTAGCAACTGGGCTTATGTATGTCCTTTCCTCAAGGAGTATCTTCAGCTGTTGTAGTCGGAGACAGAGCATGTAGCTGGAGGGGCAGATTGAAGGACCCAGTAGGGTGTTTCTCAAATTCTTTTAAATCTTAATCTGCTGTTGGAGGGACCTGTTTCCCCATGCTGACTCTGAAATGGGCTAAGGGTGAGGTTGGTCTTTGAAGTGTAACTTTCAGGGATACCATGAAGTTAGGCATATTAAGCTCACCCCAAGGTCTAGGGCCACAAAGAGCAGCTCTAAGTTCCTAAAAAGTACCTAGATTGGCTCTTCATGGTATCTAGGCCAATCTCTGCCGTGTCATCCTTTCTGTCGGTCTGAGTAGAAGAAGTTACTCACTGCTGCAGCTCCGGTAGATCTTATTCTCTCCCAAGTTTGCCTGTGAGACATCCTACTTTAGGTAAAGCACTGGTACAATCTGTCACACGAGTGGGATGGGTCCATTTCAGACATACAAACCAGTCAACAGTAGCCTAGTTGCTGGTATCTGTTCATCTTCAGGCATACAGGTCCTGTTGCAGATGAGGACGCTTGGGTGCCCCTTGAAGCATTAAAAATTATGAATTTGTAAGTCTGTAACTCACATTATGCAGTTCTTGTCTTTTTTTTTTTTTTAAATAAAGTTGCATTGCAAATGGTGTGAATAGGCTGTGATAAGATTCAGTACAATATTATTTTTTTTCCCCATCTGTTGTAAGCTACATTTGATACTCACTGGTTAAGCCAGGGAACACATGTTTTAAACTCTTTTTTTTGGGTTTTTTTTGCAGGTCTATCTTTCCTATCCACCCCTCTTTCAGAATAGTGGTCTTAGCAGAACCTCCTGTCATTGGAAGTAGTACACAGCAGTGGCTGGGCCCAGAGTTTCTGACGCTGTTTCTTTTTCATAATGTCCGATCTTTAAGCAAGAGTGAAGAACTTCAAATCATTAAAGAAATGGTAAGAGGGTTTGGTATGTTGGGCACTGTGGCTGTTAATTTGACTGTTAGTTGACAACTGGCTGAACATGAGCTAGCAGTGTGCCCAGGTGGCCAAGAAGGCCAACGGCATCCTGGCTCCTGTCAGGAATAGTTTGACCAGCAGGAGTAGGGAAGTTCCATTATACTCAGCTCTGGTGAGGCCACACCTTGAATACTGTGTCCAGTTTTGGGCCCCTCACTACAGGAAGGATGTTGAGATGCTGGAGTGCGTCCAGAGGAGGGTGAAGCTGGTGAAGGGTCTTGAGCACAAGACCTCTGTGGTACAGCTGAGGGAGCTGGGGCTTTATAGTCTTGAGAAAAGGAGGCTGAGGGGAGACCTTATTGCTCTCTATAACTACCGGCAAGGCTGTTGCAAAGATTTTGGGGTTGGTCTCTTCCCTCTAGTGACAAGCGATAGGACAAGAGGGAATGGTTTAAAATTGCACCAGGGGAGATTTAGGTTAGATATCAGGAAGAATTTCTTTACTTGAAAGGGTGGTCAGGTATTGGAATAGGCTGCCCAGGGAGGTGGTAGAGTCACCGTCTCTGAAGGTATTTAAAAGGCGTATAGATGAAGTCCTTAAGGACATGATCTAGAGGTGGGCTAGTCAGGATTAGGCTGTGGTTGGACTTGACGATTTTAAGGGTGTCTTCTAACCAAGGTGATTCTATGACTATTGCTTACCAATCATTACTAGTTACTACATAAAAAATATTTTGCTGTTCCACTCCATTTCAGTGCAGCATAAACAAGTCTTAATTTTCAAAGCCTATCAAAGCAGCATATCTGCTTATTTTTTAATTTTAACTTCTTTTAAAAGTTTTAATTTATATCCATATAAATTAAATTTGTATCAGTATAAAATCACATTCTTATTATGATGCTAAATGATGCTGTAATAGAAATACCTTCTTTGTCAAAACGATGTTCCTTTTTGGTTGACATAAAGTGACTGGAGCAACTGTATCTCACTGCACCCGCATGTAGCTGTATATGGAAGTTGTGTATCTTGCAGCAAGATTAATAGTGTTTTTGTTTCAAGCAGATTCCCAATGTCCCCAGTGTTGCTGTGGAGCAGTTGTTGTCATTAACACACAAGCTTCGGGAGACAAATGACTCCACGGTGAGCCCTTTTTCTTTTTTTTGGGGGTGGTTTTTTTTTTGGTCAAATTTACTTTCCCTCACAGTGACTGTTCGAAGGAAGGCTGGGTGAAGCATGCTAAGCTATAGTGTTATTTCAAAGGCTGCCTGATTGCAAAACCAGCCCCAGAAAATCATTGCTGGCAATTACTGCGCCACATACTGTAAACCTTTTAAATTCACCATGTACATTTTTAGCATCTGCATAAGTAAAGCTCTTAGGAAATTGCCCGAATCCCAGAGCAGTCAGGCAGAACAGTTTGCATTGTCAGTGGGGTAAATATGTGACACAGTGAAGCATACTTGAGGTGCCTTTTGAATAGGTATGGATATAATGTGTGTCCAAATACTTTTTGATCGTTTCACTTTAGTCGCTGGAACTTTTGTAGCTGAAATTACTGGGGCTTTTTAGGGTGATGGGAACTACCTAACCATTATAAAATGCCAATGGGCAACTGCATAGACTAAGGAAAGTGAAAGCTCCAGAACTCCTGGCAGTGTGACTGCTACAGGCGATTCTATTAAAGCAGTCTTGTCAAGAAAAATAAGTTCTGCTGACATAGTAACCACAAAATTCTTTAAAAAGATACAGTCAAGTCATGGTGAACATAAAATTATTGCTATGGCAACTAAAGCACTTGTTGTTTTTAATGTAACTAAAATGTAAAACAATTTTAGAGGAATCCAGCAGTTTAACTGGTATGCAGATGTATTCCATTCTCCTTAGTTTTCATGATTTTAACATAGTAATAGTTTTTTACAGTATTACTATTTAAGAAGCTGAAGGAGGCTGTTACGCTCTTCTGAGCTTAAGAAAAGTAAAGGCAAAGGTTGACTTTTAGGTACGTTAGACTTTTGGGACAGTGTTGGTATTATTATCTGTTTAGTTTTTTCATCTAATGTATAAATTTATTGGGTTTGACATACTTGGAGACATACCATGCCTGAACAGAGCATCGCTAAAATCCTTTCCAAACATGTGTATGTCTATAGCATTGTGAAATAGCCAAATGAAGTAGGTGATGTTGGATGATAAGTGAGTCACAGTACGGATCGAGGGAGGATTCCTGTAGATCAGCAGTGACATGAGGCATGTTGGGAATAGCACGCCTGTGTGGAGAGCTGAAATGTGTGCCTTAGGTATGGCAGGCTATTTATAGAGTTGCCTAAGTAAGTAAGCTTCTGCCAGAGATTATCCTGAAAATATTAACCATTGTTTAAAGGATTTTGTTAACAATAGAAGAATACCTGTAGAATATTCAACCTGTGGGTGTTGTCTGCGTCATTGTAATTGTTTGCTTGATTTACAATAGAATCTAGAGACTGCAGTCAAGATCCTGTTGAATTAGATGCCTCATATATATTACAAATGCTGTCACTCACCCAATTTTGAGTTTACAGTTGTTCAATATAAAATACAGGTTTTTTAAAAAGCAGGTAAGAGAAAAGAGGAACTTCTGTTCACAAAACTTTAACTGCTGCTTATAAATATTCCAAAGATGTGATACAGCTTGTCCTCTCTAGTTCTGCCCTCTATGATTATTTATTTCAGCACAGGATCTGATGTTACCTGTTATTTAGACTTCAAAATGCCCATGTCCTGAGAGATTTGACTTGTCGAGGTGGTGCACTGAAATGTACTACTACTTCCCAGCTGCCGTTCCTCATCAGTGCGGTCTCATAGGTTGTGACTTACCTGCCGAACCTTACTCTGCTTGGGAATCTTTCAGCTGTTTAAAATACTTCTGAAAAGAGAGTATGACCTCCAAAGGCAGTGGAGGTTCTGGTTAGTGAGCAGCAGCAGCAAGGATAGAGTGCTCACCCTTTGCCCCTTAACCATGCTTCACACGTGGATGAAGTCTTGAAATAATGCTTGAAATGCCGTCATTTCCATCAGCAGTGGTAAACTGGTGGTTCAGAAGGTGCTTCACAATCTTCCGTAAATGAAAGCAGGAATAGCAGGAGTAGTCATCTTTGCAGTTAACCCAATCTAAATCATTCCTGCTCGTAGCTCAGAGCTCTGCTAAAAACTATTATCCCTTGCCTTCTCAGCATTAAAGAAAGTTTGAGCAATTTTGTAGAACTCTGCTTTGGGTTTTTATAATATTAATTCCTATTTGACAAAGCTATAGTTTTTCAAGGGAAAGAATTGTTTTAAGATATTTCTCATGCCTAAAAATTGTTAAGGTGGGGAAAAAAAGGCTCTGAAATTCATGAAGTGTTGCTGTTCTCTATTTTTTTTGATAGATGTCAAATTTCAGGAGTTTTTTACCCAACTGAAATAGCATAAACATATTAAGATAATTGCAATGCAGTTAGAAATCATTTCTATGACCGAACCAAAATGTTTGGAAATTACCTAATTAAAATATTTCACTTGACCCAGGCAAAGCATGGCGTGACTTATCAGATCACACTCATTGTTGAGTGCTTCCTGCTAAAATAAGAAACCTATTTGTATTAGATACTTTCATCCGGTAGATATAATTATAGAATGATTTCTTTCTCAGTCTTTGTATAATTCTCTAAGTAATTTTGGGTTCTTGTTTGTTTGTTTGTTTGTTTTGGTTTTTTAAATGTTGAGGTCTGCCTTCCCAGGCATTGAATCATTTTTGTAACTCTGTGCTGAATCATGTCCAGGTTTTAGCATTAATTTTAACATGTGGACAACAGAAAAGGACACAGTGTTCCAGCAACGGCCCGCCCAGAAGGCCTGTGCAGAGGTGATACAATCTCCTTAGGGCTGCCCAGTGTTGTCTTGTTTATACGACCAAGAATCCTGCCAGGTCCTTTTGCCAGATCATTTACATGTGGAGCTCATATTAAGTTTGTGAAGAGCAGACGAATTTTCAGGACGTTGATCCCTTTTACAGTGGCTAACCTCCTTGGTGTTGTTAATATTGTTTAGTGTTAGGTTTTAAATAGCTAATAAAATCCAGTTTTCAGCACATTTTTCTTCCTGTTGCTTAGCAAGTGGAATCGTAAGGCTAATCTTTTGATGACATCATGATTTCCATGGCAGTGAATTATTCCAACAAATACAGAATCGCAGATTAAAAAGCGTAAGCTGCTGTAGGAGGCAGAAATCACAGAATCACAGAACGTTAGGGGTTGGAAGGGACCTCGAAAGATCATCTAGTCCAACCCCCCTGCCAGAGCAGGATCACCTAGACTAAATCACACAGGAAGGCATCCAGGTGGGTTTGAATGTCTCCAGAGAAGGAGACTCCACAGCCTCTGTGAGCAGCCTGTGCTAGGACTCTGTCACCCTCACAGTGAAAAAGTTTCTCCTTACATTCACATGGAACTTCTATGCTCCAGCTTGCACCCATTGCCCCTTGTCCTGTCATTGGACATCACTGAGAAGAGCCTGGCTCCATCCTCCTGACTCTCGCCCTTTACACATTTATAAACATATTTCTAAATCACCTTAGAATCAGAAGGCAGAAATGACATTCGGACAAAAGTTGAAACAATTGCTTTTGGATTACTCTTTTTTTTCTCATGGCTTGTTCAGTTTAAATCCCAAGATCCAATACCTTCTATTTTTTGACAGGCACAATCACTGGCTTCTTCTTTGTCTACCCGACAATTACTGCGAATTTGTCGTCGACTGTCACAACACCCAGATGAAAGCCTTTGCTACGCTGTTAATAAAGCCTGCCTTTCCAGGTAGAAGTGCTCGTTTTGATTGAAGTTCAAGAGCTCTTGGTCAGTTGCTGGCATGCAAGATAACTTTTAATTTCATTTAGTAGTTAATACAATTGCTGTCTTGCTCCTTCAAATCTGCCATTTTTTAAAGAAGTATTTCTGTGGTATTTGAAACCTAGCAGGTAAGTAGAAGTGACTTTGGACTCTTTTCTCATTTCCATGAAGATACTTAATGGCATACAAATGAGGTCACCGTTACTGACATTGTTTCCCTGTCTCAAAACACTCAAAGAAGAATTATATTCATGTCTGGCATGACTAGATACTTTGTGAAGATTTGGTTTCAGTTCTGAAAAGCTGTACCTAGAAAAGTTATGAGCATCCCAGGGTTTGGTTTTTAGTTTTTTGTTTTTTCAAAAGAAAGCAAACACTAAAGAAAAGGTTTTGAAAACTGAATGTGCCTCACTGTGGACAGCCTGGAGCTTGCTCTTTCTCTCTGGAACCTGAGGTCCAAGTGAACTGAGCCAAGAGAAAGATATTTCTTAAAAAACACTGTTTCTACTGTGGGTCTTATTGGCAGTGGAACAAGGAGATTACATGCTTCCAGTCCTAATCCATCCTCCCTTACAACCCTGTTGCAATATTTGGTAATAGTAAAGCTTTCAAAAATGAGTGCACAGCCACTGCTGTAGTTTTTACCTACGCAAGAAGATTGATTTCTCTCCTTAGGGATAGGTGAAAATGTTGAAGACTATCTGAGTGTGAAAGAAATAGACATTTGGGGTTTGGAGGTTGAAGTAAAGCTTCGTATTGATTTTAGATTACAGAAAATACTGAAAACTTTTAAGAAAATGACCTTAACATGCAACCTCCCTATTATTTTTCTTCATTTAGGTTTTTACCAAACCTTGCCAGGTCAGCTTTACATAAAAATCTGCAGGATTCTGGTATTGAGACAAGCCAGGATGACATGAAGAAACTAGAGGAAAAGGATTACACATGTAAGCTTCTGTCATCTTCGCTCCCACTCTTCATCAATTTTACTCAGTTTGAGCATATAAAGGTGTATTAATTATCCTCAGAATTGAATGTAGTTTGCCTAAGTTATATCCCTTTGTCTTTGCTCTATCATAATGCAGTGCTACTCTCAGTATGTTGATACTTTTGTACTGTCTGCTGTATTCCCAGCTCATGGAATTTTGTTCTCCAGTATATTTAAGGGTTTCCCAGTCTGTAAGATCCATGGCCTCAGGCTTTCTCGGACTGGTTATTTTCGTTTCCTCATTTTTTCTTTTTTGGTCTTTTTACTCTACAGATACAGCCTTAGTTTGATCTTCCTCTTTTTTTCTTTATTTTTTAATATTGCTTCTTTCTATCAACTGCTAAAATCAACCTTTTTCTCATTTAATACTCTTGTAGAAGTCTTGGGTTATGTTTTGCTTGCATTCTGGTGCACAGGTTTTTGTTAGTTTCCCTTCCTTCTATTCTCTTTGGATTGCTATGGTCGTTACATGTCACCTTTATTGAGCAGTTATTCGTTTCTTTTCCTCATCCAGCTTGTCCTCGCGTGCAGTAGCCTTCAGTGCTGTACATATATTTCTGATTCTACCATATTTCTCACTTCTGCTTTCTCATTCCTGCATGACCCCTGGTCTTCATGTTAGCTGTAAATCTCATATCTTCTGTCAGGCAGCAGGCTTTGAGCAATTCGCTGTTTTCTGTTCACTAAACTTTTCCTTGACTTCACTAGTGCTCTCTCTGCTCTCATTCCTCTGGACGTTTATTCTCAGGTTTTGATGTATTTTGACTTCTGTGTTTTTACTGTTAGATATTTCTAGCAGTAAACCCATCTTTTGTTTTATTTAATATGGGTTGTGGGTTTATAGATTGTTTTTATGTGTATGCATATGTATAACATATATATTAATGTATCTATTATCTACAGTATAATATGTGTATGCAGCCATATGTATGTGTGTGCATATGTACACACATATACATATGTAGTCATCCACGTATAATTCTCTGTATTTGCACTTTTTGTTTCTAGAAAAGTTATATACATGAACCAATAAACCAATTTGGACTCTTGCCAAAGTTGTGTGATGCTACCAGCATACCATTCCTTTTTTTTTCCTGGACACATCCCTTGAATTCAAGGGTTCTGTTTCATGCCATAAAGATAGAACCATATGGAATAATAGGTGAACAGGTGAAAACATCTGTCTAGAAATAAGGCTATTTTCAATTTTATACCATACCAGATTCAGAAATCAGTGGGGAAAAATATGTCTGGTTTTATTGCACAACCTTATTGTTTACATTTAGTTGTTATCTTCTGATCCAAGAACTTTTTCAAGTGTACTTTTTCTCTCAGAGCTGTAGCTGAAGGGTATTTCAGCAACTGTACATTGTAGCTGGTTTTCACCAAAATATTAAATGTGTCCACATTCTGGCATGAATCCATTTGAGCAAAAATGCAGCGCTGGAAGGGAGAGCCAACAGTGACTGTGCTGTTGAGATGGGTTGTCCCCAGCCTCAGCCAAGCACTCACGCAGCCACTCGCTCACTCCCCTCTGCACCCCACTCCCCAGTGGGACAGGGGGAGAGAACAGTGAGAATGGCAGTGAGAAAACTTGTGGGTTGAGGAGATGTAGCCTGATGAGATTAATGATACTCCAGTAATAAAAAGAGAGCATGAAATTAAAAGACAGAGGTCAGAACTTCCAGTCTTTCTTGTGGTACTTCTCTCGTCAGATTGTACTTCTCTCATTTATTGTAATCGGCCTCTTTGCAGCTTTAAAGAGAATCCAAATTCATGATAATAAAACTTCTTGTTAACAGATATTCTTTCAAGCATTCTCTTTAGATAGAAACCGTTTACTGCAACCCACAACTTTGTTAAAATTTGTAAATTGTCATTTGGGGGTAGTGAGGATTGATTGTCTGCTCAGGGGATGCTCTAACAAACACATTTGCTTGTTTCCTGAAAAATCTCTAGGTGAAATAAACGATGGGATTCTGAAGATAGGGTCTGTGACAATGCCAATTTATAACTCAACTGAGAAGATGAAAGTGCCTGATGTTTTGTTTTATGAAAATGCACAAGTAAGTACGAATCTCTGGCTTCTGAGTTGCAAAAGGTTTGTTAAATGTGTATTAATGTGCAGGCTCATATATATATATAATTCAGTGTACTAAGGAGATTTTAAGGGCATATTTCTGAAGTAGTTTCTTAAGGCTAAATATTTTTCTCACAGGTTTTCATGCTCATTTCAGATGTGTCTTCACCATCCCTGTCTAAACAGACTGAAACAATCCTGTTGAACATTCATAAAATGTAAATGAACAGCAACTGAACCTTAATTTTATTTAGAATATTTGATCAGATGTTGTGCTGAGTGATTTTTCTTATTGTTATTTGGGTTTTTTTCTGCTGCTAGACTGATCCACACTTAACGACTGGATTATTAATTCCCTCCTGAGACAGTCCTTTTACAGGCTTGGTGCATGAAGTTGTGCCTGCCTTTTATTAGCATTAACGCTGCATGTTTGAAAAGCAAGGTGAAGAGTAATTAGTTTTTTAATTGGTTAGAATTGTTAATTATTTTAGCTAAATAAAATTTAGCTTACTATATTTATTATTCATAATATTTACTTATTTTATAATAATGTAATTAATAGATTTAATCATAATTATAATATATAAAAATAATTATATATTATTGATAATATTCATTTATATTTTAGCTTATTATATTTATTTAGTTATTATAGCTAAACTAAAAATACTATTTTTTTTAGTGTTAATTTGTTCATAATAGTAAAGAGTAAGAGTAATTAGTGAACACAATCAAAGGGAAGGGTTTGATGACTGTGGTGGTTGGTTTTGGGTTTTGTTCACTCCCCTTTTGTAGAGGAAGGTGTACTGCTGCTTGCTTCTCCATCTACCATGGAAGCCTCAAAACTGTCAGTCAAGGTATCCTTAATCAGAGAATTACCCTCTGAGTTACCTTCAGCATATTTTGCCTCTGGAAGGCAACACTGATATAGTGTGATCTTGTGAAATACTTTTCTTTTAGGACCCTGCTCTGGGTTAGCTTACTTTTCCTTTCCTATTCTTTTTTCCTCTCACTTGCAATTCCTCCACAGAAAGACTCTGCCACATGGGTATCGCCTACTGAAGGTGATGACAGGTCACGCAAGGGGAAGAGATGACAATCTTCATCTTCCCCACTAACATTTTGTGTGAGATTGGCTTTTGTGTCGCCCTTTTAGTCAAACCTGTTGGAAATGAAATCCTGAGTCTTGCTAGGACTTTGGTCTGCATTGCTTTTTCCACCTTCTTGCTTATAGGTTCAGAAAAGTGTACACAACCTATACTATGCATCTGTTTTATTTAGGCAATGTCTGCTAAAAATGCTGCAGAGAATAAACTGCTCTGTATCTGTCCCTGGTAGCAGTGCACTCTGAAGGAAACAACAACCAAATACCAGTTGGAATTGCTGTTCACATTTCTCGGTGAATTCCACTCTTAATTTCTGTATTGCTGGTTTGTAGGTCGGTCATTCAAGTGCTGTAGTGATTGTTTAGCAAAACCTGCTGGAGGACAAATTTCCCCTATGAGTCTAGTGCACTACTTCTCTTTTATCTCAAAAGTACAGAAATAGAGAGAGAAAAAAAGTCATATCCTCAGCTCTTTGCAGTGCTGCACAATGTAATGAAATACATACTTTTTGCTTCTGTGTGTTTGGTCTTGAAATAGTTCATGTTCCAGTGGAATTTGGCATTGCTGTGGGACATTGCTGCTAGTCTGCAACAAGTGGCACAGGGATAGAAATATCTTTTAGGTGTTATGCCAAATTGCCAAATGCTGCTTTTAGACCAAGCTTTGGGGAACACAGATTGATATTGATAGGTTTACTTACAAATCCTTTGTGTAAATAATTAACCTGAAATGTCTGTATGCATCCTAAGATAATGCTAATTTAGGCCCCATTGGAAAAAAAAAAAAATTACCAATACATACTATCTCTTGTGGTAAAGCTGTTCTGCAGGGGAACTACAGTGTACACACATTTGTGTAGTTTAGGACCAAGAAATAAGTATTCAGAAGGAAGTATTCATGCCTTAGCAAAAAAAAAAAAAAAAGAGAGGAAAGCTAATCAGTGTGTGTATTGAAACTGACTTCTTAGAAGTTGTGCTGTATCTGGTCAAAGTTAATCTCATCCGTTCTGAATTTCCAATGTATATGCATGCCAGAAAATACTGTAATTTGCCTTGAAGTCCTCTCCTTAAATTGCATACTGAGTATTCAGTAGCCTTTTGACATGCCTGGTTGGGATTTTGTGGTATTAAGCTGTGTTTACAAGTTTCTTCCTCCAGTCTCTGCTCTGGAGAGATTTGAAAACCTAAACCATCTTTAGCGTGGTGAGAAACAGAGCATTTCTGTGCACAGAAATTAGGGGCAAGCTACTCATTTTTTATTGTTTTTTAATCAAGCACTAGAGAGGAGAAGATGATGTTGAAAAAAAATGTTTATCCAAAGGACAGCATTCATTTCTCTAAGTAGGTTGTCTGACCTACTTCCACATGACCTATTTTTGCTAGATACAGTAGAGAAATACACATGAGTTTACTGCCAGTAATCTGCATTGCAACATTATCCTTAAATCCTTTTGATCCTTTTAAACAAATTATTTATGAGAAGCAAGATGAGGTTAAATGATGTGGTATGTTACCTTTATGATATTGGCTATATATATAAAATACACTTCAAGTACTTTGGCTTCAATTAGGCCAAAGTAATGTAAAACTTCTAATTTAGAAGTTGTAGGAAACATAATAAACACTATGAGACTTGAGCTTGTATTTTCCTTATTTACCTTTAAAAAAAAAAGTTTAATTAGAATAGGAAAGTGTATTTATCATTAAGTTACACCTAACATTTAAACTTTATGTAAATTATACACATTGTTAAAAATTATTCATGTCAGCTGCCTTTTATTCCCTCTGTCTGGTTTCTCTAAAGTTCTACTGGGATACATTTTGCTTCCTCCCAGTGCAATCCCTGGAAAATCCTCATACACATATTGATGAAAGTTCTTATACTCTGGATGACAAGCTAAAGCTAGAAGGAAATGAGTGATTAAGGAGAATTAAATATATTTAGGGAAATCAGGCACCTACAGTCAGTTAGAGCAGAGGAAATATGTAAGGACAGTTAGTATTTTTGTTTTATTGTTTTTGTCACTGGATGACTTGCCTCTGTTCTTATTGGCTGAGAGGGACTTGCCATGAGGTAAATATCTGTAAGTATAAAGATCAAAAAATGTTGGCCTCATATCCTAAAAGTAAAATCCCTGTTGGACAAATATAATTTGTGAATGCCTAAACTTGGGAGTATAAAAACAGGTATGAAAACTGTTGTTTTGTTTCCCTAGCACATGATGGTTATGGAAGATATGCTGAAGGACTTTCTTCTGGGAGAACATCTTCTTTTAGTTGGAAATCAGGTGAGTTAAACTTTTCCTCCAATGCATGGAACAAACTCATTATTTAATAATGAAATTAAATCTCTGGTTTGCTTCATTAAAATTGCATTCACTTGTAGTTCTGAGGTGTCCCTGCCCGTGGCAGGGGCCTTGGAACGAGATGAACTTTAAGGATTTTTCCAACCCAAACCATTCTATGGTTCTGTGATTTGACCTATTTTCTGATTCGTTACTAGAGTCTATGGGGTTTATAGGCACATATCCATGGGAAATGTAAATGTTATTTACATTGCTCTCAGAGTAAAAACTCTAAATATTAATGGTGATATGTAACATCATTATGATTAAAATAGTCATTTAATGATTTTGATTATTCTTCATGGCTATGTATCAAACCTCTCCTTTAAAATCCCCAGTGGTAGATAAGAGATGTCATGTAAGTACTCTCTAAATCTATTTATTGATAGCAAAATACTCATTTTCTCTAAAAGAGGTGATGATTCACTCTATTCTTTCACTATTATCTTTATTGATGGAATCCTTATTGGTGAGATCACAGGCTGTTTTGTTCTTTTAGTGAGCCATTGCCATTTCATGGCACCTTCTTGCAGTTAATAGGCTCCCCAAGATGAGGTATGGGCAGATGTTCTCCAATAGGGTATGTTTTAAAGCCTTTTTTCTTCAGATCCATCTTAAACCATTTCTGGAGTTGTTAGTTGGCTTGAACAGAATTATACACTTTGATGGTCAGCCCTGGAAATAAAGAAAACTTTTGTTATTACTTCTGTGTGCTTGAAGTGTTCAGGAAAGTGCTAATTTCCAAGCTACTAGGTTGTTTTTTCCCCTCATAAAATAATGTTCCTCTAGTTAGTTATCCTTTAGCAAGGATACAATAAATTTCTAGCAGATGTTTCTCTTTCCAAAGGCTATTGCAAAATATAAAAAGTCTAAGACAAAACACTAATGGTCTAACCTACATGGAAAGGAATATAAAATACTAATTTTTATTAATGTGTGTATCTTTAAATTGCAGTCTACAGTTACATACAGTGTCAGCTGTTTACAGGCCCATTGTTAACCGCTTGCATTTACAATGGTGGTGTACTACTTTTGCTGGATGATTCCAGCTTCTTCCAAAAGGTTTCATCTATTCATAAATAGAAATGAATCTATTTCACAGGTGAAATAAGATCTATTTATTCTGTTTCATATGCAGTGTTCTCTGTTCCAGCTTCCAGGTTGGCATTGAAAATGTTACATAGTATGGATTGCCTGCAGGGCCTGCTGTCAGGGAATAGCAAGTGGGCTGCTCCACGGCGAATGCAGGCAGGGACAGTGTCCTTAATGATAAACTTCACAGTTTCACAGTCTTCAGGACTAGAGCAAGTCTAGAGACAGCAGTCATGGTTAGCCAAGTGCCCAGTGGCTACCAGACAGGTCTGAGGTCAGGCTAGGTTGTCAAGTCAGCAGGTCCGATCTGGGACCAGCAAGGTACAGGGCCAGGCACAGCATGGCTGCTGTCGGTTGAGAAGGAACTGAGAAAAGGGCCTGATGTAAATGCAGGTCCCAATCCATGAGGAGTAGAGGGGACCCCAGGAAAGCAGTAACACTAGGCCAGAGCTAATTCAACACAGGCAAGTAAACCCTGGGGGGACATGGGGGAAGAGCTTGCAGAGCCCAGTGGTACACTCAGGGCCTTGACACATGCTTCATATGCTCTACAAATTTAGCAAAAATAGTTTGAAGACAATGTGAGTAAGATATTTAGGATATAAGGTATTTTCCCAGCAGTGGTATACTCATCTTTAATAATTTAATGTGTGCCGCATTTTCTCCAAGCTTATGAAACTCTAATTGAAGACAGTGTTAGAAGATTTAACTGGGTTGAAGTACTGGAACATCCTGCTTTGATTCTAGATATAATCGCAGCTGTACCATTATGTTAGACAATCGATTGATTGGCTGTGATTTCTCTTTGGCAAATTAGTAATACTTACAGGTTTGGGTTTTTAATTGCTAACATGCTTCTGAGTACTTCCAGGTTTACTTTTTACTAATTTGTTCCACTGTTTTTTATCTCTGATTAAGAAAAGGCCAAGTATCCTTTTCTTTTGGAAATAATATTGTTAAGTTTGAGCACTGTATACACCATTCTGCAGTCTTTCAGGATTACACCAATCATCCTTGTTTTCTCAGGGATGATAACTAGCCATTTAGAAATTGCTTGGCTAAATCCTTAAATATATTACTGTAAATTTGTGCCACATGTATAGAATCATAGAATGTGTAAGGTTGAAAGGGACCTTTAGAGGTCATCTAGTCCAACCCCCCTGCAGGAAGTACAGACATCTTTACTAGTTCAGGTCGCTCAGAGCCCCCTCAAGCCTGACCTTGAATATCTCCAGGGATGGGGCCTCCACTATGTTTCTGGGCAACCTGTTCCAGTGATCTACCAGCCTCATATTGAAGACTTTTTTCCTAATATCCAACCTAAAGTTCCCCTTTTCTAGTTTAAAACAGTTACCCCTCATCCTATTGCTATGTGCCCTTGTGGACAGTTCTTCCCCAGCTTTCTCATAGGCACCTTTCAGGTTTTGGAAGGCCACTATAAGGCAAATGTGATGAGTCCTGTTCAAATACTTTAAGAGCAACCATATTACATCAATATGCTTTCATGCTGTATGTGCAGACTCCTCCACCTGGAAAGTATTAAGAGTCTTCATTCTCTATTTGTAAAGCAAATGATTAAAAATAGGATTTTTGGCTGTTATTTTAACAGTTCAATCTGTCAAAAGAAGGTAGGGTTTTATGATACATCTATCAGTGTTTACCTGCATTTAGCATTTGGAAGAAGTAGATAATGTTTTTGTGTGGAGGTACAAAGTGCTGTTTTGAGTTTATTTCTTGTTGGTGAATGAGTGAATCATGGAAATTCAGTGTAAATAAATGACAATAAAAACACTCAGAACCTGGATCTTCCAAAATATTTGACTAACATCCCTTTGAATGCATGTGTCACTTCTTGTATATTTACATGAGTTGGCGTAGACCTTAGAACATAATTTGGTCTATCAACTGTGATTCAATGTGCAAGGCTTGACCTGTAGTCTTTCTTTTAGGGCCTGGATTTGGTTTTGCTTGGTTGACTGGATGTGGTTTACCTCTTTTGTTTTCATAACACATGTGCATGCAGAAAGCTCCTGTTAGCTTAAGACCTCTCTGTATTTCAAATCTGTAAGCATAGTCTCTTTTGTGTGTGCCACTTACTTAAGAGCTGCCTGGTGAGAGTTCTTTTACCAAGATTGTTTTCAAGCAATGAAATTTGATGATTAGTGTTTGAAATCCAGTAAATTAGAATTCAGTTACCTTGGTCAGTATTGGGGACTGACTGTCTTAATGAAACTGAGGAGAAATTGCAGGCAAGCGTTAGATAGGGTGGTTATCTTTAGAAGGGTCCAGATTTTGAAGTAAACTAGTTTATAACCCTCTTCATTCATGTGTGTTCCCTGGAGCCCAGGATTTCAAAGCTGTTGTACTTGTGTGTGTCTGGGTTCTGGTGGAGGAGGGGGGCTGCAGGGGTGGTTTCTGCAAGCAGCAGCCAGAAGCTCTCTGCAGGCCTGACAGAGCAAACACCAGCTGGCTCAAGGCCAGGAGTCCTTGCTGACCAAGGCCGAGCCCATCAGCGATGGTCACAGCGCCTCTGGGAATCACATTTAGGAGAAAGGCCAGTACTTTTAAATAAAAGCATGACCCTGCAGTCCAGGTGCAAATGAGACTATCTACAACCATCTATAGTTTCTTAAGGCAGCTATGAAGCAGCTTCTTCCTTGACTGAGAGTTATTTATTGCTCTCAAAGCAACAGGCAAACAACAGCAAGAATCCTGTGTAGTGAAGGTTACTTATTCTAAACTCTGCAGGCACTGTTTATTTAGTCATATAGTTCTTAGAGTTGCCCCTGAGTTTAATAAGACAGGCTGGAGTATTTATTCTTCCTACCAAGGAAAATTTTCAGGCTGTGCTTTTGTGAAAGTTTTCCTGATGCACATTGTGCAGTTTGTGGATTGGCCAGTACTCGGTATCGTTTACTGTCTCCTTGAAAATCCTATTTTTGGACTGATTTGTTTATGTGGAAAAACTTGAAAAATAGCAGTGGCTAAAAGACTTTTAATTTTTCCTCACAATTTTGAATTTAACATGCATTTTCAAAATTGTTGTATTTGAAACTTGTGTAGAGAGACCTGTTGGATGCTTTCACCTTTATTGGCCATTGGTGAAGTCTTGGCAAGCATCATCTGGCTTTGAAGACAGCAAACAAAATACTCATTGTTAAAGGGATTTGTGGCTTTCTGGAGGGAGAGAGAAGGCTCATGGCCTTGTCAGAACTGAATTATTTTATAGCCCTGAAGTTTTAAAACATCTACCCACATGTTAAACAAAATTGAAGTATTTTATTTGGCATTATCCTGTTGCCATAATTTATAGTATGAGCTGTTCAGATAGCTGAACTCATAAATTAAAGAGGTTCTGCTGTAGCAATGAATCCTGAACACCTCTGGTTTTAGGGCACAGATAGTGCATGGGAAGTACTTAAGAACAAGTAGTGTTCATTTTGGGGTTTAGAGTTACTCTGTTTTCATCTGATATATATATATATATATGTATGGCAAAACTATAAATATTTAAAATAGAAATACGGTGTATAAATATCTTTAAAATATACTTTTATCATGATCTACCTAAGTTTTCTAAAACAGTACCATGGCAATTCTGTGCAGCAGTCAGATGCAGCTTGTACCAGGTCTGAGAGTTCTCCTGTGCCTTGAGAATGGCATGTGATCCGTGCCACGTCTTCATTAATCCTTCATTTACCCAATCCATATTGTGTCTTTTAAATAATACTGTTTTTTCAAATTTTGACTCAAGTTTCAATGTGTACAGCCAATATTCTTAGGTGCATTTTAGTCAACGTGTGCCCCTCTGCTTGACTGCACCCTGTTAGCTTTGGCCCACAGTGCTTGGCCTCCTACACTTAGGTCATCTGTTGCAGGCTTTATACCATTTTCAAAGTGCAGAGCATAGCAATGAAAATTGGTTGAGTGGAAATTACTATCCTTATCATATAAACAGTAACAAAATTATTAGGAATGTTCACTTCATTAATCTTCCTGAAGAGTGGACAGAGGAAATGCAGTGTACGTTGGGACAACCTTATATTTACCAGGAACATTCTCTATTTGATTATCTTTTGCTTGTTTTTTTCTTTCCAGAATTCTCTGTTTCTCCTTTGTCCTGTAGTGTCTTTCATTGGCAACCTTTTCAGCTATTTCCAAGTGTTTGGTACTGGCTGATCTACCCTCAGAAATTAAATACTTGTGTTACAAATCTCCATCCTGCTTTTATGGTAAATTACTTAATACAAAAAAGCTACTTAAAACCAAACCAACAAAAAAAACCCCACTAAAAAAGAGACAACAGCAAATGATATAATACTTCAACAATTGTTATTAAGGTTTAATGGATGCTGGAGTTCCACATTCCTTTCTGGCTTTCCAGCTACTTAGGTTCTGTTTTCAACAAGAAGCACAAAGTTGATAATCAGTAAGCATAGGCATTTGTGCCATTCAGTTACTGATTTCATTACTGCATTTAAAATTTTTTTCTCTGTTTGATGGTATAGAAATTTGTGTTGTAAAAATTGCTCTCCCTCTCCTTCCCCATGTACAATGAACACACTGTGCAAGGTAATAAAACAAGCCTGTTCCTGAATAGATTGCAGTTCTGATTCGACAATGTTTAGTTAAGGGAAAGTCAGAAAGATATATGAGGAAGAACAGGAATGAAGAATTCTGTAAAGGTGCTAAATATTCTTGTAAATAATTTGAAAGCAGATCATGACAAATTTAGTTGAAAGGATGATGTGAGCCCACAGTACGTAGACTATCACAAATGCATTAACATAACGGCCGTTTGGCACATTTGGTAATCTATTTCCCTGATAGAAGAATGTAATTTCATCCTTTCTGCTGTCTTTCCTTAATTAAAAGATCAACTCAAATGAACTCTTGAGCTCCCACTAGGAATTTATTTTATTCTTGAAGAATTTAGTAGAACAATAGATTATTTCTTAAAGATTTTTAAAAGGACATGCTTGAATAGATTGATCCTTTAAAGTAATATTCTTCTTCTTATCTCCCTGTGAAATCAAATTAAATAGATACTGACAGTGCAATAATATCAGTCCCCAGAAGACTTGAAATAGCAACAAATTCTTGGCACTTTAACTTTTCTAGAAATAAAAGCAGTGTGCTCTTGCAGCTCG
>VZTU01004446.1:10000-32500 GCA_013400835.1 Zapornia atra | reverse complement strand
TACCCAGCACCCCAGCATCCCTATCCGGCACCCCAGCCCAGCCCCACCAACACAGACAGCTGAAAACGCTGCAGGAAATTTAATTTCCTATTTTTTCTTCCCCCCTCCCCATATGAAATCGCAGAGGTAAAGTTGTGAAATGACGCAGAAGAAAAGAAACAAATGGAATTGTTATATTATTTTTTTTTTAATCTCTTTGTACTTATTTATTTATTTAATGCTTGGGTATCTGCCACAGCCTCTCTGCTGTTCTAGGGATAACGTGATCAAATGCTTGCCCTTTTAAGAGATTTATTAATTTTTAACACAATTAAATATGTATATTTGAAAGCTAGGAAAAAAACCCCACATTTTGGGACAAGTTGATGTTTGAAAAAGCAAGCCCAGGGAGACTGTATTTTATGCAGGAAGATGTTAAACTAACCTCAGGAGGCAGATGGTGGGGTTTTTTCTTAAGGAAACTTTTGGAGTCAGTGTTACAGCATCTTTTCCTTGTGCTGCCCTTGCAAATCCAGGGCTTTAATAGCTTCCAAACAGAAACCTGAGAAGGATTTTTAAGCCAGACTTTTGGTCTAAATTTATCAAATTACTTTTCTTTTAGATGTCTCTTCAATTATAACATGAAGTAATGGCGTAAGGGAAACTTATTCTACAATTTATAGGGCTTGATCTTTCATTTTTTTAATGTCAAAATTATTTATTTGGCCTGTTCTGCTCCAGATGTGACTGTTGAGGGCACGTTAATTTATATTCGCTTTCCGTGGGCCCCTGTCCCCATCTGTACATCATTTCTGAATTTCTTTTTCCCTCTGGGGACTTCACCTATTCATATCAGAGGTTTCATTTGCTGTGTAAACAGAATAAACAGACAATGCAAAGATCTCCTCCAATACTGTAAAAATAATTCTTTTCAACAACGTAGTGGATCATGTTTAAAAAAACATTGAGAGGGCGATACGTGCGAGGCGACAATTTCTGCCTTTATTGCACTCCTGAGGGAAGACTCGCCTCAACTACAGCGTGTTTCCTCCCGGTTTGAGAAGTTTGGGGGGGCAGGGGGAGGATTTTATTAAAAAACATATCTTAAAAACCACATTTAAAAATAATCTGTAAAGATGCAGGGTTCGGTGGTGATCAGCATCATTATGGCTAACACGGGACATCCCGTGTGCTCAGTGATTAAACACACTTTGAGCCATCTTTTGGGCAGAGAGGAAAATAACAACACCACCAAAAAAGAAAAACCCTTGCAGGAGGGAGATATTTATTTAATTTTAATTTTTTTTTCCTTTCTTTGACATTTTGCGAATAAAGAGGGATGCGGGTTATTTATGCCGGGATGTTGCTGCAAAGTCCTTATCTCCATGTGGCACTAAACAAGGATTTGTTGTGGGATTTGAGAGGGCTGTGTAGTGCTTCAGTGTTAAGCACCCAAAACTCTGGGGGACTGGCACTAATTTCCTCTCTCTCGTAAAACAACATAGTATTCATAACAACTCGAGAGGCTTGACATAAGTAATGATGGCATATGCAGGCGAAGATTACCACCCCAACAGTGTAATCAAGGTGCTAGGTACTAATGCAAGTTAAATTGAGACAATAATGCTGAAACTTGCATTGTGGGATTAGGAGAGTACTTGAAATGCTGACATCGGCATCTCCTGGAAGAGCGCCTGTCTTCCTTTCAATTCCTGTTTATACTTAATGACCTCAAAATTTGTATGTCGTTAACACCATGTACTGAAGTGGGAGAGAACAAGGGTTGGGAGGGAGAAGATTCCCAGCCTTCGTTGACTTTTGTCTCTTCTGGTAATTGGTGGCATTCTCCGGCGCGGCGCGGGGGGTCCCGGGGGCTACCGGAGCGCGGTACCATCCGCGTACGGCGAGTCACCCGCGCCCGCGAAACCCTCATTGCCGGAGCGCACGGCGCTCCGCCCGCCCAGCCGATGGAGATGTGAAATAAAGTCGTATTAAAATTTGATGCTCAGATCAATATTATGGCACCCAGGTAATTAAAGTGGGTTTGTTTATTTGGCTCCTTATAAATAAAAAGGGCTTAATACAGACTAATTACACCGAGCCTTTCGTATACTGTAGGATAATAATGGCGGCAATTTAAAGTGATATTAAATGAGAATTAATAAAGGAATATTGAGTCACTTTGACTGCATTAAGCTGCGTGAAATGATTTCTTATCTCAATTTAACTTTCTGTCCACAGTTTAATGATTGATAAGCTCGGAATTTTTATAGAGGTAATCTAAAACAATATTTGATTGCTACGTTGAATTAATAACAACAAGCCCTTTCTTCTTGTTTATCGGCACATCAGAAGAGATGCTCCCTTTCTCTTTAACGATGGCAATTTGTATAATACTTCTGCTGGATATTCTGCTTGCTTAGAGTTGCTTTTAAATCCTATTTTGCCTGTATTTCATTTGTTTTGCCCAGCATATGTGTTCTCTGGGTGGTTTGTGCTGCTTTGTGGCACAGGAGGTTGGTGGCTCGCTCAGATTTAAGGCAAGTCAAAAAAAAAAAAGGTGGGAGTCGTCTTCAAGTGAAAATTGAAACCACATTTAAATCCTGAAATGAAGATCATAGTTAATCATTGTTCCTTTAAAATAACCCCGGGAGAATTGCATGACAAAGGGAAACGTTGGTTTGAATATTCCCAATTTGAAATGAAGTGACCTGGATTTACTCTCCAAAAACTATGGTTTCTGAGGTGTGTCGAAATGAACACCCCCCCCCCCAATGGGAGAGAAAACTTCACAGAAGCGCTTTGAAATCTCTGAAGCAGCCAAAAGGAGGGCGTGGGGTTTCCAAGTGCTAGTCTGCGTTTTCTGAGCAATTAATACCTTTAAATCCATCCAGGTTTTGGTCCTTTGTTGCAGGTCATCATGTGCCACGGTGGTGATGCTGCCCTGCGCCGCAGCCCGTTAGCATCCCTGCCCTCCTCCAGGCTGCGGAGCAATGCAGGAGGTCAGGACCTTGTGCTGAATGCTCTTTTTATTTGTGTATATATATATATATATATGAAATTCAGTATTGTTCATTAATTTCTGCCTTTGAAATGCCATGTCAAGCCTCCCAAGGAGCTCGCGGTGCCAGTGTCCCCTGGACAGCTGCTCACCATGGTCCAGTGCGAGTTCCTGATGAAATTACAGGTGCAGGGAAATGCAGAATTAGAAATATATCTGATGTTGCAATACTTGGAAGCTATAGCTTTGTTGATGACAGGACAATTCCGTTTTTGACAGTTTAATTTACTGTTGCCAGTGGACAAGAGCAAAAGGAGAACGTGGGGTTAGCCACCTGCCCCCTCGCACTGTGTTTCACATGCTAGGTTGCAAAATCATGACTCCCTCAACCTGTCGTGCTCAAATGAGAAGGTTTTCAGCTGGGGAAATGGAATACATCAGTGCAGGTAATATTGCCTGACCTCATAAAACAAAAGGAAAAATTGCAGATTCTGACAGCCATTATGAATCTTGTATCAGCATCCAAACGGCTCGGAGCCGAGGTACA
Source organism: Zapornia atra (assembly GCA_013400835.1). Taxonomy (NCBI): domain Eukaryota; kingdom Metazoa; phylum Chordata; class Aves; order Gruiformes; family Rallidae; genus Zapornia; species Zapornia atra. Next base: position 28,973 of record VZTU01004446.1, on the reverse strand, counting down.
GTACATGTTTGTAATAGGAAAAAAAACAGGGTTGCCACATTGACTTGCAATATGAAGCAAAAAATGACTTGTCAGTAATTCGTTCTGGGATGTTAAAGAGGCTGTTGGATTTACTAGTATATACACAGCGAGCGTTTAGCCTGGAGCGGTGCGTGGAAATGGCGCGCTCGCAGAGGTGGTCTGCTCAGCTTGGGCACAGGCTTGGGCAGTGGTGGCAGGGGACAGGGAGACCCAGCGGGGTTAAAACACCATGGGTTGCAGGCAAGTTTTCTTGGAGCAGGAATTAATAGAGCCTTTTTAATCATATGTGCCATAAAAGCGTGCGTGCTCTTCTCTTACACCAGATGGCTTGGGGTTTGAAAGCCTTTGGGCCATAGCTTCTTCAAAACCCTACCACGGCGTCAGACTCTACACCAAGGTATAACTTTATATAAAGAAGTAATTTTATTGAGTACAGTTGCTCTCTCCAATTCCATATTAAGTTTTTCATTAGCTCTTAATTTCGTGATTTCTCATGTTTTTCTTTATTTGGCATCGTAGGTTCATACATCTCACTCCTCTTTGGGTTTCCTTGTGATGGGGTGGGTTTTCTTAATTTTATTTTCAGAAATTTCTGAAAATTAGCGTTATCAGAGAGATTTAGTTAGCCAAATAAATTAAGGGTGGACTCATTAGACACATCTATTTCCATACTTGAAAAACCTGGAGTTTCTTGCTGACTTTCACCCCTTGGGCTGCGTGTGATAATAGAGAGATTCTGGGAGAAGTCTGGTAACCAGATGAATTTTATATACTTTCAGTGAGTATTTTTAAGTTTGAAATTTCTCTTTTCTCTAGATATTATTTCTTTCTCACACTTCTTATGTTAAAGACTTCTTGTTGCTGTTTGGAAGAGGCAGGGGCCATTACATCACTTCTGGCAGTGGGTTTTCGGTCGTGCCCAAGTAACGCCAAGTAAAGGCGCTTCCTCCTCTGTCCTCCAAAGCAGACAGTTTCCCTCCCTGCTCCTCAGTGCTATAGAGACCCACTTTGAATCTGTAGCTCTCATCACATGAGCAGACAATCAGTTAGATTTCATCTCCTGCATCTTCTCCTCTTCCAAGCTTCCCTTGGTTTTGGGGTGCGGCTTTAGCACTCGGTGTCATGGCATAGACTGCGCTGGACCGCTCAGTGCCTTCATCTCAGGCTGGATGATGGAGAGCGTTGCCAAGACTTTCTTTTGACTCTTTAGGGAATAAAAGCTCTTTTTTGCCTCAGCTAATTGGGCTGGCGTATGTGTGGGCAGGTTATCCTCTGGCGCTGGCCACCACGGTGATATTTACCCATCTCCCCTCCTCGCGCACGCCGCCACGCTCTTGCCTGCTTTGTGTTTGCTGGAACTTGAGTGCACTTGAATTAAATTGCAGCTCATGAATACGACGAGAGCGTCAGGATGTTGATGGGAAACGAAGCTGGAGGGGTGGGCAGGTCCGTGGCACGTGGCACTCACAACCTGCCTGGAGCTGGGCATGTCAACATCCTCCTCCCCAAAACCCTGGGGAGGTGCAAGGGAAACAGGGGTGAGAGACAGGCAAGTACGGGAATGAGCCTAGGAAATTAGGTTGTCTTTTTTGGCTTCTTAACTGAAGATTAAAGTCTTACAAATATCTAAAAGACTATGAAACAGGTGTGTTTCTGTAGGGGGGGGGTGCATTTAAGGGATCTGGAGGACCTCCTGTAAAAGAACAGCCACTCAAACACAACTGTGCAAGAAAATAGAGTGTGTGTGATGACGTCTAGGGTGCTAAAATGCCATGATATGCATGGCAGCTTTGATGAAAAGGTTATCCAAAAACCAAGCACAGGCCAGAAAGAAGGACAACTGTTAAACCAAGCCTGGCTGTAAAACTTTTGTAGTCAAATACTGATTGTAGCCACCCATCTATTAGAAATGTCACTGTCTACAGCCAGCTCTGCCACCACTGTGACCAGCAGCAAGCATGAACTTTCTGTCTCTGCTCATCAGTGGTAACTCCAGATTCCCTCATTAATTTAAGTTGATGTTGCTTTTGAGGTAATTAAAATGCAAAGATGGTGATATAACAAAAGGATTAAGGTTGGAAGTAGCCTGTTATTAACGTGTGCCTGGATGTGGCTGCTTCTCAGTGAGGTCCTTCAGTGTGTTACCCCTGTGTGTACAAGGGTTTGAGGGTCTCCTCGAGCTTCATGGTCGCTGTTGTTGAGAGGGATGGGGGGAGCTGCTGCTCTGTTGTGGTGCCCAGGAGTTTCTGTGGGTGATGGACTGCTCCTGTCCCATCCCACCCATCCTTGCTGTGGTCACTGTGCCTTCCTGAGGAAGGTGAGGAGGAGGTTGCCATCCCCTCAGGGCACGCTGGGTGCTCCCTTCATCCCAGGCGATGTTCCATCTGCCTGGGCTGCTTCACAGAGGAAACGCATCCCATAACCACACAGGCATGAGTGTGCCTGGGGTCTTGGTGTTGGGTTTGGCCAGGTAGACAACTGGATGCATGCTTACTCCATGTTTTCTCTTGGCATATGGAAAGATTACACCACAGATGTGTTTTAACTGTAAATTCACTCCTTTAGGAGAAAAGGTGCGTGAAATGTGAATTATTTAGGGGGGGAGAAGGAAGTCAGACTTCTTGTAGGGACAGAGATAAAGCAGAAGCAGGTGGGCTCCTGCTGCTGTGGAGGTGGAGAGAGACTGTTGGGCACTTGAAGGAAGCAGATGCACTGAGATTGCTGCAGTGCAGCATGTGTCTACAACTTTCCCAGCCATAGCATGGGAAACCTCTGCAGTTGTCTGTTCAGGTAGGTGTGAGGCTACTGGCTGTGCCAAGCTGGTGGCACCTCCTCTGTTTGCAGCTATTAATAAATGGCTTTTCCATAAATTCCCATTTAATGTCTTGTTCTGTCAGAAGGAGCGTGCCTCTCTGGACCGAAAACATTGATAAAGACTTGGAGCTGCTTTGGGAAGGCGTTGCTGTTTTCAAACCTTCATTTTAAGGTTTTATATCTAAAAATAAGCCATGGGTGAGAAAGCTACTCTGAAAATTCAGATTATATATATTTTTTTTCCCAGACTGGAAAATCGCTTCTGGTTCCTAGGGGTGCGGATTCAGGGAAGGGAGGACATCCTTTCCCCCCTGAGTGGCTTACGTGGCGCGTTTCACATCACCGGGCGACCGCGTCCGTTGCTTTATAACAGCTGAAATGGTTTGCAGAGGCCACTTCAAGTTTCTGGGCTTTTCACTCCCTTTTGTGTGAGACTGTCAGCGCCCGAGCCCCGGCCATGACATGCACAGACCGGCTGGTTTTTCTCCTTCAGATCAGCGGCTCTGGACAGCTTCTCTTTCTCTGGCAGCCGCTTCAACCTGCTCTGCCTTGTCATCTTTGAGTTCAATATCTGCTGCTCTGAAGGAAAAAAAATGGGATGGGTTGGACCATTGTATTTGGTCTTTTGACCCTCCCATGTTGCCCATGAGCAGTGAAGGATAACTTTTGACAAGCCATGTCAGATGTGACAGGCAATCTAGTTGGGTTGAGTGGAAATGTGCTGTACAAGTTTGAAGCCTTAGTTGGGGGCATTTTCCTGGTGTTCAGTGCATTTAAATTGACACCAGACCTCAGTGTTGTGCGTTGCAGTGTCCCTGCCTTTCCAAAGCGGGCGGTTTTAACAGCTCGAGCAGAAGCCTTTCCTATGCATCTCATTCCACCCATCCAATGCAACAGAGCCCTTTCCACGTTTCCCTTGCCATCCCTTGGGAACTCACATTAAATTTAGGTTTCATCTTGTGAGTATTCTTGATTTTTATTTTCTTGTAGGAGGTTACGCTTTCCTGTTCCCTGCATTTCTGTTCCTCTGTAGGTCAGCTGGGTGTGATGTGATAGGCAACTCCAAGGGTATGCCAGAAGCAGTTGAATATTGCAGATTATTCAAAGAACATTGAAGGAGCCTTGCTAACCTTGAAACTGCTTTTATTTCCAAATTAATTATTCAGAAATGTTGATAGTGGAACTTTTGTGGGAAGCCCATTTTCTGCAGTGTTACATAGGCTTCAGTCGAGATCTGGTCTCATTGTGTTCTTTCATTAATGGGTTGTGATACATAGTTCCACTTTTATTTAAATTAAATCTCATTAAGGAGGAGAAAAGCCAGCAGATAACGTCCTTTCCGTAGCCTATTGAAACCCAGAGTCTATCAGAGCTGGTGATCTGGCTCACTCTGAATTTCCCCTTTCTCTTACCTGCTGCCAGCATCCCCAGGACTGATGGCTTTCCTGGAGGAGTTCTCCTCTTACCCCCCCTCTCCCTCAGATCAATACAGCGTCCTGACGGGCAGCAGTGAGAAAATAGGAGAAATTTACCTTTCAGATGCCCCAGCCTGCTCCAGCCTGGTCTGCCAAGCGGTACCTTTCTTTCCCTCACTGCCATCCTGGTGCTGCATTTTCGTTCCCCTTCACTGGTGTCGCACGAGGCTGTAGGTTTGTGGGTCTGTGGGTTTCCAGCTGGCTTCTCCCAGCTGCTGATTTTCCTTCTTGGAAGTGTGGGAGGGGGGGAAATGCATATTTTACTCCCCCCTCACTGCCAAGCCACCCTCTTCATCGTCTTCCTGCCCTTTTTAGCACACTGATCGTTACTTGGATGGGCTGAAGTTGAAAATGATGCAGCTTATGGAAATGGGGCTTTGGGCTTTTTTTCTGACCCCTGTTAAATCTCAGTCACAGAAACAATTCTTTCCTTGTGCAGCAGCAGCAGGAATGGGCAGTTGGGGCTTTTTCAGCATCACTGCCAGAGCCAGTTTTAAAAACTGATCTGTAACTATATTCAGAGAAACCTTCATATAACCCCAGGATGGTTTGGGTGGGGAGGGCCATCAGAGGCTCCCCAGTGCCCCCTGCCATGGGCAGGGACACCCCAACCAGCCCAGTGTGCTCAAAGCCCCATCCAGCCTAGCCTTGAGCCCTGCCAGGGATCCAGGGGCAGCCCCAGCTTCGCTGGGCACCCTGTGCCAGGGCCTCCCCACCTCCTCCCTGGGAAGGATTTCTGCCTGACAGCCCCTCTCCAGCTCCTTTTCATCAATCAGCACCCCCAAGTCCTCCTCCTCAGGGCTGCTCTCCATCCCTTCCCCTCCCGGCCTGTCGTTGTGCTTCAGATTGCACCAACCCATGTGCAGGACCTTGCAGTTCACACAGTCCCTCCTCCCCAGCCTGTCCACGTCCCTCTGAATGGCATCTTTTCCTTCCAGTGTGTCAACCACACCAGGTAGCTTGATGTCATCAGCAAACTTGCTGAGGGTGCACTTGATCCCCCTGTCCATGGCTCTGACAGAAGTGTTAAACAGCACTGGTCCCAGTGCTGACCCCTGGGGAACGCTGCTTCTCACTGGTCTCCACTTGGACATCGAGCTGTTGACCACAGCTCTCTGAGTGTGACTGTCCAGTTAATTCCATATCCTCTAAGTGGTCCATTCCATCTCTACAATTTAGAGCTAAAGATGTCATTCAGTGTCAGATGCTTTGCACAGGTCCAGGCAGATCCCAGTTATCCACCAGTGCTGTAACCCCATCGTACAAGGCCACCAAGTGAGGTACAATTTGCCATTAGTGCAAATTGCTTCATCTCATTCAGCTTCACACGACCTGTTGAACTGCAGTAACTCGATTCCTCTTTCTGGTTTTGTAATGGTCCTGACCCACAAGCTCCTGGAAGAAGGAAATTCAAGACCCACATCGGTTCTGGTTTTGAAAGCCCTTTTGGAACGTCACAGTAAAACCCACACAACTTGGAAATCAGAGTTTGATTTCTCTTGCTTTATAGACATTTGTACTGAAGATGCTCCTTGTCTGGAGAGGCTGTGACTGGGGCATCTCTTTAATCATTGAAGTCCTTGCTAGCTTTCTCCCTAGCATTTTTAATTCCCTTAAATCACAATTCATTAAATAATCAGTCATTCATAAGAATAAAGGTTCTTTCTTGCCACGAGCAAATAACAATCCCTTGTTTTTCAAAGCTTCCCCCACCTGCCCGACGCGGCAGGGGAAGGTGCAGTTGTCCCCTGGTGTTCCCAGGGGAACACAGGAAAAGAATCTCCATATTATCATCCTGTTTCCAATCCAACTTGTGAATCCTTTAGGAAACATGGCATTTGATGGGTTTTAAAGACAAGTATGTTATTGCTAAGTGAGGCATTCTGTCATGGGCATTGCTTCGGAAGCGGAGTGGTTATCGCTTCTCCTTTTGTCCATCTCTCTGTGCTTCACCTTTCAGAGGATTTATAGGTCCTGGCCTGTGAAGAACTTCTCTTAAATATCCTTTAAGTAACTGTCTATGTCAATAGTTAGTATTTGCCTGGGGGGGAAATAACAGTTCCTTACTGTGCGTAGAGTTAATTGGGGCCTGTTGTGGTGGGCTGTCTCCTGGTACAGATGTTCTGCTTGCTTTTGGTGTTTCGATCCTCTGTGCAGGAATGAGTTAAATCTTTGACAGCATCAAGGATGACAGATGAACATGCTTGAAAAAGCAGATACTTTTCTTGACTACCTCTCTGTCTGAGACTTTGGTTTAGAAAACTAAACCTCTTCCATTTTTACCACCAGTGAGAAGAAAAAGATCCAAGTATTTAATGCTGTTCTGCTACCACAATAGTAGAGTTACTTGAATTGCTGGGGTTCCATGAAATGTAATTCTTCACTGTGAATGTCTAGAAGGCATCTCTACTGGCTTCTGTGATGTCTAATATAGTTCAAACATGAGGACAATGCTGGAGAGCTGTGCTGTGGGCTGTATGGCAGGAGGGGCAGGCTGGGCTGCGGCGTGTTCCTTCATGATAGGAACCACTGTCTCTTCCAAATGCACAGGAACAATATCATAAAAATAAAGGGAAGTTCTAAATTTCTCAGGAACAAGTCTTTTTCCTTTTCCCCCTTCCTTTTTTCTCCTCCTTTTTTTTTTTTCCCTCCTTTTTGTCCCCTCAAGTTGAAGAGGAAGAATACTGGAGGATCACTTTTGAGCAGTACAGATTCTCCAGGGACAAGCTGGCCACGTGAGCAGGAGATGATGTCCTGTCCTATAACGTGCCAAATGTCTAGTTTAGCCTGTACAAACTTCTTCAGCCATTATTGTAACACAGTGATTTCTAGCACCGTTTGCTTAACTGTGTTGCTTTTTTTGCAGCAGAGGCCCTGTTACTGATGCATAATGCTCTGAGCTGCCTTACCCATCCTTTTCATCCAAGTAAAGTACAGTTTTTTTGCTAAAGATTGAGGGTTTGGGTATCTGTTCTTCCTCCCAGCTTTCAGTTTTCAAGTCTGAAATCATAGAATCATAGACTCACAGACTGGTCTGGGTTGGAAGGGACCCCAAGGATCACAGACCTCCCCCTGCCACAGGCAGGGCCACCAACCTCCAGGCCTGGAGCTACACAAGGTTGCCCAGGGCTCCATCCAACCTGGCCTTGAACACCCCCAGGGATGGGGCACCCACCCCCTCTCTGGGCAGCCTGTTCCAGCCCCTCACCACTCTCTCTGCAAAGAACTTCCCCCCAATCTCTCCTCTAACCCTTCCCTCCTCCAGCTTCACTCCATCCCCCTTGTCCTGCCAGTCTCTGCCCTTTAACAAGCTGATTCCCCTCCTGTTTCTCTGCTCCCTTCAGGGACTGGCAGGCTGCAGTGAAGACAATGCAGTGAAATGCAATGAAATGACAGTCTTTGCTTTCAGAGTGTGGGTAAACTGGACCTGGCTGGTGGCTCTTGCTGCTTCCACTCCTCTCCCTGAAATAGCTCACGTGTCTGTGTAGAAGCACCCGGGCACCCTCGAAGACCGGAGCATGTTGTGAGAGCATCACCCTCCTCCAGCCTGTGGGCTCCCCCTCCTCCCCGCCACATCTCAGGGTAACCCTTGGCATCACCATGGCAGTGTGTGATGTCTCATGCGAGCAATGTCGGGGGGGACTTTTGCCTGTCTTGTGTGCTCCTTCCACCTTCTTCCTCCTCCTCGCTCCTGAAGCATGATGTATTTCCCACCGATAAGGGCAGCTGGAATTCCTCCTGAAAGATTATTCGGGTTTATGCCTAATTCAGCAGCCAACAATACCTCCTTTTTGTCCTAATACTGGTAATGACATGGATAATGATCTTCATTCTGTTGACTTAAGGGGAGCTGTGAAGACATCGGTGATTACACAGCGAGATGGCTTTCTCTGGGCTGCATGGGCTTCCCAGCAGCAGCAGCACCTTTCCTTCCATACCACTGTCTCAGCAGAGCACCGCTGGCTGTAAGCCCCGCACTGCCCCAGTTTAGGTGTTATTGTGAATATACATGCTGTCACTGCTGAGATTTTAGGTTTCAAATGTTTGGAGAACAGAGGTCTACTGCTCCGTAAGCTTTCTTTATTTTACTTTATTTTACTTTTTATGGTGTCTTAATGGTTATTTTAGGATAGAAATGAAGATAAATTTCTTCTCTGAAAGAGGGGTTGGGCATCGGAACAGGTTGCCCAGGGAGGTGGTGGAGTCACTATCCCTTGGGGTGTTCAAGGAAAGGCTGAATGAGGTACTTAGGGATGTGGTTAGTGAGTGATGTGGGTGGTAAGGAGATGGTTGCACTGGATGATCTTGGAGGGCTTTTCCAACCTGAATGATTCTGTGGTTCTGTTAGATAAAGCCAGCCCTGTCTGTGTGTCACCAGAGTTAAGGTTTTATGGTAGCCAGGTGAGTTTGGCAGAGGTTTTGGGTTCGTTGTGGTATCAATGCAGCTCCCAGTTGCATTCAAGTGGGTTGCTTTATAATGTTAAACATTCAGAAGAATCCAGAGATTAAGGAAGCCTTTTGGTTTCTTTAATTGCAGGCTTCTAATAAGCAGGGAAGAGCCATTAGAAAGGCGCTTGCACCCAAGATAGGCACTATGGTTTTGCTTCCAGCTTTAGGATGGGACATGGGAGGACCTGGGTGGTGGGAAGAGCTTTCCAAGTCCAGAGCAGAGACCTCCTGTGCCTGGAAACATGTGGGAAGAGATGGATGTATTCTGGCTCAGGGGCTCCCTTTCCTCATGGTCCCAGCAGGGCTTTCAGCCAGCATCCCTGCCTCTGCTACAGGACCCCCATGGTGGGCATCTCTGGCAGCATCGTGCTCCCAACACAGCCTTGGTGGTCAGTAAAAACAGCACGTTAAGGGAGCATGAAGGCAAGAAGGGCACCACTCTGTGCTGGGACAGGGCTCTTCAGTCCCTGCAGCAGAGCAACACTTGGGGGTGTTGATTGCTTTTCTCCAAATATTACAGGTTTGTTTGTTTTGCTTTCCCTTCAGACGAGATGTGATTCTCTCCATAAGCCCTTCACGTGTGAATTAAAAACAAATTAGGCTGCTGGGTCAGTGAAGTCTTGAAGGAAAGAAAAAAAGACACCAAGAGAGCAGTTGGCAATAAACTTATCCTTTTTGGCACCTGGAATAAAAACAGTAACATAACAGTGCCTTTATATAGCACATAAAAATATAATTCAGGATAAGAATTCAGAGGTCACAGCAAGTGGTTAGCTAAATTGCTCTAGGGAGTTAAAATAGTTTGCTTACACAGAGATAAGGTGATATTTTATGCAGAAAGCCTACGTGTGGCTCCGAGGCGCGATGGGTTTATGTGCAGTGAAACAACTTCCAAAATAACCTGCAGAAAAAGTTACAGAAAATTCCTTTTTTTGCAGATTGTCAAACTTCTATGTTGCATCTTAGGAGGTGATTCATTCTGCTCTGGTTGAAAACGTCCCTCATCCTTTGCTTTAATTAGGGAATCGTGGCTGTATTGTTTCCTACCAACAGCTTCCTTGGGTTCTTTGGCCACAGGTTGCTTTCACTGCAAGGTGTCATTATGCCTGAAAAGCCCAGCGGTGTTTCTTGGCCATGGAGAACTTCTGGTAGGACGTTTTGAAGGTGTAAAGTCTACAGGGGCTGCAGCTCCTCCCCCAGTATTTACAGTTGGCTGCCAGCCTTACGGCTCCTCAGGGTCCCTTTGTACCCAGTGCCTTTCAGATTGTATCCACAGCTCCAGTTCCTGTTAACTGGGATGACACTTCAGATCGCAGCCCCGAGAGTGGGGAAACACAGGGGCTTCAGCAGGGTTGTGGCATTACCTTGGGAATGGCAGTCTTGCTCAAGTCTTGCTGTGTCTCAGCTCACAAACCTTTTTAGCCCTCGGCAGTACAGACTGTTGTTCCTGAAGGCACTGCTGTGTCCCTGCGGATTCAGTTGGGTTCGCAGCAGGATGGTGTGTGGGATTGACCCAAAGACATGCCTTTCCAGTTCTGTATGGAATCATAGAATCATGGAATATGTTAGGTTGGAGGGGAACTTTAGAGGTCCAACCCCCTGCAGTGAGCAGGGACATTTCACTAGAGCAGGTTGCTCAGAGCCCCATCAAGCCTGACCTTGAATGTCTCCAGGGATGGGGCCTCCACCACCTCTCTGGGCACCCTGTGCCAGTCACCCACCACCCTCAGAGTGAAGAATTTTTTCCTACTATCCAACCTAAATCTCCCCTTTTCTAGTTTAACTCATCACCCCTCGTCCTATCGCTCCCTGCCCTTGGGAACAGTTCTTCCCCAGCTTCCTACAGGCACCTTTCAGGGACTAGAAGGCCGCTCTAAGGTCCCTCTGGAGCCTTCTCCAGGCTGAACCAGCCCAGCTCTCCCAGCCTGGCTTCACAGCAGCGGTGCTCCAGCCCTTGGATCATTTTTGTGGCCTCCTCTGGACACACTCCAACAGGTCCCTGTCCTTCTTGTGCTGAGGGCTCCAGGGCTGGACCCAGCACTGCAGGTGAGGTCTCCCCTGGGCAGAGCAGAGCAGAGGGGCAGAATCCCCTCTCTTGATCTCCTGGCCACACTCCTTGGGATGCAGCCCAGGATGGGGTTGGCCTTCTGGGCTGCAGATACACACTGATGGCTCATGTCCAGCTTCTCACCCACGAGTCCCCCCAAGTTCTTGGGAGTATTTCAGGAGGTCACTGCGTGCCAGCACGAGGAAGCGTATGCCTGTTGTAAGAAGTTTATGGCGTGCCTTCTCTCTTGAATAGCTGCCATTCAATCTGTGTTTACCAGACAGGCTATAGGTGGAATATGTGTACATTCAATTCAAATAACCTTCTCAATTAACAGAAAACATTAATGCCAGCACACGTATACGCTGTCTTGGAAATCCTTCTCGAAGAAGCTTTAGCCCAGAGCCCCCCAGGAGGGACCTGAAGTTAATTTCAGTTTCTTCTGGAACTAAAAGCAGTTTGTTCTCAGTTGAACTCAATCTGAATGTGCTCTCAGCTTCCACGGGGCGTTTTGTTTTGGGGGGTTTTTAGCTTTTTATAACCTCGACAGGTCCTAGACAGTAAACCCAACAATAGCTTCTTGTTTGAAGCCAAAGCCGTGTATGCAAATACACAAAGAAGTGAAGTGATTAGATTCTGACAAGTGATTTGCTCAAATGCTTCATTCATTGAAAAACGTCAAGTCAACCAGAAGTGTTCATAAACTTGTCAAGCTTGGCAAGTAATTTTGAGCAGGGAAAATGTTCCTGGGTTTTTCTTGGAGATCAACTTAAGATTTATTTATTTTTTTTATAACTGGAACAAAGGAGATCCTTGTGGGAGTCTGTGTCTGTGTTAGCATCAGAGGTCTCGTAGGTAGAATCACAGAGTCTCCTGAAAGGGACCCATAAGGATCATCAAGTCCAGCTCCTGGCTCTACACAGGCCCAGCCAAGTTTCATATCGCATTGGCACAAAGTGGAATGAGGAGGGAGGATGAAATCTTGTTTTCATCTAGAAGCTTCATTTCTTTCATCCAGTAATGGTTAAATCCCATGAGAACATATTGAACCTGATGAAAAGATGTAACCAGTGGCTGTTGCTATAAGGTACGTTCCCCATAAAGCCTGTGATAACGTGGCCATCCAAAGTTTCCTTAGACCATTTGATTCACATTGGCCAACCTCAGTTTTTTTGCAGCTTGTTATATACCCAGCTTAAGGCATTTGTTCTCTGCAAGGTTTGACTGGTGTCCAGCCGCAGATGGGAATTGCTGGTGGTAGGGGTAAGGTGCTGCAGGCAGGGCAGTTTCTGCCCAGGAAAGGTGCTGCTTCAGATTTCGGTCCAGTTCCATCCCTCCAGCACTAGTGTAAGTACTCAAGATAAAACAAGCACAGGAAGTGTTGCTGCTTTGATTTAGTGCACTCAGCACAAGGTGGCTGAGAAATCTGGGCAGAAGGGACTGTTGCCAGCTCCTTGCCCCAGTGAAACCTGCAGCAAAGTAAGAAGTGGCATCTGTGGAGGCTTCACCTTCCCTGCTCCTCCTTGGATGCTTCGTAAGGGATGGGAGAGGGCCAAGCATGACCAGGACTTGCAAGGGCAGAATCACTGTTCATGCTTGCTTTCTGGTCTCAGCCTACCTTCCGCTGTGGTCATGGGCATGACACTGCCTTGCTCTGTGGCCTCCTTCAGAGAGATCTTTACAGCTAGGAGAGCTGATACTGGAGACGCTTGGCTGGCTAGATCACTAAGGGCCAGAACTTCAACCACATTGGTCACTAAAGCACAATGCATATTATATTCAGTAAACAACATCCTGCACGTTATTAACCCACAGCTAAAGGGACACTTGCTCCCCCTTTAAGCAAGCTCAAGAAGGCTTCACCCTGCACTCAAATGGGTACCACACTAAAGAGGGAGGGATGCTCCTCACCAGCCTGGAGAGACCCCTCCAAAGAAGCACCCTTCCCTGGCAGTTGCCTTTTTTACATTGCTCCATGCTTTGGCTCTTGTATAAATATCCGCCGCATTTCCACCAGGAGTTATTGCTGTTATATATTTTACAGACACTTTACTGTCATCTAAGTGGTTTATTTTATTCCCACAGCTAGGAGAAAACTACAAAAGGAATTTTGTAATCTGAATGTGATTGTGGGCAGAGAGTAATGTTTTCAAAAGGAGCCGAGAGTAAATTATATCACTGCTTTTATTGTGTTTAAGGAGACTTTTCTATTGTGCTAGGAGTTAACATTAGTTCTCAAAGTTATTAACTGGATGTGGTTTTATTATGACTGAGCGTTTTGTCAATATATGACTTTTTTCGTTAGGTTTTTCGGTGCCAGTTGGGCTGCAACTTTGGCACCACTGAAGTTTAAATATGTAAACTCAGCTCATGTGGAAAGTTTGTTTAGGTTTTACCTCCCTCTCGCACGCAGCAAATAGAGTAAACATATTTCCCCCCCCCGCCCCCTCCCCAGTAGGGTATTTATAGAGGGGCTTTCTTTGGGCACGGCGCTGTTACACTGTGTTGTTTTGACAAATCGTATTTGGAGAATCAGACTCCAAATATTTGCAAAGCCTGACAGGGGGGGATGGCTTTCAGTGGAGATGGAAGTTGTGTTGCTGAGGTGACCTTTCAAGCTGCCACTAAGGGGGTTTTCTGGCAGGAGCTTTGGTGGGAGCGACAGAACCTTCGTCATCTCCCCAGGGATGGGGATGTGTATGTATGTATACACACACACACACATATATATATAAAATATCTCACCAGCATGTGGCGGTGTGCCTGTGCACAAATTTTCAGCTGTTTCTTACTATTTTCTGTGTTGTAAAAAGATGTTGGACCCCACAGAAAAAAGAAGTTATCAAAAGTTATAAGTTATCAAAATGATAACTCTTGCAAAAAATCCAAGAACTCCAACCCAGCCAGTAAGGTAACTCCCCACATCCACACCCCCCTTCACTGGCTCCCAGAAATGGACCCATGGGGCAAAATTCATTGTTACCCCAGTTCATGGATTTTCTACCTGTGTAGGTCTCTTGAGTAGCCAGCTAGCAAGGAGGAGAGATGAAAACATTGATTTAATCACCAGATCTAAGTGTCAGTTGATATCCAAGTGATGTCATTTCTCCTTGGAAAACAATCGTGGAGGTCTTAAAAGCTTCCCGGGATGAAGCCTGGGTTGTCAGCAGGAGTGATGTTTCCCTGGAGCTCTTTGGAAGAGCAGAACAAAATCTTGTTGCTGGTGCCAAGCTGGAGCTTGGGTTTCTTCTTAAAGATAGTGGGGTTAGTTAAAAGGAGGGGGCTCTGGAGAGCTTCAGGAGTGTTTCCACTGCGGAGGTGTTAGGGCTTTGCCTGCAGGTTCAACAGCCAGTTGTAGGAGTTGGTAGAAATGGCTGAGGAAGGTCTGTCTGTCACAGATGGGGAGATAAGAGGGATTCACTTTGCTCCTAAGAGAGAGGCACCAATGTGTTTATTGATATAAAACAAAGGGTGTTTGATAATGAACGCGACAGTGATTAAGGTTTGAGGGTAAGGTAACCTTGATTATTTAGTGCCTGGAGAACAGGGGGAGATGAAGCTGTCAGGGAGAGCTCCCTGTTGAGTCAGGAGGCTCAGAAAGGATCCCCTTGATTTCTAAACTCCTTCTCACAAAGGAGCCCAGGTGTGGCTGGATCCAGTCTTAGTCCCAGACATGGTCAAGTGTTTATGTCTAAAGGATTATCTATCCACAATCAGTCCTTTCTACTTAGCTAAGATCACAAAGTTTAGTGCACTTATTCCCAACTCACTGAGGATCTGTTGTGGATCTGTTGCAGCAAGGATTCTCTTGACCTTGAGGAGTAACCTTGAGAGGCATCCCTTTCCAAGGGAGATCCTGGCATGCAACACTCTCTCATCTCAGGAGAGCTCAAAGGGCTCTTGGACTGCTCAGTATGGAGTAAGAGGATTGGCTCATAGTCATATTTCCATCCCACCCATAGGTGCCAGGGGACACTGCCCAGCGCTCTGTCCAGGTGGGCACATCAGTTGGCTATTGTGGTGTTACCTGTCTTCCTGAAATCACCATGAGAAGGGTGCAGACATCCCAACCATCACCAATGGTTACCGATTAATCCAGATTTACGGGGAAGAGTCAGGCAAAGGTGGGGGCAGCAGGGGAAGCATACCATCACACCATGGTTCCTCGTGACAGGAGGCACAGACACCGCACAGCTTTCCCTGCAAGCAGGGGAAGGACAGTCACCAGGTGGCTTATGGGGGTTTTCCCGGTGTTGGTCACTCTGTTAGTGGACAGTGGCAGTGGGGTGAAATCAATGCTCGGTTTTCTTTCAAACTTTGTCTTTTTGGCAGGAAGAAATGCATTGTGAAATGGGAAAAACCCTTTTATTCATGGAGTTAATTAGGAGTTAGTGGAGTTTGCGCCGTGTCCGTTTAATGAGCTGTTTCTGAGCATCTTCGTTGCCGTAGCACGTCCGTACGGGCCTTAATTACCCGCCCGTGATTCTCTGCACGCCGTACGGCTGTCGGGACGGCTGCAGAGTGCTTTCATCTGGGCTCTGTAGGAGCCGCAGGTACCTCGGCACCGGTGCTGTCAGCCCAGATGAAAGGCCCTGGCCGGGGCGGGCGCGCGGGGCTTTGATCTCCCGCCGCCGGTCGGCCGGCCGCCGCTGAGGGACCCCTCTGCAGAGCGATCTGAAAGTTGTGTGTGTTCAGCATCAAGTGAAAGGGCTCCCGGCTCATGTGGAGAGGAGCTCTTTGGTGTTCGCCCTGGGCGGCGGCCGGGAGAGGCACCCACCTCGCTCCCATCGCGCTGGCATCGCCGGTCTGCCCTTTGTTGTACCCATCTTCTGCCTGGAGGTTAGTTTGGTTTGCTGTTTGTCTGCCTTCTCCCTGTCTGAACAGCGGTGAGAAGATCCTACATCGCGACAGGGGTTTACTAGGCTGTTGCATATTAACTCTAAAGTGCAGGTATGGACCATGTAAAGCACAAGCATTTCACGGTGCGTGCGCGAACGTGGTTGATAGACCAGAGGAGCTGCTTCAGAGCCAAGCTAATCTCAGCCACGCAAAGACCAGTAGATCTCCATTACAAAGTAAAGTGCTCTCATGGCACGTAATGCGTCCCTGTGAATTACTCCATTACCTGGTAGGATCTGTGTTGATGTGGCTGCTTAGGCAGCTCTTGGCTGAGCCAATGTTTGTGCCTCGTAGGTTTTAATCAAAGCCAGCCATTAATTTACCTCAGCTGTCCCTTCAAAGTGTGAATTATTTCAAGTAAGACCATACTTTGGAGTCCCGGAACAAACTTCGCTGTTGCAGTCTTCTCTGTTTTCTGGCCTTCCTCAAAGAAGCCAGCAGTGGTTGAGGCAGGGAGGCATCTCCCTGCTCTGCAGCAGTGTGTTAGGAGCCCTTCTGCCCTGGGATCTGTGAATGTTTTTAACTAACAGATGGGGCATCCCGAGCTCACACTGCAGCCCAGTGTACAGGGATCTACCCCCATGGCCCGTGGTGGCCCTCTGGCACAGGTACCACGGGGGTAGACATGGCTTCGTGATGCTCATACCTGACAGCGACACACAAACCTTGCTTTGCAGCTGTATCCAGCCCCCATGCAGCTTTTGCAATAAAAGTGGCGTTCCTGTACCAGTAGAAAAACATTTTCACACTTCGTGTGCTGTGTGTGTGTCTGTACATGTGTATTCACAGAGCCCCTTCGGCACCCACAGGAAGGGTGTTTAGAAACGCAGCCTCCACCGTACAACAGCAAATAAGAAAAGGATTCATCTCTTAATTTCCCTAAGCATTTAAATTCCATTTGTGATGCCATCACGAAGGGCTTTTCGTATGTTTAACAGTCAGTTTCTTCAGGGCCTAAAGAAACTTCTCTCTTGCAAGTGATGTTTGTACGTACGAGGAGATACTGTCGCGGTAACCTGGCTTACGTCATGGTGAGCACTGCTGTAGGGACTGAAAGTGCTTTCGTATCACTCTGTGTCATTTCACTCATTGTTCTTTCCCACGAAGCAGCCTGTGGCATCATCTCAGCTTCAGTGGTCTCAAGTTTGTAATGCATCCTAGCACTGAAGGGTGCTTGATCTCATTGGTCGCAACCTTCAGGTCCTTGAGTGCCACGGTCATACCACATCTCGTTAGAGCACATCGGTTACTTCAGAATTTCCTCCAGAACTGAACTTTTTGGAAATACTGTTTTAATTACAGGTTTACTTACAGCTTCAGAAATTTGTCTCCAGCTTTTTGATGTGAAGGGTGATGCAGTGTTCCAGGAAGAGTCTCATCAGAGGTAGCCTAGAGCCGCCGACGGGGATTAGACCTTTAACCTTTTATGGTGTGCTTATATTACATCATACTTCCCTGGATTTTGAGACAGTTGTGAGAAAATTTTAATAATTGGGTTTGTTAAAGTCTGGGTATGTTGCTGTCCTACTCATGAGGCCAGGAGTTAATCTCACAGATATTGCTTTTCTTTATCATCATAATCTCTCCCCGTTCCACGATGATGTTGTTTTCATCTCGTCCATACCCTACCTAATTGTTAATAAGTACAAATCTTACAAAAACACAAAAACAACAGAAGAGGTGAGGTTGGTGGGGCCTCTCTGAACTACTTTGATTGTTCCGATCCTAGCATTTGCATTCTGCACCTGGTGATGACTCTCCAACCTTGCTAGTTTGGACTGGTCCTCTTCATTCATCAGAATAATTGCAATTTCCAGTTCTGTCACATCAGCTGCTCGGCGCCTTCCCCATCCTGACGTGGATTTATAAGTGTGCTGGGGCTTAACTAAACGTTGAGGGATCTGGAGGCGTAACACCCTCCCGGTTTGCCAGCTGGGGTCTGGAGTAGCCAGGACATTGAGGTACGTCATGCGGGCGGTTAAAACACAGACTGGGATTTTCAGTTTATACATTACCACGTATACTGCTCCACGCCAAGGTTGCTGTGTCCCTCAAAACCATGAAGGAAATACTTCTGCTTACATCTTTTAAAACTTTCCTTGGCATCCACGTTATATACTGTGATAATACAGACTCTGTTTCCCTCCTTTTTTTTTTATGAGGGTGTCATCAGCAAAGGTATATAAAAATCTCACTAAAGTCAGTGTATATATTTCCCCTCCTGCTCCCCCCTCATCCATGAGGCCAATTATCTTGTCAAAGAAAAAGATTAGATTTGTTTGGTGGTTTATAACCTTGTGAACCTGAGACGCTTATAAATATTTTAATAATTTGTTCCATTATCTCTCCCAATATCAAAGTTTGACTGGTCTATAATTTCTTCCTGTCTCCTTTTCCCCCCGTCTTTGCAGATCCTCTGGGATCTTGTCTGTGCTCCATGAGCTGTCAAAGATGGGCACTACCTCCTTGCTGCTTTATCCTCTTCCAACGAGCTGTTCCACCCTCGGGTAGGATTTTGAGACCAGTTTTGATATAGAGAAATGGGGCAGTGGTAAGAAGTGGGGTGTATTTGTTTATGATCATTTTGTTTGCTGTTTGGGGCGGTTTAACAAGCAGTTATGGTTGGTATCAACTGATGTGTTGTTTCCTGCAGTGTGAGTGGCTGAGGGAGCTAAACGTGCCTGTATTATGAATAAACACAATTTTTAATCTCAATTTAGGGAGTTGGCTCGCTTCTGTCAACTGCAGGGGTACAGTAATGCAGCTTTTAACGTACATTGCATAATAAAATACAGAATGTGTAGTGCATCAAGCTAATTTCATGCACCTTCACCTTGGGCTGATTGGTATAAATTAAATTTAATGATTTTACGCAGTCAACGTGTAACTCAAAATCCTGGTAGAAGTGTTCTTACCTGTTTTTGCAGCTGAGTTCACCGTGTGTTTTGGCAGTTGTGGTTCTCTAAAGTGCCCATCAAGGCTTGAAAGGATTGAGGTGTGTGGTTTTTCCAGTTAAGGCAGTCTCCTGCCCTTTGGTCCTTGGTGCAGTTGGTGAGACCCTGAGGCTATCAGCCTCTGCCTCTTGCTTCTCATCCTTACTTCTTGCCCTTGGAGGCAGATTTGAGGTGTGTGTAATGGGGTCTGGACACTGCGTGCAGAGTGGTTGTCCTCCAGGTCGGTGTCACAGGGTTTTGGGAGGGGAATGTTGGTGTGCGGCCAGACAGTGCCTGCTTTGAGGGCACTTTTGGGGGTTAGACTCAATGATCTC